>JAUPFV010000002.1:214658028-215258028 GCA_036936605.1 Limnanthes douglasii subsp. nivea | reverse complement strand
GACAAAAAGCAGCCACACATTCGGTTGGGACCTAAAATCACTCGTAAATATGAATCCCATACTTAACAACTATCTTCTGCTACCCGATATGAAAAAAGGACAGAGATTGAACATTACCTCAGTAAATCTGCCTCCCACATCTCTCTCAATATGCTTAACAGTTCTTGATTCATCCTGAGAATAAATGAGTATTGCACTTCCTTTCTTGCCAGCACGACCAGTTCGGCCCGTGCGATGAACAAAGGTTTCAGAATTATTAGGAAGCTCATAATGAATTACCTGAGAAAAACATTTGTTTGGTCAGAATTGAAACGGTAAAAACATTACAGTAGTATCCAAAAGGCATTCTTAAACTAACCATACTCTTATCACCAAAAATATCTACCATCATTATAAGTGAATCGAACTTTCTAGCTCGTCAAATTATACTAGCTGCGCCATATCTAGAGAGCTATTTATATGGAAAATGCCCTATAAGACCTCATCAATGCTCAATTCATCACCAAGCCATTGTCAACACAATCAGATATTACGAGCTTAAGTCAGTAACATGTCATGGTCTATCTGCAAGACTAGATATTAGAAGTAAAAACTCATAGGCCAGAAGTATAGTAAAAAAAACAATCAGACAAAAATATAGAGATGCATATTTAGAAACACATTATATTCATAGAACCCTAAATCTCTCATGATATCAATATGTAATAAAAGTTAAATAAGTTATGAAAATAAGTTAAACGGTGAAGGTAGAAAGAAAGGATGCTTAAGATAGGATTCACCAGATCAACGTTAGGTACATCAAGTCCACGAGCAGCAACATCAGTGGCAACTAGTACATTCAGTTTACCATCGCGGAAGCCCGCAAGTGTTCTCTCTCTTTGATTTTGTGGGATGTCACCATGCAGAGACTCGCATTTGAAGGATCGTCCCAAAGCAGATGCTAGTCCATGGGCATCACGTTTCGTTTGGGTGAAAACAATACATTTGCCTCCTTTTCCATGCTCCTGCCACACAAATTAGTTCTTTTAGCCAAAGAAACTGATGGTAAAATACCACTATAAGAAGCATGGATGAAAAACAGTAAAACTGCACTGGCTAAAAAAAGATGTTTAAATACACATACTGTTATCAGAGGACCAATTATTGATGCTCTCCCATACTTCTCCGAAATGACTGAATACAAAGAAATTCCATCTGCTAGCTTCTGATCAGAATCTCCAACCTAAAAATTACATTACAAAAAATGTATTACAAAACTTGCATCTGCCGAAACTCAAATGATACAGAAACAAAATGTTGGATTTGCTAACTGGTTCTTGGTAAAGGGAATGTTATCACTTCCATGCTCATTATCTCCCAATGATATAAAATTCAGCTCAATTGGCTCCATGTGCACTGGTTTGTGTCTATGTAGGCATAATTTACTACTAAATGTTGGAAAGCATGTATATGCATCCATTATGCAGCTAATTAGGCCAAACATGACTTTGAATCCATGGTTACCAATAATAAATAAAACTATCCATGTTAGCTCAAAGAGAAACATGATTACTCACAAGATCAACAGTTAGTGGATCTTTGAGGTACTTCCTGGTGAGGTTTTTTATCCAACTTGGCATTGTGGCAGAAAACATCATACTTTGACGACTCTTAGGCAACTTTTCCAAAATGGTCTCAACATCCTCAGCAAACCCCACTTGAAGCATCTGATCAGCTTCATCGATTACAATAAACTGAATTTCTGATAAATTCAAAGCACCCCTCTTGATCAGATCGATAATCCGACCAGGTGTACCAACTGCTACATCAACACCATAGTCGAGGTCCCTCATTTGACTCATAATTGGCGTACCCCCATAGAGACATATTGAATCCAAGCCAGGAGCAGACTCACTGAATTCCTTTTCAACTTGACGTGCAAGTTCCCTAGTTGGAGCGAGAACCAAGCACAACGGATTCTTTCCACGTCTGTGTTATTTTATATAACAAAAGAGAAGTAAGTTTACCAACGAGCTAAAATGTATGTCATTTACATAATCATGGGAACTTCTAGGCTGTGTTTGTTTCGTGACAAATTTCATTGTTATCTGTTTTCATTTTCACTAAGACAAAATGATGTAAAATTGTGGTTGGTTGCTGAAAATGAAAACTGTCTCATTAAACAGAAACAATTTCTCACAGGGCGTCAACAAAGAACTGTTTTCTTTATCAAGCTGATTTTTTTTATGTTATTGTAAAATTGAATATATTAATAAGTAGAACCACAAAAACTTGTATACTCAACTTTTTTAAACTGAAAATGGAAACAGTTTCATGAACCAAACCCAGCACTACTTATTATAATAAAGCTTAAGGAAGACAACTTTCAATAGGATATTGATAGAGCATCAGATAAGAGAGATTAAGGTAAACAAACCCATGCTTAGCATTGTACTGAATGATTT
Source organism: Limnanthes douglasii subsp. nivea (assembly GCA_036936605.1). Lineage (NCBI taxonomy): Eukaryota > Viridiplantae > Streptophyta > Magnoliopsida > Brassicales > Limnanthaceae > Limnanthes > Limnanthes douglasii. The sequence goes on along the minus strand of JAUPFV010000002.1, from coordinate 215,255,584 downwards.
TATCCATTATTGGAATTCCAAAAGCAAGAGTCTTCCCAGTTCCTGTTCTAGCACGACCTATCATGTCTCTCCCTTGCATTGCTGGCTCAAGAACAGCCCTCTATACATTACAATATCAAAACGGGAAATCATTAGACACAGCTTTTACAAAACCAAAGAAATCATAGTAACTGTGAAACAACACAAACCATAATTAAGCATAGTTAGTAGAAGTGTAAAACTTCAATTCAAAACCACATATGTAACAAATTATAAGGGTTTGATAAGTAATTATTCCATAAATATCAGATAAAAGAGGTGAAATAGCAAAGAAGTTCTTTACAAAAAATCACCTGGATGGGAAAGAGTTTGTCGATACCCCTACGGCTCAAGGCGGAGACTATCTCCGGTGCAATCCCAAGCTTAGCGATCACCAACCCATCGTCACTACCAGCGGTCACACCACCGTCGTTCGCGCTCTTGCTGGCACCATACGAAGGATAGTCGTCTACGGCAAATTGAGCCTGCGATGTCATCGACGCACGGAAACCTAACGGCCCAGATTTAACATGGAAATTTCTCCCTTGAACACCGAAGTAGCTTTCCCTACCAGCAAGACTAACGAGAGATCTAATCTCTCCATTTCTAAGTAAACCTAGACCGGGCGACGCAGCAGCTGCGGTGTGGTGGTTAAGGATTGTGTCTATGCAGGAGGTTATAGTCCGTTTGACGGACATGGAAGAGGATCTTCTTAAGACTGTAGTGATCATTTCTTGATTGATTGTTACGGAGGAATTAGGGTTTTGAGAAGACAGATAGTTAAGACCCCAAATGCGAGGGTTTAGGGTTTTAGAGACGAGAGGCTTGAGAGAGGCGGTTTGGTTATTAAAAGACTTGGATGGAAATTAGCTCTTTTAGAGATGGCAAATGAATGAGTCTTGGTCACTGGACTTTAAGCCATTCTGTTTTAATATTTTAAAGAAAATTTGACTATTATTTTCATTATGTTTATTGTTGATGAAATTCCAAAAAAAAAAGGTTTTCGTTTCAAACTTAATTATAAAATATGCTTTCATTTAAAATTTGTTTTATTTATTGTTAAAAAGATCTAAAAAATCAATTTATATATAATATTGTTAAAAATAATAATTGAAAAAATCGATTTATTTATATTTTTAAACCATGCACATATGTGTATGTGTAGGTGCATAACATAATTGGACTAGTAAACTTCTTTTAGATGCGAATTATAGAAAAACTATCATACAATCTAATACTAATTCATCTTAGATGTTTATCACCACTTCTAAAAAATATATTTAAAATATTGTGTGTATACAAAAGTTTTTATGTTTTTGTTTTTTTCATTTTTATATTGTGTGCATATAAAAAAAATTATGTTTTTTTGTTTTTTTCATTTTTTTGGTTTCAAATTATATTTTGCTTTAGAATATGTTTGTTTTACATTATTATCAATAATTTTTTATATTTGATGCAAATGAAACTTTGTATATATTTTATGGACAGGTTAATGTAAAATATTTGTTTTTCGATGACACATATTTTGACTAAATATGTTCAATTTGGAGGTAGAAAACTAGGTTACACCAACATCATTAGTTTAATATGATGTACAAAGTGAAAGATCCTATATGTTTTGTTTAAAATGTGAAATATATTATGTGTTTAAAAGAAATAAAGGTTATTCAGAGAAGAGCATAAAGGACGAACTGGTGTGAATGTTTGTTTCAATTGATTATGTTTCGTATAACTTATAGGCATTAATATTAGCAACAAACAATTATATGCGGGCAATAGAACAACCCATTGGTCACTTACTATGAAGTTCATTCACAAGTCATTAAACCAAAATCGGACGAAGATGGGTTGGTATGTAAATTATGTTTAGCGGAGGGGAAAAATGTTTGCTTCAATTGTTAGTGTTCCATATACCTTATAGGCATGAATATTAGAAACGAACAATTATATGCATGCAACACAACCACTCATTGGTCCCTTACTATGAAGATCATTCTGAAGTCATTAAACTAAAATCGGACGAAGATGAGTTAATATGTAGGTTATCTTTAAGGGATGAGTGTCATATGAATATATTGTTAGTTTAAAAAATTATAACCCAAGTAAAGTTCCCAACATGTGTAACATATAAAATTTTTGAGAAAAATATTATTTTGTAAAAAAAATTGGTCACATCCGCATGTAATATTTTTATCAAATATAAAATATAACAATTAAGTAGATTGGCATAGGATGGTCAGTGAATTGTTTACTATTAGTAAACTAGTTGTGTGCATCCTACAAGTATTAAATCATTGTGCATATTTTCACAACTCATTATTATAACAAAACTTACATGAAAACAAGGTGTATGGTCTTATTATCTGAGGTTATTAATATAACTTCAATAAACATACGATTTTGTTTTAATGAGTTATGAGACGGTAGATGGTAAGAATATTCAATAACGCTCATTATACCTTATAGACCCAGATATTGGTAATAAATTGTTACATGCATGCAACATAACCAGATATTGGCTACTAACTTTGAATATTATTTATAAACTGTTAAACTAAAATTGAACGAAAATAAGTTGATCGATAAGTTATCTTTAGTGGATGGGTTTCATACAAATATTTTGTTGGGTTTAAAAATTATTACATAAGCAATGTTCAACATGTTCAACATATAAAATAGTCGTTGGAAATATTATTTTGTTAAAAAATTTAGGCACGTCTCCATGCAGTATGGTTTATCGAATATGAAAGGTAACAATTATATACAATGATATATAATAATAATTAGATTAGGGATGACAATTTGGGTTTTGTCCGGTCTGATCCGGTTTGGGCGGGTTTTGTCTGATCTGATCCGGCCCGAGCGGGTTTTGTCCGGTCGGAACATAAAATTAGTCGGGTTCGGATTAAGAAATTGTAACCCGCAATAGACTGGGGTAGGGCTCGGGTTTCTAATTTGTCTTCCCAATTCTAGCCCCAAAATTATAAAATATATATAAAATAATAAAGATAATATATATATATATATATATATATATAATATTTAATATATTTGAAACAAATTAAAAAATATTAAAATTAATATCTGTGGGTCGGACCGGGTTGACCAACAGACATGAACGGACGAGTTTGGATTTAAAAATATAATCATGGATGAGGGTTAGCCGGGTTCAGATGCAAGTATCCAAAAAACGGGCTCGGGTGGGCGGACCTGAACGTGGCCCGCGGACAACCCATTTTCATCCTTAAATTAGATGTGATCAGTTAATTATTTTTTGGACATCTTACAAATATCGAATTATGTATTCTCGTGAGTTCTTATTGAGAATAAAACTTACATGAAAACAAGATACACATTTTCATTTTTGGATTTGTTTATGATGAGTCCGAATTCTGCTTACTCACCGGACAGGGACAGATCGGACCAAGGCCTCCGGACCGGACAGACCACTTCGAACACTTAGCCAATTGGACTGTTCGAACTGTGACAAAAGTACTAAAAAACCTAAACACTTCTTGACTAAGCTACTTGCTCTCCTACTTAGAGCTCATGGGTCTTTAAACATAACCCGGGTCCATTAAACATGACCCGAAAACCCATAAAGCCCAAATGTAAGGGTATAAATACCCAACCACCTGCATTAACTATGGGTAATAAAAATTAACTGCAACTAGGCAGCTTAATTCTCCCTCTACTCTCTACTCAAAATATTAAATACCCAATAAACTTCCACAAAACTCTGAACGAATTACCCAATTACCCTCAGACATAAATTAACCTCACCAAATTGGCGACCACAGTGGGAGAAGAAGGTGCCTGAATCAAGCGTTCGAAACCAGAAAGAAAAGTCAGTACGAATGAATCCGGACGCCCCGGAAGTACCACCAGCTTTGCTCGAAGTGGTGGGTGAAAACGATGAGTACACTATCGAAGAGCGCAATAGGTTAAAGGGTGAAATAGAAGCTTTAAGGGCAGAAAAGGCTAAGATGGGCATGAAAGAATAGTCAAAAGCGTCAGTTGCTCATCACACCGATAACCCCAGAGAGCATGAGCCTTCAAAGACTCATGTGAGTACCAAAAAGACTCATGCCAGCTCCAAAAAGTCTCACCGGTCTAAGCCAGTGGAGAGTTCTGACTCAGGCTCAGAGTCTTCTGATAGCTCTTCGGATGATGAGGGAGTTGAAGAATCCTTATCCTCTAGCAGCGATGAGGGTCGAACTAAAAAGAAGCAAAAGCAGATCAAAAAATATTAGAGGAAAAGGGATAGACATGGAAAGATGAAGAATAATATTGGCAAAGGGTCATCTCACAGCCGGAGGCATGTAAACCGGATGCTGATGGATCCTTTCGCTTTCCACGATGAACCGGGTATCTTTGCAACTCCCAATGAAGATACTGTGTTCAGTCGTGGTCGAAATTGGAGGCAATCTCCATTGTCTTCTAAAATTCTGTCCGGAAACCTCCCTAAGAGGTTTGATAGCACCAAAATGGAAAAGTACGATGGCAGTACTGATCCGGATAACCATTTAGAGCAATTTAAGAACTTTATGATGAACTTTGATGACGATGATAGGCTACTTTGCAGAGCATTCTCCCAATCATTTACGGGGAGTGCTCTGAAATAGTATAACAGCCTACCACAAGGTTGTATCAAGAATTTCGACACTTTTTGGGTGGCCTTTCGAAGGCAGTTCGTTGGGAGTAAAGAGCTAAAGGGCAATGGAGACACAATAATCCATTGTGCTCGGGAACCGAACGAATCCTTAAAATAATATATAAGTCGTTTTGTGAACACCAAGAATGGGTTGGCTGACTGCTTCGAGCAGGTTGCGATAGCATCTCTAAGGCAGGGCTTGAACCTTGGCAATTTGGCTGATTCGGTGACCAGAAAGAAGGCAATGACTTGGGGAGGGTTACTGAATCAGGTTGGAAAACAGAATAACGTTGATTAAACAAAGAAAATAAGGGTGCACAGGCAGGTGAGGTCTGCCCCGGTGGCACCAAACCCCAATCAGAATCAATCCGGAAACAAGGCGAAGGAGACCGGACAGGGGCATGGCAGGGCTAAAGCTCAATCTCAGCCAGCTGCACCTGCTCAGAGTCAGCAATCTAGAGATAAAAGACGACCTTAGGTTCAACCGAAGTGGTTCGCAGAATTGAAAGAAAGTGGGCCACCATTTATGATAAAACAAAGGAAGATGTGCATTATAGAAGACCGGTCACGCTACAATCCCATAGAGAACACCGTAATAACTCTTTCTGTCAGTATCACAATGATACTGGCCATACCACTGATGATTGTATAGCTTTGAAGCAAGAAGTTCAGAACCTGATCGAAAGGGGAAAGCTGGGGGCTTATGCCAAAAGAAGAGGAGGTAACAGGCCTGATAATACTCATCGGGTTGGTCCAAGTAATGCTGCTCCGGAGGGAGCCATGGTTATAATCGAGAGGTTTGATGTAGAATCTGAATACTTGGATCCTGATCCAACTCGAAACAGAGTAGGTACAATTGAGGAATGTTCTAGAACGGTTTCCGGGCTCATCAAGTTTTTTGAGTCACTAACGATTTTCGGAGGAGATACTATGACAGCTCCTACTACTTCTTCGAGGAAGAGGCACGTTCATACTTTGGCCACCCAGTTAGAAGGAGGCATGACTTCCTATCAATTACAAATTCCATTCCCCTTTATTGTTTTTGATGAAGATGATTTAAGAGATATAGTTGGCCCTCATGAAGATGTTGTTGTCATAGGAGCATCTATTGGGGGCATTGACATAAGACGAATTATGGTGGATACTGGAAGCTCAGCCAATATCATTTTCTTAACCACATACAAGAGGATGAAAAATCCAGCTGTAATTCAGAGTTCAGACAGATCAATTGTGGGCTTTACTGGCAGCTCGGCAGATGTGATCGGAGAGTTCGAAGAAGAAGTTTTGTTGGGCAAGGGCCCTTTCAAGAAGATGGTCATGGTACTTTTTATTGTGGTGGATTGTCCCACTTGCTATAATGTTATTTTAGGGAGGTCTTGGCTCTCTAGGATGCATGCAGTGGCTTCAACAGTCCACGAATGTTTGAAATATGTTGTCCAGGGACAGTTGGGAGTTGTCCGGAGCAGTCAAAAGGTTGTAAGAGAATGTTATGCTACAACCCTGACTCCCCGGACGTTGGGGGCAGTTCGTATCAACAAACAATAGCAGTTTGAGGGGCTTTCTGGGGGTGAGGGTGAAATTGATGACCCCAGAGAGACCCCTGGAGTGTTAATACCGGTCGAAGAGGTAGAGACACATTGTTTAGAAGAAGGAAAAAGTGTCAAGATAGGGTCTAAAATGCCACCTGGTCTACAAAGTGAGATGCTAAAGTTTTTGAAAAGTCACCTGGTGCAATGCTGATGTTACTGGGGTTCCAGCAGATGTGATATCACATCACTTATCCGTCCGGAAAGACATAGCACCAGTGGTTCAAAAGAGAAGGGTTTTTTCCAAAGAAAAGGTTGATGTTATTGTACAAGAGGTTGACAGGCTCACAAAGATGGGGCATATCAAGGAGTCTCAATATCCTTTGTGGACTGCCAATCCGGTCCTGGTAAAAAAGAAAAATGACAAGTGGCGCATGTGCATTGACTTCATAGATCTCAATAGAGCTTGCCCAAAAGATTTGTATCCAGTTCCCCGGATTGACCAACTAGTAGACTCAACCTCTGGGAACAAGCTACTATCCTTTATAGATGTTTTCTCCTGATACAATCAGATCCAAGTAGATCCGAAGGATCAAGAGCATACCACATTTGTCATTGACAGGGGTCTTCATTGCTATAAGGTAATGCCATTTGGGTTGAAAAATGCTGGGGCTACTTATCAGAGATTGGTAAACAAAGCCTTTGCTGATCAGATTGGAAGGAATATGAAAGTCTACAAGAAACTTTTACCAACTTGATGAAAGTTAATTTAAAGTTAAATACAGAAAAATGTGTGTTCAGAGTACAATCCGGGAAGTTTCTAGGCTATATTATAAGTGAGCATGGGATACAGCCCGATCCGGACCAGCTTAATGCTCTGTTCCAAATGGAGCCTCCTCGAAATATTAAAGAAGTACAACGACTAACGGGGAGGTTAGCTGCTTTAAGAAGATTTATCTCAAGGTCTTCGGACAAGTGTGCCCCATTTTTTCAAACCTTGAAGGGTGCGAAGGGATTCGATTGGACCTCACAGTGTGATAAGGCTTTCAATGAATGGGTAATTCGATGAGTGGTAGATCGAGTATGATGGGGTGCGGGCTACCTAGCTATATATTTTGGTATTAAGGCATCAAACAATAAAGCAGATAGTGAAGCAACTATAGCTGGTTTAAGGCTCACTCAGATATATTGTGCCAAAAGAATCTGATTGTTGAGCGATCCACAACTAATTATAAATCAAGAACCTTGGCAATTTGAAACAAAAAAGAAGCAGTTGGTAAAGTATTTACAAATTTTAAAAGAAATTTCTTCTTGTTTTAAATATGTGAAATACGAACATGTATCAAGGTCAGAAATTTTGATAGTTGATTCCCAGACCACTATTGCATATTTAGAAGCTTATCATTGGATTCTAGTGCAAGAGTGTCCTTCTATAACAAAAAAATATGAAATAGAAGTTAATGTTGAAGAGAATTTCCAAATATCAGCCACAGGTAGTCAGGATTGGAGGTATGGTATCAAATAGTTTATTAAATGGATCCTAACTAAAGACAAAAGCCTAGCTAAAAAATTGAAGTTTAAAGCACGTGGTTTTTTTGGTTTTGTGAGGGATCCTCTATAAAAGATCTTTTAGTAAGGCTTTACCTACGCTGCTTTAGATTTGATAAGTCCCAAAAAGTTTGTATGAGTTATATAATGGGGAATAATCATCTCATTGTGGTTACAAGGCTTTGACTAGACGGTCTTATTGACAGGATATTATTTGCCATTTATTATGGAAGATTCTAAATATTTGGTTAGGATATGTATAAAAATGAAACACACGTGCCAACAGTAAGTCAATATCTGAAGTGGTACCCTTTGATAGATGGGGACTTGAGTTGGTCGGACCCCTTACGATGACTTCTAGGGGTGTCAAACTATTATTTTGGCAATTGATTATTTTTTAAAGTGGATAGAAGTTATACCCTCTCCAAAACGAATTCTAAAGTGGTAATTAAATTTATCCTCTCCAATATTTGTTATAGGTTTGGGATACCTAGACGTATTACCACAGATAATGGTCTTAATTTGATAACAAGAATATGGAGGTGTTTTGCGCATCAAGGTGAATTTATCGTTGTTTCTCATCGCTTTTTCATCCTCAAGCCAATTGAAATATAGATGTGGAAAACAAAACTATTTTGATGGGTCTTAAAAAGAATTTAGAAGGAGCAGCCGGTAAATGGCCTAATTATCTGCAAAAAGTGTTGTAGGCTTACCAAACTACTCCACATACTGTCGCTCAAGTATATTCTTTTGCCTTGGTTTATGAAATGGATTCAATTGCTCCAGTAGAAGTTATTCTTCCTTCTTTCAGGGTTCAAAATTATTCTGAAGAGGAGCTCAGTTGAATTTGATTGAAAAAAGAGAGAATAAAAGCTCATTTAAGAACCGTACATTACCAGGGTTTAATGAGGAGTAGATATGCGTCTAAAATGTGAAGAAGAGATTTCCAAGAGGGGGACAAAATTATGAGAAAAGTATATATGCACACTAACGATAGGAAGTTTAGAAAGTTGGCTTCAAACTGGGAAGGGCCATACATTATGTGTGAGAAGATTAAACATGAGACATATCGGTTAGTTGATCATGAAGGAAATCCTTTAAGGCACTCGTGGAATGTCAAACACCTAACGTTATATCTTGAGTAAACTTATGTTTTAAATATTTACTTTATTTATGTTCAATGTAAATATCTGGGGGCAGGTGGTGTTAGGAGGTGTTAATGAGGTATCCGAATCATTATTAATATTGTTTATAATTATATCAAGTTTTTACTTCCTTCGAATGGATTACCTTCAAATGACTCATGTGTATTAAGTTTTTATTGCCTTCAAATGGTTACCTTCAAATGGCTCCTCTGGATCCAATTTTTATTTCCTTCGAATGGATTACCTTTGAATAACTCAAGTGGATCAAGTTTTTACTTCCTTCGAATGGCTCGGGTGGATTAAGTTTTTATTTCCTTTTTTCTTTCAAAAGGATTACCTTCAAATGACTCATGTGTATCAAGTTTTTATTTCATTCAAATGGATTACTTTCGAATGGCTTAAATGGATCAAGTTTTTATTGCCTTCGAATGGTCAGGTGGATCAAGTTTTTACTTCCTTTGAATGGCTCAGGTGGATCAAGTTTTTACTTCCTTCAAATGGATTACCTTCGAATGACTCAGGTGGATTAAGTTTTTATTTCATATTTCCTTCGAATGAATTACTTTTGAATGGCTCAGGTGGAATAAGTTTTTATTACTTTCGAATGGCTCAAGTGCAAATATATTCAGATAAACTAGTATTAAGTTATGGAGATAAGAATATATGAAGAGATTAAACAAGTTGATAAATTGATAGATAATATAAAGTGTCTTTAGTGATTCAATGACTTAGTGAAACTGGAAGAGAAAATTACAAAATTTCTTGGTCGTGCCAAGGACTTGCACAAAAGTATCCAATTTGAAATGAAAATAACATAATGTCTTGCACACATTAAAGGCTTGCATAGAAACAAATACATTAAAAACACATTGGCCCCAGGGCTCGTTCCCCTTAGTTTTTCCTCATTATTTATCTTACAAACTCACACTATCAAAACCCTCTTCATTAGAACCATCATCGGATGAACAACAGAAATACCGAGTTGATTAGCTAAAGGTATGTCATGAGGCAACAGATCCACTAGCACATGTCCCCGCAATTCCTCAAGGGATAACTTATGGAATATCTTATGAAACAGCAACACCATGTCCTATTTGACTGAGTCGTCCCTCCCTTGCAAAGAATCTATCACCGTTTTGGCATATGCATCCACAACATCGACTATCTTTTAAGTAGATTTAACATGGAGAGAGGTAATCTCACATTTTTTGCTTCTTCATAAGAGTTTCGTGGTTTTTATTTTCATCTGGTATACACTTAATGACAGCTTTGTCATCGGTTTTCTGATTCTTCAATGAGGTAATCTCCTCGGAAGTGGATGACTGCGAACTTTTATAATCAGCTTGCAACTTGTCACGATCGTATTTCACCTGGACTATATCATCTTTAACGGAATACATATCTCCTTTTAGGCTTTCAACCTTGTTCTTTTCTTCCCCAACTAAATTCTTCAATTCACATTCTCATTACGAAAAGAAATGATTTCTTCAACTTTAGACCTTACTTATCTCTCCAATTCGATTATTGACCTTACATAACCCAAAATTGCATACCCTAACTCATCGTTCTCCTTTGTGAATTCAAAGGGAACCTCATCGTATACCACAACATTTGAGGTGCTTGTAGACTCAGGGAATGCGCTCTCAGAGGCATCAAAGTTGAAAGTCCTCATATCTTCAATTGGATCACCATCTCCAAAAAATTGGCCTTTCTGATGGGGAAAGTAATGAAGACGGAGGATCTGATACCATGGTCGGAGAAGTAACAACAACTGGCATAGTTAAAAGGGAAAATTCTGTATAAAGTATAATCTTCAAACCAATCGGAGTCTTTTTTTTTCTCTTATCACTACTTTGTTTGCCTCTTTTATGTCTTTTTTTCTTGTTGGGAACATGAGATTCTGAATGTACCTTACTCTTCTCAACAATGACAGCAACAACATCCAACAAGGTTGTGTTAATTTTATCTGGTTGCGCCTCATTTCCTATTTGAGCAACGAACGGTGAAGGGCCTTCTTTGTTCTTTTTCTTCTTATTCTGATGGTTGGGAGCTCTATTCTTGGCTGGTATAAATAAATTGTCATCGGCTGCTTCAGTTCTTTTACGGATTTCAGTAGCTCGAGAATGAGTGTTAAATTTCTCTCACGTGAGTTCCCGAAAGAGGTTGGTCATCCAGAGATGGGATCTGAAAAAAAATTCGGGTTAAAACAATTATGGAATTCGTTACCACTTTTTATGGCCCCATTGATTCAGCTTGCCATAGGTCATTTTTGCATTGTCCAAATTTTGTAAAAAAGGCTTAGAAATGACTAATATAATTTTTTTTATTAGAAATAAATAACAAATATCACCCGAAGTAAAATGAATATAAAATAAATACGAAGAGACTCACGTGCTATAGTGTATGGTAGTTGGCTTGGATTCCCTTTTGATGTGATATTCCTACCATTTTCCAAAAGACCACTAATGAGGTTCTCCAGATATTTTATACCTCCAATAGGTTATCTACCACTTTATAGTTAATCCTGATATTAAAATAATAAAAGAGAATATAAGCGTTACGAGATAGACCCGACACAACAGCCAGTTGCATTATTGGCATCAGAATTTTAGAAAACCTTGAGGCTATGATGCACGACATCAATGAGAACCAAGAATTTGGGCTAACTTGATTTGGGCACAACCTGACCAGACTGACATAACCTCACTATCTCAGGGTCCAAGGGAAACCGAAGGACCCAGTTGAGCACATCGGTGTAACCACCAACTCCCTAGCCCCACAGTCCATCGGAGTCTCTTCGAGTTAGGACAGCCTCACTCTAACTAAATTTGGGAGTCATTTGGCTTGGATTCCTTACAATTTAGATTTGTGGAAGTCGACATAACAAATCTTATGCAAGGCTAAAAGGTACTTAACACTAACCTTGGTAGGCCCGACGTGAGATGAATGAAGAGGTTCGCTTTCTGCTTATGGGCTTTGTCTTTTCATTTTCCCTGGTTATCACCACCTTCTAATTCATTCAAATTCTGTTTCTCCGATGGCCTCGCAGTTTCTCAGTCTAACCATATGTTTCAATAGGAGAATCATCATCATTGTGCTCTATGTTTTCGCCCATAATATGTGGTCTAGACTTGGAAGTCCCAGTGGCCTGAGCACCAAGGTTCTCTTCCTCGGATCAAGATGACTCAACTGCTAAAGTTGTAGCATTTTCTCCCATATTTGGGTCTAATGGGAGCTCGGTTGAGAGAGCAGTACTGTCTTCTTCCCTGTTCAGAACTTGTGGTGAAAGGTTACCAACAAATGTGGGTTGATCTTTTGGCTCGACTATTATATAATATTTATTTTTTACGTTAGAAAGTATAGTAACTCTATGTGGAGTACTTTCATCATCATCCGATCCCATAACTTTCAAGGTAGAAGGATTTCAACGGCTAGTAGCCTTTGGGATTAGGATGACCTGATTGTTTGAGAATAATGATCGGGTAAAGTGAACGAGTGGGCAGTCGATGTCGTATCAGAAGGAATGTTTCTCCTATTGTAAGGGTAAACCCCTGAGACTCAGTAGATTAAATAACAACAAACGTACCTGATGAGGCAAGTAACCCAACAACAATTCTTGTTTATTTTCTCTTTCTCCAGCTCGACCAAATTTAACCAACCACCTTTAGTTAAAGCGTTTTTAGTTGTAAACATACAAACCTTAAAAATATATCGGAAAAGTGAGTTACATTGGTTAATATGGTGGGAAAAGAGAAAAATTACTGGAAATTAATTAGAAATTGATGGAGAATGATACAAGTTATTTCTCTCTCTAAAAATACCTATAGTGAAAAAAATGAAAAGAATTTTATATAGAGACTAAAAAACATTTGAGTGCCCTACTAAAAGATTGTAATCGACAATAGTATCTAAGGGCTCTAGAGGAGTACAACCGTTTCTCTCATTTGATTAGATGGTTTTACCTACGGTAAAATAAATTTTTGTGTCCAATAAAAGACTGACACGTGTCTCGGAAAAATAACTCGTTAAAACTTGTGACCTTTGAATAGTAATCATTCTTTAATACACTATCGAAAGCTATTCAAATATATGTTGGTTTTCTCTCCCAAAATACTTCCAAAAGAGGTAAGAAGGGTTGATGATAGGGTCAGAAATCCTTGAGGGCAATGAGCAGGAAGTTGATCAGATTTATCTTATGAGGCATTTTAGAGTCAAAATAAAGATTATGTTGAGTAAGCTGTATGCTTATTGACTAAGCAGTGTGCCAGCCATATGTTCAATCATAAAATGTATATAATAAATAACAGTTCGTGAACATGATGGTCCATAAGTTTGACCCATATTCGTAACCCTACCCGATTGGCTAATAGATCTGAAATTAACCTATACAGACTCAAAAGAACAACATTTAATGTGGTTAGAACATTCTCTCTCTACATATTGAATACAACCACCTCAATTATCTCTATACTCTTACCTAAAATTAAACATTTTGTCTAAACACTTACCTCCAATATCCTCCGATCAGATTTTGCCATCACCACATATGAAATTATCTTTCAATTTAGACTTCACTAACATCGAAACGATTCGATTTGAATGTATTTTGTTATATTTTTATTATTATATATCTTTTACTTATTTTTTAATTTAATATTAAATCTTTTCACAACTCGACATAGTCAATAAAATTCTAATTAAGAGTGTTGGTTTTAGTTTTTATACATAAAGTATAAAATCAATAATATTTGAAGTATGAATATTAGGCTTGATTTTTGCACACAATATGTGAAAATCAATAAAACTACACGACCTTGATTTTCAAAACAAGTTCATATTCCTTATATCACCTAGTAAAACAAATATTACCATGTTTTAAAAATCATGACATTTTCATTAGATGGACTTCGCACAATTTATGCATTGCATATTATATGCAGAATCATTAAAACAAAAAAAATTCATTGATTTCAAAATATGACAATATGTTTACACCATGTATGCAATTCTAAAAAAATATTTTGCATACTTTGTGTAAAATAATGTCGATGTTTACAAAATCAATGAAAAATATGTTCATAATTTTTTCACAACGCATGCAAAATGAATAATGGATCTTGTGTAATCATAAAAACAAATTTCCATATTGTTCAAACATATTCTATGATCTAGCAGATACGTGCGAGATGTGGTTTAACGATTTCATGTTGTTATAAAGAATTTTAAAACTACGGTCTTATTTTCATTTTGGTTCATACATAAACTGATGTTTATTAATTTGATATATCAAAATAATTTTTTATTAAACTTTCATAAATAGTCTAATAATTAAACTTCATATATTATATAATAAAATGAAGAAATGATACATAATAAAAAAATGTTACACGATGTCATACATAATCATAAACACAATACATAATCTAAAACATAAAATATTATACATAACATATATATGTATATATAGTCTCATACCCATGTGACATATATAAAATTAACATATGTGCATCGTTTTATCCACCATCATATATATTTTTCTTGTAGTTCATAAATGGTAGCATATGTGCATCGTTTTATCCACCATCATATATATTTTCTTGTAGTTCATAAATAGTAGACGTGACTTATGTCTAACAATATCATTGAGATATGTTCAATGCATGTCTGCTCTTAAATGGTTTTCCTGTTGTGCATTTTAAAGATAAGCTTACCCATATTTTTTAGTATATTTTACGTATTGTTTATACCACACTCGTAACTTAAATCTATTGTACTAAGACTTTCAATATGTAATACTATATATGCTCAATATAGGCCATATTATCAAACTAATCTATCCATGGGTGTTTATCACAATGAGATTTCACTTTCGCGTGCCGGTGTTTTTTTAGGCAGTAATGTATAAACTTCACACAATATATATTGAATATTTTAAAACTGTGTACGACAGGTTCGGCTTCAACATTATTGAAAAAATTTAACATTATATTTATTCATGCATCTTGTTCAAATATAAATATGTGTACAAATAAAATATTAACTTAATAAAGTGAAGAAAAACATAAGTTAGTTAATTATAATAATAACATACAATAGTGAACTATTTATTTTTAATTGAACTTATATTTTTCTCCTAATGCATTTGGATTATATTCTTGCACGATAATATAGTATGAATGTATTCGTATATATTGATTTTAGTCATTATATGTGTATAAAGTATAGTATATTTATAAAATAATCAGTGTACATAATAAGTCAATATTATATAGAGGTTGCCCTAAATTTATACTTGTAACATTCCAATAAAACCGCAACATTTTTTGTTATGTGAAATGATGTTTTTACCAAAAGTCATATGTCTGCGATAATATGGATGCATCATAATAGATTTGTTTAAGCTTCACGAGTGCTTCAATAAAAAATATAGTTAAAAAAAATTACATGTTTTATAAAAAATTATATAACAATAAAAAGTTCAATAGATATACAAATATCGTGTAAGTGATATTGACACTGTGTACAGCAAAATTATATATATTCGGCTCGAAAATTATCCTCGCAACCATTGAAGTTAAACTACGTTATTTCATATATTTGGTGAAACCAACTTTTTATGTATAATATTAATATTAATGTATTCATACAATAGTAAAATATTAGTGTTTTACGATGTTTAAAGACTCGTATCTCCAAAACATCCATATTGTTGGAAGATCAGTCATGACATATATGTCATCAAAAATAACTAACAACTCTCAAAACAAGAAATAGAATGTATTGGTTTTGTGAATACTTACATGAGAGGACAACGAAGGACCAAGAAAATGTGTGTTGTTTTTAGCATCTAAAATTAAAAACGAAAAGTTCATTGACTTTTGCCTCGAGGGATTGCATAAATATTGTGACATTGTTAAAGCTTTTAGTGGCTATTTTTAGGTAGTTTTTTATATGTTTTATATGACCATAAGAAGGCATGGCGTTAGTGGTGTTTAGGATAGTCCATATTTCACATATTGTTTTGGATTGTACAATAAATAATACGGTGGTGTGGAAGATGGAACCAATGATTGCATTGAAAATTAATTGGTCATGCTCGATCCAAAGTATGTGAGCATGGTTGGATTTGGTTGATCAAAATGATATGTTTCTATTAATAAAAATGTTGTATTTTTTATTTTTATTTTATTTATTGGTTAATATTAATACTATATTATAGAGAACGACAAATCTATAACTATCAAACTAAAAGGTAAATTATCAACAATTACTCAATATTAAACTTATTTTTCAAAAATCTTCAAAACTTTGATAAATTACACATAACCACCTCATGTTAAATTAATATATTTTTAGGTTACCACATGGTAATCCGAAATATCTTTAACCATGTTTATCTCTTTTGTTTTTTGTGTTTTTTTAAATGTGATGTCTTTCAAAATATAGCTCCAAAAATACCATTGGTTTTGATCTTCTAAGGTGAAAAAAACTAAATTCATGAAAGATATATTTTTTATTTTTTTAGTTGCGAAATAGGTTTGGAAAAAAACAATTATCTTCCAGCTGCGAATTATGTGTAATTTGGTTGTTAAAAATAATTGTGTTTCAGTTGTCAAATCATATGTAATTTGGTTGCTACTCCTTATTTCTCATAATACACGTCTGCTAAAAGTTATGTGACCAAATAGTAAAGAATGTTATAATTTCTTCTCGTTTTATAATATTAAAAAGAAACAAATCCAATTGGTTGCTAAAAACAATTGCGTTCACATGACAAAATAACATGCAAATATGTTGCGAAAATTTGAAAACATTAGTTTTAAAATATAAATTTGATCGCTAATAAAATTTTGATTATGTGGAAAAATAAAATACAAGCTTGTTTTGTAAACATACCTGTTAATTGGGTGTGAAACAAACTTAAAAAAAATAGATTGTGTTTCACTTGCAAAAAATACGTGTAATTTAGTTTTGAAATTTGTATGGAAAAAATACATATGTTTCAATTACAGAATTACTTATAATTTAGCTGTTAAAAAACAATTGTGCACCTATTGCTAAATTTAGTATAATTTGATTGTAAAAATAAGAAATAAATCTCCTAAAATATATCTTGTGTTTTGTTTGTCTTTAAAAAAATCGAAACATCTGTTTTTTACCAAAATATTTAGTTAAGATTTGAAAAATATAAAATTTTGAAGATTAAAAATAATGAATTATTTACGAGTCTGAAAAATGTTATTGGAATAATTTATTATGCATATGGCTTTTTATAAACTTCAAAATTCAAATGGTTATCGATAATCTCATTTCTAATCGAATTGATAAATTCTTTTATTTTAAATATAATCAAATAAAATTTATTTGTATTTTAAGATTCATATATTTATTTTTTATATTTTTTCATGACGTGACAGCTAGTTGTTTGTAATTATTTTATATTTTAAAGATATGTTTATTTATCCCAAAAATCATTAATGTTTTTTTTTATAATTAAAAAAATATTTATTCTACCATTAAGAAAATACAAGCAATATATTATATAAAGATAAAGTTTAGATTTCTAATTTTATTTTACCATTTTTTTATGTTTTCTTTTTTTTCTTTTTTCATCTATTACGAAGAATTCCTCTTTGCTCCGACAAACTCGGTTGACCTCAATCTGATGACATATTGCGTTGTTAAGGGTACTCGTAATTAAATATTCAATATTTAGTTATATTTAGTCTTTTATATATATCTTTATATAAAATTTAGATATATACATATATATTAGTATTTAACTTTATGAGTGTTGTTGTAGGTCAATTTGTGAAACCAATCTAATTTTTTATTCCAAATGAACAGAATAAGAGTTAGAGTTTTTTAGGGATTCGAAGGTTGTTCACCCGTGCACCCATGTGCAGGCACTATATATTGGGGTTGCATATCCCATATAAGATTTTTTACCTCATCATAGTTTTTATTATTCATGTTTAATTCATTTTATATTTTATATAACTTTGATAATTTTATTTGGACTCAGACAATCAGATGCACCCCCAAAGAGTTCATAACTACGCAAAACTATTGTTAGTATGAAGGTCAAGATTGATGCTTGTAACAGTTCATAACAGTTCCTTGAACAAACAATTGCTGGAACAAAGCATTCCAAACAAAGTGTTTCGATATCTGATGTCGCATGCATAAGATTGTGAAGAAGTATCAATTAGGTTTTAATATTTGAAACCGGTTCCAAGTTTTTCGGGTTTAAACTGTCATATAATGTCAGAGAAAATGCATGCAAGGTGTTTGATCCGTAAATTATTGATTTCATTAAAAAAATATGTGAAAAGAGATGTAGATATGCCTCACTCATCAAGAGGAAGCGGAAACTAAGAATAATTGTTTATGGATATAAATGTCTCTAAATTATTGGTGTTATTCGTATATCGTACTTATGTTTTTTAGTTTATATTCTTAAATTATTATATTTTATTATGACATATTATCATTTTATGTTTTATATTTGATATGGTCATTACCTCCAGGAAATGTGCATTTGTTGCACATGACAAGATAAGACAAAAAAGAGGACCTCATTGGTCTATTTGTCACCCTCAGTATCAACAAAGAATATCTAGATCGAGCAAAAAGATATCCTAAGACTCGATAAAATGAACATAAACTAAGTTGGGTAAGTGGTTAAGGTGTTACCGTTCAAAAATAAATTTAAGAAGTTACCAAAGAGGCACAATCTCCTCATTTGACTAAATTATAACTGTCGCAACACACTTGTGACCGCCATTAAGGATCATGCAACGTTACTGGTCATCATAGTGCGTAAAGGGAATTTATTCCACCAGTCCACGATTCAAACGAATGGTTATGTAATTAACAAGAGAGGGAATTTTCTATGAAAACTGTATAAACAGGGTTAAGAATATAGAAATCATATATTTTCTTTCGTAATCAATAAAGTTATTCATTTGACCAGTCGTTTACAAATATTTTCCTTAATAAATTTGGTACCATCTGTGGAAATGTAGTCACAAAAAAGTGTTTAAAGTTTTCCAATGATGATAACGCGATCGAAAATCGAAATGTAGGCTCCTGAGGGGAACCCGCCCAATAGAAATCCAAGAATTGTTACAGACCCAACGTGCATATTGCCTATTGAAAATCTCCGGCGATCATTCCTCTCATCCCCCTACTGCTATTGCAAATGGAGTTATAATTAGAGGAGACATGTCGCCTTCCAATCTCGACTATAACGTTGCTCCCACCGTTGAGGACGTTATAGCTACCCAGGTGGACTCTGCAGCAAACCAAGGCATCTCGATAATCCCCTATGTTATCTATCTTTTCAAATCGTAGATTCAAGAAATGAAACATGAGCTACTTAAGGCGCTCCAGTTGTAAGAGGTCAAGGACCTGGAGGTAAAAAATGAGTCATGTCTTGCAGTTGCCCACTGAGAAGATGCTGGAAGGTGGCAAGGATAAACGAGAGCCCCTACTAGCTGTCAGTATGTTAAGTCGAAGGAATAAGACCAGCAAGCAAACAAAACCTGACGAGGGGGAAGGCGAAATGAGCAGAAAAAAAATGTGAACATAAGTCCACAAACGGAGCAATTCTTTGGAAAGGGTCGCGGTCAAACGATCCAAGAATAAAAGCATGATCCAATATGACCGGGTCCACCTCAAGATGGCTGTCTGTATCCTCAAAGAATCCCCCTTCTAGCATTGTCGTGACACCAAGTATCCTCTCCTCTAAGTCGGTCAAATGACGATATCTTTGACTCTAAATTTTTACCCTCCGAGGAGTACGACGAGTCCCCCTTCTTTACATCTAATATGACTAGGTCCGCCTCAAGATGACCGCATAATAGATCACATATATTGTCTCTCTTAAGGGTGTAAACTTTTATGTTGCACTATCGTATTATGACGCCCTTAGTCAAATCTTGGTGCTAGCACAAACAAAATCAAGGAGGCCCTAACTGAAGGCAAAAACATATGTATCAGTTACCAACTTGACCCGACTTAATTTTTTTACTTAAGCTATTGCAACATAATATTAATATTTTTTCTTGGAATGCAAGCAATGTGAGGGGGGTCAGACCATCAATTATATACCACGAGCTTGTTGTCGACAGAAGGGCGTGACTAATCCGTCTAAAGCGAAAAACATTCTCTACCGAGAAATTCGAGGCTATTTCGAAACAAATGGACAAGCTCATCTGCTTAAGGCATATCAAAAGGAGAAGTATCCATTTTGGTTCACTAACATGGTCCTTGAAAAGAAGAAAAGGGGCCGTAATGGATGTGCATCGACTTCATAGACATGAATCAAACTTTCACTAACAATTTCTTCCCAATCCCCCGCATCGATCAACTGGTGGATTTTACATCAGGTTGCAAACTCCTATCGTTCATGGACGCCTACTCGGGCTACAACCAGATCATAAGGCACCCAAGAGACAATGAGTACACAACGTTCTAGATCGAGATGGGTCTTTATTGCCATATTTTCATGCCATTTGGGTTAAAAACACGGGATCCACATATCAACGCCTCGTCAACCACATTTTTGAAACGCAACTCGGCAACAACATGAAGGCCTATATTGATGATATGTTAGTCAAAAGTGACATCGAAGACATCAGCTCGAGGTTCTCTCTGTTGTATTCTTAACTTTGTGATAGTTTTACCTCAAACTAGACTCGTTGAAATTTAAGGTGAAAAGTAACAAATATTTAAGTTATGTTGTCAACAAGAACATAATTAAGGCTGACCCTGATCCACTTTAGGCCCTACTACAAATGGAGTCGCCAATGAACATTAAGGAGGAGCAGTGTCTGACCAGACGCGCTAAAAAATTTGTATAAATTGATAAAAGTAATGGAGCGTTCAAAGTATTAAATGACTACTTGACCTCACTCGAAATCCTCTTAGCCCCAACCAAGGTGAACTAATTTAACTCTACCTTTCAATTTCAGAATTTTTGGTGAACGACGTATTAGTTTGGGAGCCGACAGAGATGCATAAATCGGTGTACAGTACTATCAAGACCTCACTAGAAACATAAACAAGATACCTCAACCTCAAGAGGTTATCCCTCGGCCTTGTGGTAGCAGCTCGTAAGATGCGATCGTATTTATAGGGCTATATCATACTCATTCGTACCTCATTCCCGTTAAAAAACGTGTTGCAGAAGCCAGACATATCTGATCGTTTGGCATTTTGGTCGATCAAACTAGGTGAGTATGATATTAAATACAAGCCGCACACTTCAATCAAGGGCCAAACAGTTGTTGATTCCATCAACAAATTTATAACAACACGGCGGCTTAAAAATAAGCCTGACAGATAGACAAATAATTACCCCATGGAATGGATATTAGAGGCCGGTGGAGCATCCTGTGCGCAATGAGGAGGGGCCGTTATTATATAAAAAATACTCACATGTGATGAATGTAGGCAGTCTATAAAGTTCAAATTTGCAGTTACTAACAACATCGTGGAGTATTAGGCGGTCTTAGGAGAAATGAGACTCTTCAGCATCTATGGGGCAAGGGTCCTCCGTATTCGCTATTATTCCCAATAAGTAATCAACCAGGCGAGAGGTCTCTATGATGCCAATCGGAAAATAATGCGTCACTATTTGGAGGACCTTAAAGAGTGGGAAGCTAAGTTCTAGTGAGTCATTTATGACAGAGTACCACGTCTTGACAACTCTAATGTGGATGTATTGGCCAAAACAGCTGCCTCTAACAACAACCCGTTCATCCTTGTAAAAAACAACCCCACATTTTTAACTGTTACCAAGACAACTAGGTTGCAACAATCGACTTTGAGATTGATTGGAGGCATCCATTCATATCATATATGCAGAAATGCACCATAATGAAGCTCAAAGCAGACACACGCACGACCAAGTATACAATTCTTTACAGGGTCCTCTACCAAAAAAGCTACCTAGCTGTCCTGCCTATGTCAACAAGAGAAACTCGAGGTTCTGAGAGACCTGCACGAGGGAGAGGTCGGGGCGCATTGTGGACAATACAATTTGATTTACTATCTTTTCTTAGCTGGTTACTACTGCCCCAGTTTCGTCGCTGACGCCGAGAGGCTCGTATAAGGTTGCCACCTCTATCAACAATTCACCAACACCTACTACCTACCGAGCGTGCCAATGACTATCAGCCATGTCTAGTGCCCTTTCGATATGTGGGGGATTGATCTGATGGCCCTCCCACCTATGGCCACCAGAAACTGTTGTATTTAATTGTGGCAGTCAACTACTTCACCAAGTGGGTTGAAGCCTATGCCCTATACCAGACATGGGCCCAAGAAATCTGTGACTTCATGCACCACCATAATCTTTCCCACTTATGTATTCTTATAACATAAATGACCCTCAATTCCAAAATACTATCTTAAATTGTTTTATCGATGGTACAAAATTGAGCAACATTTCTCCACACCATATCGTCTACAAGCCAATGGTCAAGTACAAGTTACCAACCGGACCATGCTAGATGGTATTAAAAGAAGTTAGAATAAGAGAAAGAAAAGTGGCCTGGCAAACTTACCGAGGTAGTCCGGGCCTACCGAACCACACCCTAGTCGGTAACGGTCGAGACATCCTTTTTCCTACTCTATGACATGGAAGCAGCGGTCCCAACATAGATAAAAGTAGCCAACTACAGGGTGGCACATTAATTTGAGGCCTCAAACACCGCAGAGCGCTCAGTTTGTGCGTATACAATTGAAGAAAGTTGCGTCCCGAATATGGTATACTTAGAACACCACAATAGCTTAACGTGCAACTGCTTTGACTCCAAAATAAGGTTCAGAACCCTACGGTTAGGAGAACTGGTTATGAATAAATTATTCAAAGGACATGAGACAAGGCGACCGAGAAACTTAGTCCCAACTGGGAGGGCCCATTCACCATTATCTTCGTTGGGCACCATATTGACCGTTTGCTAATTGACATGGCAAACAACATTCAAGAAAGAGGGATAAACATGACAGGCTCAAGAAATATCAGGGAAAATGAAAGGTTCAACTGATCAACATATTGACTGTTTGCTGATTGATCCTTTTGCGTTCCAAACTGAACCGGGTTTTTTTGTTACTCCAAATGAAGATACTGTGTTTAATCGTAGCTAAAACTGGAGACGATCACCTTTATCCGCAAAAATACTCTCCGGACACCTTCCTAAAAGATTTGATAGTTTCAAGATGGAAAAATACGATGGGAGTAAAGATCCGGACAACCATCTTGAGCAATTTAAGAACTTTATGATAAACTTTAACGATGGCGACAAATTGTTGTGTAGGGCTTTCTCTCAAACCTTAAAGGGGAGTGCCCTTAAATGGTATAATAGTCTGTATCAGAGATCTATGAATGTTTTTGACATATTCTGGGTTGCTTTCCAGAGGTAATTCATTGAAAGTAAGGATCTTAAAAGTAATGGAGATACGATCATCAATTGCATCCAGGAGCCAAATAAGTCTTTAAAAGAATACATCAGCAAGTTTGTAAATACAAAGAATGGGTTAGCAGATTGCTTTGAACAAGTGGCAATTACCTCTCTTAGGCAAGGATTGAATCCGGGGAACTTTAGCATTATGTGGCCCAGAAGAAAGCTATGACCTTTGGGGGTTGTTGAACCAAGTGTGGAAACAAATTAATGTGGAGGAGACCAAGAAATCCAGTGTGCCTTGCCAAATCAGATCCACAGCCACAACATCAACACCTCAAACAACTAACCAGCTCAGTTACAGGTCGAAAGAAACTGGACATGGATCTCACCGGTCCAGACAGAGTCAATCCAACTAGAAGCAGCAGGTTAAAAATAAAAGGGGACTTTGGGTTCAACCTGAGTGGTTTGCTGAGCTGGGAGAAAGTGTGGCCACAATATACGAAAAAACTAAAAATGAGGTACACTTTAGAAAGCAAGCTGCATTGCAGTCTCCCAAAGAAACTCGAAGTACCCGTTTTTGTAAATATCGTAATGACATTGGGCATGATACCCATGATTGCATAGAATTGAAGCAAGAGGTGCAGAATCTCATTGAAAGGGGTAAATTGGGGGCCTATGTTAAAAAAACAAGGGGGGAGCAGGCCGGATAATACACAATCCAATGCCAACACTCCTCGAATTACTCCTTCGATCCTTCCTGGAACGTCTACACATGAGGATGCTATGGTGATTATTAAAAAATTTGATGTGGATTCTGAGTACTTGGATCCTGATCCAACTCGAAATCGGGTAGGGACGATAATTGACAAGACTGCTATTGTTTCCAATGTGGTTAAATACTTTGAGTCTTTAACAATATTTGGGGGAGACACTGTGACTGTACCTTCCAGTTCTTCAAGAAAGAGGCATGTCAACAGCTTGGTCACCCATTTGGATGGAAGAATGTCCACACATCTGTACCAAACTCCAGTTTCTTTCATAGTTTTTTTATAAGGATGACCTAAGAGACATTGCAGGATCTCATAAAGATGTCGTGGTGATAGGGGCATCAATAAGTGAAAATAATATACGTTGAAGCCCGATTGACACAGTTAGTTCGACAAACATATTGTTCTTAAGATCCCACAAACAGATGGGAAACCCATTGGTTATTAAATGTTCGAACATAACTATTGCGGGCTTGACAGGGAGTTTGGAAAATATGATTGAAGAATTTGAGAAAGAAGTATTGATGGGAAAAAGGTCTTTCAAGAAAATAGTGAGGGTATTATTTGTGGTGGTGGATTTCCCAACATCTTATAATGTGATATTTGGAAGGTCTTGGCTCTTCAGGATGCATGTTATTGCTTCTACTGTCCATCAGTGCTTAAAATATGTTGTGCATGGACAAATGAGTGTTGTCTGAGGTAGTCAGAAGGTAGATAGGAAATGCTATGAAACAACCCTAGCCTCGAAATCTTTGGAGGCAGTCAAGGTTAACAAATATAAGCAGCTATTGGAGCCTTCCACCGATGAGAATGAAATTGATGGTCCAAGGGAGGCTCCTAGTGTCAAAATACCTATAGAGGAAGTTGAAGTTCATTCTCTAGTTGAGGGCAAAAGTGTTAAAATTGGTACCAAGTTGGCACCAAGTTTGAAACAAATGCTACTATCTTTTTTATCAGATAATCTACATATATTTGCATGGTGCAATGATGATGTCACCGGAGTGCCTACCGATGTAGTTTGTCATAAGTTGTTGGTACGAGCTGATATTGGACTAATCGTACAAAGAAGAAGGTCATTCTCTAAAGAAAAAACATATGTAATTGTTCAAGAAGTTGATTGTTTGACCAAAATGGGCCACATCGAAGAATCTTAGTACCCATTATGGACTGCCAATCCTGTTTTGGTCAAAAATAATAATGGAAAATAGCGCATGTATATTGACTTCACTGATCTTAATAGGGCATGTCCCAAAGATCCTTATCCTGTTCCTCGGATAGATCAGTTAGTGGACTCTACTTCTTGGAACAAACTATTGTCTTTCATGGATGCATTTTCAAGGTACAACCAAATACAAGTAGATCTGAAGGATCAAGATCTCACCACTTTTATTACGCATAGAGGTTTTCATTGTTATAAAGTGATGTCGTTCGGATTAAAAAATGTTGGGGCCACCTATCAAAGGTTAGTAAATAAATATTTTGTTAGTCAGATTGGCAGAAATATGGAAGTTTATATAAATAACATGATTATGAAGAGCCTTGAAGAATATGCGTACATATCTGATCTCCAAGAAACATTTTCCAACTTAAAAGCTGTGAATTTAAAGTTAAACCCTGAAAAGTGTGTTCTTGGGGTCTGATCTGGAAAGTTATTGGGTTATGTAATAAGTGAAAAAGGAATTCAACCTGATTCGGATCCGCTCAATGCTCTATTAGCTATGGATCCTCCTCAGAGCACCAAATAAATTTAAAGATTGACCGGACGATTGGCTGCGTTGAACATGCTTATTTCAAGATCATCAGAAAAATGTGCTCCAAGCATTTCTTGAAATCAAAAAGCACTTATCTTCACCTAAAATACTTTTTAAACTTATTCAGGGGAGAATCTTTACATATACTTAGCTGTATCGTTATACGCAGTAAGTGTTGTGCTAGTAAGAGAACTGGATAATTACCCCCGTCTAGTTTATTATATTAGCAAAAATATGTTGGATGTTGAAATAAATTATTTGAAGTTAGAAAAGTTGTCCTTGGCATTGGTATCGCGGTAAGAAAAATGAGACCATACTTCCAAGCTCATTCCATTGTCGTTCGAACGTCTTTTCCCCTGAAAATGTTCTCCAAAAGGCTGATGTATCAAGTAGAATGACCAAGTGGTCTGTTGAGCTGGGTGTTATGATATTGATTTTGCCCCCCAAGCAGCGGCTAAAGCCCAATCAATGGCTGATTTCCTGGTAGAATTCCATGTTGATAGACCTCAAGGGTAAATGCAAGAAAACCAGTCTAAAAAAGAATGGGTAGTCTGAATTGATGGCGGGTCTAATACTATGGGGTGTGGGCTGGAATTTGTTTAACTTCTCTCTATGGTGATACTTTGTACCACGCTATATGTTTTGGTTTCAGAGCCTCCAACAATGAATCCTCATATGAAGCAGCTATAACTAGTCTTAAGCTAGCCCTTATATGTGGGGTGAAAAAAGTTCGATTAATGAGTGACTCCTAACTACTTATTCACCATGCTTAGGGGAAATATGAGGCAAAGAAGGAATAATTGATAAATATTTTCTCTCGTTGAGAGAAGTCGTTGCAAACTTCAAAAGTATCCAGTATGAACATATCCCTAGATCGGAGAATATTGTGGGAGACTCTTTAGCAACCATAGCTTATTCTGAATCTTACCCATGGATTATGATGCTAGATTGTCCATCAATACAAACAAGCTGAGAAAAAGGTAAAGAGAATGAAGAGAGTATGAGCATATTTGGCATTTAACCCAAAGACTGGAAGTATGACATCTTTCAGTTTATTTCCGATGGGATTTTACCTCCGGATAAAGTCCTAGCTAAGAAAATTAAATACAAAGCTCGTGGTTTCCTGGTATTGAAAGAAATTATTTATAAGAAATCATTTAGCAGACCTCTCTTGCGTTGTTTAGGATTCGAAGAGTCCCAAAATGTTTTACCCAAACTGCATGATGGAGAAGGTTCTGCACATTGTGGCTATAAGGCCTTAACCAGAAGAGTATTATTAGCAGGGTACTATTGGCCAACAATAATGGTAGACGCTAAAGATATGGTCAAAAGGTGTGATCCTTTCCAGAAATATGGGAATGAAATCCATGTACCAGCGGTTCCTATGGAGTCCATATATGAACCAATACATTTTGATAGAAGGGGGTTGGATTTTGGTTGGGCCTCTTCCCATGGAATCTGGTGGCTATCGAACGATAATAGTCGCTATTGACTATTTCTCTAAGTGGATAGAGGTAGCTTCCTTAGCTGCAACCACTTCTAAGGAAATTAAAAAAATTCATTATATCCAACATATGTTTCAGATTTGGGGTTCCCCGAAATATCACTACAGATAATTGGCCACAATTTGATAATAAAGACATGGAAATGTTTTGCGCCTCCGGAGGAATTCAACACTGTTTTTCTTCTCCATTCCACCCTCAAGCTAATGGAAAAGTTGAAATTTCTAAATGAACGATCGTGTACGGGCTAAAAAATAATCTAGAAGGAGTTGTAGGGAAATGGCCAAGTTATCTGTAAGAAGTATTATGGGCTTACCGAACTACTCTTCGGATTGCTACACAAGAATCCCATTTTGCTCTCGTTTATGGGATGGATGCAATCACACACATGGAAGCTACTTTAGCATCTTTTAGAATCCAAAGCTATTCTGAACAGACCAATATATGGCCGATAGGAACCGGTTGGATTTGATTGAAAAGAGAAGAGTCAAAGCACATTTGAGAATAGCACACTATCAAGGTTTGATGAGGAGTAGATTTGAGTCCAAGGTTAAAAGAAGAGATTTTAAATTGGGAGACAAAGTCTTGAGAAAAGTATTTTTGCACACTAAAGCAAAATAGTTTGGAAAATGGCTCCAAACTGAGAAGGTCCTTATGTGGTATGTGAAAAAATCAAGCCAGGGACATATAGACTTCAAGACAATGAGAGTAGAACATTAAATCACCCATGGAACATTGAGCATCTCAGGTTATATATAAAATAAAACTCTCTTGTAAATATTTACTTTTTTATACTTCAACGTAAATATTAGGGGGCATACTCTTTTCTACCCTGGTGGCGCGGGGAGGTTTTAATGAGGTGTCCGGGTTTTTCAATAATATCATATGCCTTCTTCAAAAGTCTATTGCAATATTTTTTTTACCATAGTATGAGGTAATCGAATAAATTAAATACTCATTAAACACCCCGACTCTCAAATGAAGTATCTTTGAGTTGATCGGATTTGTTAAAATACTTGATCACATTCATTAAACACTTGTGATTGAAGTCATTCAATGATTATTAAACGCTTATTTAATAAATGAGAAATATGAAGAGCTATTTAAAACATTGACTGTGAGAAGATAATGGGATTCATACAAAAGAAGATGCAATATTAAAACTTGATCGGAACAAGTCTGATCCACAATTCACAAAATCCATTGACCATTCAAGCACTTTGGTTCATAAGACATGAATTAAAAAAAACATAACAAAATGCATTGGCCGTCCAAGGACTTTAGTTTTAAACACAAAATAACATCATGAACTTAGGGTTCTTTCCATTTGGTTTCTTCATCACTTTTACCTTTCTTAGTACTTTTGAGTTCAGCGCTTGAACTTTCACCGGCTCCTTCATCATCAGAATCCTCTCTGCTTGAATAGTCATGCTTGTCACCATCCGCCATGGTATGGAAAGGAAGCTCCTCGTATGGTATATATTTTCATAAAGGACCAAGGGTCCTATTCGGAAAAGTCTCATCGAATAGTAAAACCATGTCTGACTTAACCCCCTCGTCTCTTTTCTCCAAGGAATCCACTATTCCAGTAGCATTTTTTTATTCCTGCAACTTCTCTTTTCTCCAAGGAATCCACTATTCCAGTAGCATTTTTTTATTCCTGCAACTATCTCCTGGGCTTGCTTCCTTATTAAAGAAGCATTTTTATCAGTCTTCTCTTTAAGAATCTTTCCCAAATTAGCTTATTTTTCGGATAAAGTTGTGATAGTACTGGCACTGGCAGCTAGTTGCTCCTTTAAAGTTTTGATCTCGGTAGAGGCAGAAGTTTCCAGTCCGGAATACTTGGTCTGGAGATCTTCTTGAGCATCTTTAAACTGGCTTTGTTCAATAGTCAAGTCATCTTTTTCCTTCTTCAAGGCTTCTATACTTTGCTGAGCAGTGGAGACATCATTCTTCAAGACCTTTTTTCTGTGGTTATGGAGGTTATGGTCGTTATTTGTTCCCTCACTTGCCTTTCTAGATATAACCCAAGAGGGCATGGCTCAGAGTGTCCTGCTCACTTGATATCTCATACGACTTACCATTATCGGTGACAGCGTTGGCCGCAGAGGCATGAGGAAAAGTCCGTGCAAAATATTATTTGTCCATATCGCTAAAGTACATGTTCTGGAATTCATCTAGATTGACATCTCCTTCAGCAGTTGCCTGTCCGACTGGTGGGAAGGTTGAGAAAGGAGGGTTAGGTGGAATTTCTTATTGTGGAGGAGGATCGGTAGGAATGGGAGGAGGAAGTTCGAAAGGATACATATTTATCTTTGACCCTAAGCTATTTTTCTTTTTCTTTGCAGCTTTTTTTTCACTGCTCTCCTTGCGCCTCTTATAATCCTTCCTTGTAATTTGGGGCGGATAATCTGATCCGCCAACTTCCTTGAGTGTAACTTCAATTTCCTCCAGCAAAGCGGCATTGATTCCTCTTTGGTTTTCCGAACTGACCCCTTCGGTGACTTGTTGAGATGGGTCATGTTTTCTTCTTCTTGTTGTTCTTAATCTTGTCCAGGTGGCTAGGGGCTTTGTTCCGGGAAGGAAAGTAAAGTTTTCCATCCTTAGCCTCATTCCTTTTCAAAATGAAATCTACAAGAGGAGGAGTGGTCAGCTGCTCTCAAGTAAGATCTCAACTCCCCATAGTGTTTTAAAGGTGAGACCTTACGAAGTTTCCAGAAGTAAAGCAATTGTGGAAATCGGTTCCCAACTCTCTGATGCCCATTCGTTTAACTTGGTACATGTAGCATGGCCTGCTTCTAGGTGCTCCGGAAACCTTTTTGCCAATATTACAACGAAACACAATGATCAATTCGGAATATCAACATAGCATTTAAGAAATCAATAAAAATCCGACCAGGTATTACTTGAATTTTTCCAGCGGCTGGTCAGTTGGCTTGGGTTTGTGGTGAAGTTTATCTTTTTCCATTCTCTCACGCCCCGTTTATAAAAATGAATCGAGTCTTCCATGGATTCTCGGACTTTAATAGATCGTTTACCACCTTGAAATCATTGCCCATGTTGTAGTGGTAAAAAAGAATCTGGTGGTTTCTGCATAGACCAACCACGACAGCAAATTGCTCCATGGCTAGAGGATTTTTTGACAATCTAGATGTCATTATACCAGCCAACAACGTATACCATGCATTTGGGCTCAGTTGACTTGGAAATAACTTAACCAGGTGGAAATACCTGGGTCAAGAGGAAACCAAAGGCCCCAATTGAGCACATCAGTATATACCACCAACTCGTGGGATTTACAGTCCATGGGGTCTCCGGAGTGACTGGAATTCTCACTTTAACAGATTCAGAGAAGCCCCACTTTGCTCGGATCTGACCCAACTCAGCAGTATGGGTGTATACATAAGCAATGTTCTGAAGAGCTATCAAATACTTCACGCTAAACTTTTGGAGGTTTGGCCCAACTTTCCCTTCTAGACACTCCGGAAGTGTATTAGGATTGGATAATCCCATTTATAATATGGTTACCTGATCTGCTTTATTATCTTCTGTCTGTCCGAACATCTTGAAGGGAGTATCTTCCATAATGTCCTCCATGGTCTCCTCCATCACATTTGACTGTTGTTCGGAAGGTTTAGTATCTGTTGGGGGCTTTATTGTCTCCGAACTAGCAGGTTTCAAAGAAGAGAGAGTACTTTTGGCTTTAGACAGACGAGTTACCATGCGGGGGGTGGATTTCTCAGCATCTGAACCCATGGCCAGGGAAAGGTGAAGGTTTCGGAACACTGGAAACTACATTTTCTTTAGGCGGAGGATTTTGGGACTCTTGAACTGAAGACCCTTACTGCAAGGGAGATAGGGTTGGGATTGAAGAGTAGAAAGATGGTCCGAGGGTGATTTTGTTATGTGAGGATTTGTTGATAGTGGATTTGGTGATAGAGTAATACTTGAATATTAGATCTAGAGAGAGAAAATGCTAAAAAGGTAGAGAGAGAAAGTCGTGCTATTCATCATGAAATTCGTGAAGCGTGTGTGGTCCTTTTATAGTACAATTGTGGACCCTACACGCTTTAATTTGGTTTAATTACAACTTTTGGTCCCTACTTTAAGGTTCCTTCCTATTTTGGCTATATCTTTGCAACTAACGCATTTCGGCCCTTATACATTTATTCCTATGCATTTTGGCCCTTATATATTTATTTCAATGCATTTTGGCCCTTGTCTTTTATTCTTCCTCATTAGTAGCCCCCCAGTCTTAGTAAAAATCGTTTTGCTAAGACTGAAAAATTCTCCTGTCAGGCCAAAATCATTACTCCTTCGAACTACATGAGTCCTTCGAACATGAGCTCTGCAAAACCCCTTCGATAAACCATCTCTTTGACCCGCTTATAAACCTCCTCGAATATCTGAAAAAGGCCTCTTCGAACTTCTACTGTACTGAGTAGCCCCCTCAATCCTTGCAACATTTTAAGCAAAATGGTCGTCGGACAATTATGTACTTAGGCGAAAAATGGTGCTAGGATTGATGATGTCACTGGACAGATACCAACGTCAGCATACCTTTGGAGAAACGGTACCCATTCTTTTGTCAGAAAACCCTTCCGCTTCCCATGACAATCTCTGACACAAGACTCTTCATCTTCTGCTATAGCTAGGTTTCCATACATTGTTCACCTATAAGGACCATCATACCCCTAGGCAAACAACATAAAAATGTCCCCGGGCTCCATTTGCCAAAGAAGCCCATTAATCTTCTATAAATACCAACCTCTCCCTTCATTAATGCAACTTCTGTTCAATTATTTCTAGAGAGATAAAGCTGGCGCACAAACCTCGTCGAATTCCTGAGTGGCTGTTGATTAGTAAACGGTTCGAAGAGAGGGTTGCCGCTGGTGAAGACGTAAGGCCTCATCCCCCACCATTGACTACAACCTTCTTCGGTGCTTGGCCTCCTTCGAACAATTCGACCGCCATTATACCTCGTGAAGTAGCTCGTCAAAGCTTACTCAGCGAAACAAACCTGCCTAGAGAAATGGGCAAAGAGAGGTCACACAAACATTCATCAGGTTCGAAGAGGAAGAAATCCCATAGAGACAGAAAAGGTTCGCATGATCGAAAGCGAGCCAAGGAAGCTCCCCTAACCATTCGAGAACCAGCTGCCCCAACCAATACTGAACATCCTCCCCAAAGATCTTCAAGCCCTCGACGGACTTCAAGGAGTCCTCCTCGAAACCCAGCTAATCCTAGACAGACTTCGAGGAGTCCTCCTCGAAACCCAGCTAATCCTCGACGGACTTCGAGGAGTCCTCCCCGAAACCCAAACCAAAGTGACTCTGCTAGCCCTCCTCGAAAACAAAATCAGCAACAGACTTCAAGAAGTTCTCCTCAAAATCAAAATCAACAGCAGAACTCTGGAAGTCCTCCTCGACATCCAGACCGTCACCATGATGCTGGCAGTCCTCTTCAAAGACATGGAACAGATGTTTCTAGTCTGCCCTCCACACCATCCATGACCATTCATGGTACTCAGTTCTCCCCCTCAAGGACCCTCATTACCGACGAAGATATGCGTGTCTTACATGAACAGACTTTAGATCCCCAAATTACCAAGCCTCTTAATAAATCCTTTGGTCAGAAATTGCCCATTATTCTTCCCTCAGGCCCTTCGAACGGTGCAACATCCTCTTCGACAATGTCTGAGGAGCAAGCTCGCCGGATTGCTCCCAAATTAAAAGGAGATATTGTGCTTCCCTTGGAGTTAGACAATATTGCCGGCAATAATATTAGAGGCATTGAGAATAAGCACATGGTGGCCCTTGCCAATATCAAGTATAAGTATTTTTCGGAGGCAGAAGAGACAATGCTTAGGGCTCGATGGGGCATTCCTAATTACATTAATATCAGATTTCCATCCGAAGGAGAGACGCCCTTATCTGTGAGGGATCACGAGGTGGTGGTCTACACAGAAATCATGAACTGGGGGCTAAGGTATCCCTTAGACCCCTTCTTTATTGAATACCTCTCAAAAATAGATCTCTGTCCCTCACAAGTTGGGCCCAACATGTGGTTCACATTAATGGCTTGCATAATGGCCTCAAGGCTTTCAGGCCAAGAATTTTTGCTAGAACAAATAATTGGTCTGGCTGGTCTTGCTCGAAACCCTTACTTCCCCTTCTACTCAATGACATTCAACCGGGGGAAAAAAGTGTTAAAGGATCTCTTGGAGGCAGACAAAAAATGGAGGCAACAGTTCCTTTTTTTCTCTGGTTGCTGGGAGACCGGCTCCCAAGCCACTCCTTCGAATCCACATAAGCTCTCCTTGAAATGGACCATGAAATGTAAGTACTCCTCGAATCATTATACGCCCTCAAATTTAAAATTTGTCAGTCTACATTTCTCTAAGTTTATTACTCCTTCGAATCTCATAGTTGCCTACGAAAAATTGACACCCTCGAAGACACATGTGTCTTCGAACAACATATTCTGTGTAACCATTCTTTTCCTTTGTTATTTGCTTCAGCTATGACCGGAGTATCCAAACCCTACACCAACTACGTCGAAGGAGCTACCACTGTTTTCACTAACCTTCGCTTGTGGGCGAAAGAACAGTGGGACAATCGTTTTCGCCGTTGCTTTGTCGATGAGAACTTGGCCAGAAGTCGACTCTGGAGGCTTGATCCTCTGGATCGTATAAGTATGAGGAGCCTAATGACTCCGCATTCTGAACGAGAAGTGTTAGAGCGATGCAGCAAGCAGGATGTGACAATCTATCTGCCCAAACGCTCTCGCTCGCAAAGTCACCTGGATGAACCTCCAGAAGATGAAGCTATACCACCTCAGCCAACAAATCCCAAACCAGTCACTAAGACTCAAAAACCAAACTCTTCGAACAATATAGGGGCCTCGAATTCTAGTAACCTTCGAACAACTGAGGCCCCTCGAACAGCTGAAACCCCTCGATCAAATGTTGCTGCTTCAACAAATCCCACTCCTTCGCCCCCTGCTACCATCCTTCCACCAAAGAAAGATAACAAGAAAAAGGACTTGAAGGGAAAGGGCATTCTTCTTGAGCCCATCGAAGAACAATCTGAGGGAGGAGAAACTCCTGATAACAACGAAGGGACTAACTTCGAAAGAGAAGTCCAAGATGGTGTAGTTGATGCTGAAAACAGGGGTGGCCTATCACCCAAGGAAACCTCCTACCAATCTTTGCACTCTCCTCTGACTGAGGCGTCTCACCCATCCTCCTTCGAAGGCAGTCCAAGGATGGCTCATATCCCTGCTCCTCGAGCAAACCCTCCATTACTCGTTCACCCTGATGTGGCCTGTGGTAATTTTTCTGAATTCGATTCTGCAGATTTAGGGTCTCCTTCGAGCTCTTTCGAGGTCCCCTTAGACGATGAGTTTTCAATGAATCTGCGAAGGCTGCTGCATACTTTAGTAAATCGAGGAAAGAAGATGCGCCATCTCGAGAAGCGCAAAAATCACTATAAGTTCAAAGCATCAGTTGCTGCCGCTAAGCTCGAGGAAGCCAAGAAGGAGTATGCAGTGGTCGAAGGCCAAGCTGATGCCTTGTACGAACGTCTTTCTGTCGCTGAGAATTATGTGACGATAATAGAGCAATGTTGCCAGAAAGAGAGGGACGTATACAAGAAAAAGACTGATGCCCAAGAGATGATGATATCTGAATACAAGAAGGGGCATCGCAAGGCCTGCGATGGATTTGAGCGGTGTACTGAGGCTCTTCGAAAGGTAGTCGAAGAGCGCGATAATTTGGAGAGGAAGATCAGATGTTTCCCAGCAGAAATCGAAGAGGCAAAGGAAAAGGGTGCAGATGCTTATGCTGCCACATGTTCGAAGACTTTACAAGCTCGAGATGCTGCCACTCGAGCCGGCTTATTGACCCAAATATACACCGATCACCCCGACTATGAATTGGGGCCTTTCTGGAAGCTTGTCCCCCCAGAACTTCGCCCACCCCAAATAATTGTAAGTGAGAGTGAAGACTCAGAAAATGAAGAAAGTGATACCTCAAAAGGTGCGGAGTGAACAAAGTTGATGTGGGTAGTTTTTTTGTGTGTAAGGCCCCAAAAAAGGCCTCTTTTTGTAATGGTTGGAAGCTGTTGTGCTGTTCCAATGAGTACTTGGATATTTAACTCATCAATGTATTGTTCTTCGAACTTATTATTTCACTAGCCCTTCGAACAATGAGCATTTGGATAAATTCACTAATTCTTTTGGCCTTCGACAATATTTAACTTAGATAAAGTTAGCAGGTTTTATATGTATCATTAGGCCTTCGAACTCCAAGTTACTTGGCCTTCGAACAATTTTTACTTAGACAGATTTAGCAAGTTTTATACCTGCCATTTTAGCCTTCGAATGCCAATTTTATTTGGCCGTCGAACAATTATTTCTTAGATATTTTTAACAAGTTTTATACTTGCCATGAGGCCTTCGAATTTCAACCCATTTGGTCTTCGAACAATTATCACTTGGATAGACTTAACAAGTTTTATACTTGCCATGAGGCCTTCGAATTTCAACCCATTTGGTCTTCGAACAATTATCACTTGGATAGACTTAACAAGTTTTATACTTGCCATGAGGCCTTCGAATTTCAACTCGCTTGGGCTTCGAACAATTATTACTTAGATAAATTTACCAAGTGTTATATTTGCCATAAGGCCTTCGAATGCCAATCTGTTTGGCCGTCGAACAATTTGTAGGGTCCCCGAAAAGTAAAAAATAAAAAATTATTGTAAGGAAAAAGAAAATTCTCGATTCATTACTGAGAGTGGCTTCGATGCACACCTTAAAGTGATCCGGAAAATAGTTCGAAGGCCTTGAATCATTGTGGCATACCTTATTGTAAGCCAAAGAATAGTCTGAAAGTCCCAAAACATCGTGGCGCACGTTTATGCGACCCGATGAATAGTTCGAAGAACGGAAATTCGAGGCACATGTTAATGTGACTCAAAAAATAGTGTGAGGGACAACAATTCGAGGCACATGTGACTGTGACTCAAAAAATAGTGTGAGGGACAACAATTCGAGGAACATGTGACTGTGACTCAAAAAATAGTGTGAGGGACAACAATTCGAGGCACATGTGACTGTGACTCAAAAAATAGTTTGAGGGACAACAATTCGAGGCACATGTGACTGTGACTCAAAAAATAGTGTGAGGAACAACAATTCGAGGCACATGTGACTGTGACTCAAAAAATAGTTGAAGGCAAAGAAATGTTGTATTAATGGGATCATCGAAACACCTCGTTAAAACCTTCCTGTGCCTAACAGGGTAGGAAAGAGTGTGTCCTCACCAAAAATTTTCCCGAGGGATACATAGATAGTGAAAAGAAATACAATATTTTCTTCGAACTCTGCTAATCGAGGTACAACTTTAAATGCTCAATATTCCAAGGTAGGCGGAGATATCTTCCGTCTTTATCTTTCAACCGATAAGTGCATGGTTTTATCCTTTCGGTGACCTCATAAGGGCCTTCCCAATTAGGGCCCAGCTTCCCCAAACTCTTGTCCTTAGTGTGTAAGAAAATTTTCCGTAGGACTTTGTCCCCCACCTGAAAGTCCCTATGGTTGACTTTGGATGCATATCGGCTCCTAATAAGAGTTTGATAGTGCAGGGAAGCCAAATGTGCCCGCTGCCTCTTTTCCTCCACCAAGTCTAAAGCCAATGCTCTATGCTCTTCATTGATGTTCGAGTCATAAGTTGCTATTCGATGTGAAGGGAAGAGGATCTCCGGAGGGACCACGGCATCCATTCCATAAACTAAGGCAAAAGGGGACACAGCGGTGGCTGTTCGTGGGGTCGTTCGATATGCCCACAACACCTCCTGTAAATAGTCGGGCCATTTCCCCTGGACACACAAAAACTCTGAAATTCTTTGTTATCAAATTGCGGTCCATTATCCGTTGTAATCTGCAATGGTACACCAAAATGACAACAGATGTTAGACAAAATAAATTTGATCACGTCCTTGGCTTTCGTCCCCGGGAGTGGCTCAGCTTCCACCCACTTAGAAAAATAATCAACAACCACAATTATCGTCTGTCTGCCCCCAGAGGCCATTGGTAGAGGTCCGACCAAATCAATGCCCCATCTGTCAAAATGAAGTGCCTCTGAGATGCTTTCCATCAATGCTCCTGGTTTGTGGATTACATTTGCATACCGCTGGCACGTGTCACAACGCTTGACTAGGTCTTTTGCATCAGCCGAAATAGTTGGCCAATAATAACCTGCCAAGAATACCCTGCGTATTAAAGCTTTATATCCACAATGAGCGGATCCTTCACCGTCGTGCAACTCGGAGAGGATGATTTGTGACTCAGGTCCATTCAAGCACCTCAGTAATGGCCGACTCAGAGATTTCTTATATAACGACCCGTCCAGCAAAATGTAACCATTAGACTTAAATCTAACTTTTCTGGCTTCATATTTGTCGGTGGGCAAAATGTCATGAGCCAAAAAATCAATAAGGACTGTTCTACAATCAGGTGTGATCGCATGATTTTCCTCGGAGACGTTCATCACATGGTCTTTACCGATTGAGATCGACGGGCGCGTCTGGACCAAAACCCAGGGATAACCTTCTGTCCGCGAAGTAGAAGCAAGAGAATCCGGGACGGCATTCCATTCCCGTCGGACATGTTCGAACTTAACGTCCTCAAAACCCGACGCCAAATCTTTCATCAGTTTCAAGTATTGTATCAGTGTTTCCTTTCTTGCCTCGGACTCCCCCGAAACCTGATTTATTACCAACTGAGAATCACTGACCAACTTTATCCGTCGAGCCCCGCATATCTGAGCTAAGCGTAGGCCGGCCAAAGCTGCTTCATACTCAGCCTCATTATTAGTAGCTTTGAACCCGAAACGGATGGCTTGGAACATAGCGACCCCTTGCGGGGATATTAACTGAACACCTGCCCCGCAGCCTGAGACGTTCGACCCCCCATCCGTCCGTACTACCCACTCTTCCTCGGCAACTATGTCAGATACCTCCTGTTCGTCCCTGTCGGAGTGGAATTCAACCAGAAAATCTGCTAAAACCTGTGCCTTTATCGCTGTGCGAGGTTCAAATGTTATGTCTAAGTCTCCCAGCTCTACGGACCACTTAGTCATCCTGCCAGAGATATCTGGTCTTTGTAATAGACTCTTCAGGGGAAACGTTGTTCAAACCACAATTGGATGGGCTTGAAAGTAAGGCCTCATCTTTCGCGCCGCTGTTACTAACGCCAAAGCCACCTTCTCCAAGGTAAGATATCGTTTTTCGGCGTCCAGCAAACTCTTGCTGACATAATAAATTGGCCTCAGGAGAGAGTCAGCTTCTTGGAGGAGAACAGCGCTGGCAGCACACGTGGATACTGCTACGTAAACAATCAACGTCTCCCCCGCTAAGGGTTTAGATAAAACTTCCGGAGAGGTTAGATACTTCTGAATTTGCCGAAATGCCGTCAAACATTCTTCGGTCCAACAAAAGTGCTTGGCATTCCGCAATACTTTAAAGAACGGGGCACACTTGTCCGATGAGCGGGAAATAAATCGATTTAGGGCAGCCAATCGCCCTGTCAAGATCTGTACCTCTTTAATGTTTCGAGGAGGGCTCATGGTGATCAACGCTCTTAACTGCTCTGGGTCCGCCTCAATGCCTCTTTCACTAATCACGTAGCCAAGAAATTTACCCGATCGTACTCCAAAAATACACTTTTCTGGATTGAGCTTGAGGTTGACCCTTCGCAAGTTGTGGAATGTCTCGGTGAGGTCAGCGAAATGGTCGTCGTCTTTCTCACTCTTTACCAACATATCTTCGATATAAGCTTCCATATTCCTCCCAATCTGCTCCTCGAAAGTTTTATTGACCAAGCGCTGATAAGTTGCCCCCGCGTTTTTTAACCCAAACGGCATGACCTTGTAACAGTATAGACCCCGCCCGGTAATAAAAGAAGTGCTCTCCTCATCGTTAGCAGCCAATCGGATTTGATTGTAGCCCGAGTAAGCATCCATGAAAGATAGCAATCGATTTCCGGAGGTCGAATCTACTAATTGATCAATGCGCGGGACAAGAAAAGGATCCTTAAGACAAGCGCGGTTTAAATCTGTGAAGTCGATACACATCCTCCACTTGCCGTTCTTCTTCCTTACCAACACCGGATTTGATGCCCATAGGGGATAGTGCGACTCGCGAATATGACCAATACTTAAAAGTCGCTCGACCTCCAACAAAATTGCTGAGGCCTTTTCCGGGGAGACATGCCTCCTTTTTTGGACTATTGGTCGGACATCTGATCGCAAGGCAAGTTGGTGACATATAATCTCCGTCGGCACCCCAGTGACATCCTGCGCACACCAAGCGAACATATCGAGCTTATCATATAAAAAAGCAATTAACTTTCCTTTAAATTCGGGGGAGAGATGGACCCCTATTTTCAGAACTTTGCCCGCCGCGAACTCATGTGTCGCAGAATCCTCCTCCGGGACCTGAAATCCGGGGGCCTCCCTCGGATCATCACAAGGGATGACCTCACAGGGTAGCCCCTTTAATTGCTATGCTGATTTAGAGGGCCCCCCTCGAACTCCCTTGGAGGACAGGGCGATTTGGTAGCATTCTCGTGCCATCTTCTGGCTGCTTCTGACCGTACCAATATTGTTCCTGATAACGTACTTTAGACATTGATGCACCGTGGAGATGACGCCGTGCATCCGAGACAACCAAGAGCGTCCCAGGATAGCATTATATGAGGTGGGTGCGTCAACCACGATGAAGAGCACCTCCACTTCTTTTTTGAAGGGTCCACGACCCAACTCCACCATACATTGGAACTCTCCCACGACAACCGCTGTGGCACCAGTGAAGCCCACTATCGTTCTATCAGATCTTCGGATGACCGGTGGGTCAGAAATGCGGCGATAGGTGCTCATAAACAGGATGTTCGCAGAGCTTCCTGTGTCAATGAGTATTTTTTGAATCTGATCCCCGGCAATGCCCGCCGCAATCACCACAGCGTCCTCATGAGGACCTGCAACATTACGCATATCATCATCATCAAAACAAATAATAGGAGAAGGTGATCGATGCATTTGTGCGTAGACTCCAGCTTCGATCTGGGTGGTCAAATTCACCATGTGCCTTTTGCGAGAGCTGTTCGAATTCCCGGCGATAGTGTCTCCGCCAAAGATTGCTAAGGACTCAAAAAATGCACAAAGACTATCCACCTTCCCCCTTGGAATTTCCTCTTCGACCAAGTTTACGTTGTTCCTCCCGACTTTCGGGTCCAAATACTCTTGCTCGATGTCAAAGTCGTCAATCCCTTCGGAGATTACCATGGCAGTGTCAGTGTTTTTCTGGACAGCTTTTACGACGGTGTTTTTCTGGGAGTGTTTTTTGACATACTCCAACAACATTCCATTCTCGACGAGGGCCTGCACCTCCTTCTTTAAGGCTATGCAATCTTTGGTGTCGTGGCCTACATCCTCATGATACTTGCAGTATTTGTTTACGCTTCTGCTTTCCCTCGGTGTTTGTATGGGAAAAGGCTTCCTGAACGTGACCGAAGACTTGACTTTATCAAATATTGCAGCGACATTTTCCGTCAACTCCGCATAGTAGTCGGGTCGAGTCCATTTTTTTGACATGTATCTTCCCCCTTGATTGTGGTTTGACTGGTTACCATAATACTGCGGGTTTGATTTTTGCCTCGGAGGATACTGACCCATGCTTTTAGCTTGGACGTTTGATCGAGGGACCTGAGTGCGTGACTCGGTCCTCTGGAATTGATTATGGTCCAATTGCTCTCCGGAACCTTTCTCCGAGGCTTGATTTTCTTCCACCAAGATTCTCTTCTCAACTTGATCTAGCAATGCCCCGAAGGTCATTGCTTGACTTTCTGCCACAGTGTCTTTTAACAACCCGGGGAGCAAACCCATCCTGAACGCCGCAAGCGCGACCGAATCCTTGCAGTACTCCATATCTGTTTTGGTTTTTACAAAGCGATTGGTATAGTTTTTCAGGCTTTCCCCCACTTTCTGTCGACAGTAGATTATAGTATCTCTGTTGGCCCGAAACTTCTTGCTTCCAACGAAGTGCTGTCTAAAGATGCTCCAAAACATGTCAAAGTTCTTAATGGAGCCCTGAGGTAGTCTGTTGTACCACTTAGATGCCACTCCCTTGAAAGTTTGAGAGAAAGCTCTGCACAAAAGCTTATCATCGTCGTCAAAGTTTATCATAAAGTTCTTAAACTGCTCGATGTGATTATCCGGATCCTGAGTCCCATCGAACTTTTCAAGCTTCGAAATGTCAAAGTGCTTCGGGAGATTCCCCACTAAGATCTCCGATGACAGAGGAGAAGCTCTCCAATTGTGCACTGTGCGATAAACATTGGACCTCAAATTGTCGTTATTTGAGAAGTACAAACCCTCCTCGGAGGGCAGCGTGTATTGCTGCTGCCATTCTGAATTTCGTGGGCCCATCTCATCTTTCCCAAGACACTTTGCCTGCTCGTGAGAACGATCAGCAACTCGGTCGTGGCGACTCTTCTCCCGCGAGGATTTCCTCTCCGAACTCTTCCCCCTTCGGGCACCAGTTCGCCTTTGGTCATGTTTTTTCCTCCTGTGATATTTTCGGGGAGATGATTCTGAAGTACTATAGCGCGAGTAGTCACTCGAAGTAACCGAGTCCGATCGGTACTTTTCTCTCCTCCTCGGAGATCGTCGCCCACGCCTCCGATACTTATCATCTCTTTTCTTGGGACGAATTTCGACGTCCCGCTCCTCCCTTTGCTCGACGGGTTCTCTTCTTACCTCAGATCGAACATTTCTCAGGACGGCTTCTTTCTCCGCCTTCAACCTTTCGATTTCCAACAGCAGTTCATTCCTCTGAGTCAAGAGGGCGGAGTCGTCGAAGGTATTCTCGACTCGTCGTCCTCTTTCTCCATCGGATTCCAAGTCATCCTGGAAGTCATCTTCCTCCATGTTTTCCACACAGTGATCAACCAAATCGTCCCCCGAGCCTTCCATGGTTCTCCTCGAAACGGGGATTATTTCTAGGAAACGATTGTCGTCGAAGCGATTTTCGTTTCCCATAGACGGCGCCACTGAAGAGTAGAAAGATGGTCCGAGGGTGATTTTGTTATTTGAGGATTTGTTGATAGTGGATTTGGTGATAGAGTAATACTTGAATATTAGATCTAGAGAGAGAAAATGCTAAAAAGGTAGAGAGAGAAAGTCGTACTATTCATCATGAAATTCGTGAAGCGTGTGTGGTCCTTTTATAGTACAATTGTGGACCCCACACGCTTTAATTTGGTTTAATTACAACTTTTGGTCCCTACTTTAAGGTTCCTTCCTATTTTGGCTATATCTTTGCAACTAACGCATTTCGGCCCTTATACATTTATTCCTATGCATTTTGGCCCTTATACATTTATTTCTATGCATTTTGGCCCTTGTCTTTTATTCTTCCTCATCAGGGATAAAAGAGGATTTTCTAATTTTTGATTGCTTTGATGATGATGAGCTTTGGTCTGTGCTTGTTTTTGGTCGACTGATTTCTCTACCAAGAGAGGTAGGGAGTCCAGCTGCAACTCTTGCGTCTCTTCTTTCTCTTTCCAAATCATATAAATTTAGCCAGCCTCTTTTCACCAATGTATTTTTGGTTGTGAACATAAATCTACCCAGACACAATTTAAGAAAATTATCAAGCTTTTTCTCTCTAGAAATTTTTGTGTTCTCAGATACAATAAAACAGTGAAACCAATTTATATAGAGATGAAGATGTAGAAGTTTACCGAGGGGAAGACAAATCAATCAAAGTAATGATTAGGGCTAGATATTATGAGGCTTACACCCTAAGATACTTTTTAGCCAAGTAGGTACACGAATCTAAGAGAAAAAATGGTTGAGAGGTCAAACCAAAGCTCGACACATGTCTCACTTCAAAAAATCTGAATTTTGGGTCTTTGCAAAGTACTGAGTTTTATTTTTTCGAATTAGCTCTTCCAAAGGTTCTTTGCAAAACCTAAAGGGGCTGTTGATGAGG
The DNA here is from genome assembly GCA_036936605.1 of Limnanthes douglasii subsp. nivea. Taxonomy (NCBI): domain Eukaryota; kingdom Viridiplantae; phylum Streptophyta; class Magnoliopsida; order Brassicales; family Limnanthaceae; genus Limnanthes; species Limnanthes douglasii. The sequence goes on along the minus strand of JAUPFV010000002.1, from coordinate 215,212,204 downwards.
TCGGATTTCTTCAATACTGATTATTGTATATATCTGGGGGGTAGTTCAGACATATCCAGTATCATGCCCCACCGAAAAGTATAACTTAGTGGAACATGACTCAACTAGTTGCTAGTCATTTCATCTCTTGGGCTAATGGGTTTTTAAACTTAACTCAAGCCCATGATCCGACCTGGAAGGCCCATGGATCATTAAATGAGTATAAATATCTCAACTACTTTCATTAATGAGGGTAATAAGAATTTACTGCTAGCACAAACCTTACTTATTTCTCTACATTTTACACTAAACATTAAGTTCCCAAAACTACCATTGATCAGAAATAATCCACACCAGATATAATGGTCTATCTTCTCTCGATTGGTTGTACTCATTATAGTTATTTACCAAACAATTTGACGTTACCCGTCTTTCAACATCGATTTTTCTAAATGATAAATGTCGCACATAAGTCTTGAACTCCCTACCAGACTATTATCTTCAGTAACAAAACCAATCAACCAAGATATCATGTTAGATACACATGTAAATCTGAATAAACTAAAAAAAGTAACAAAGTTAGGATATGAACTATCTTATGAGATTCTTAGATGTTATACAAAACTACTCCAAATTATATAAATTCAAATCACGCAGCATAATGTTCGATTTAAGCAACTGAGTAAATAATTGATAGATTACAAACCAAAAAAATATAGTAAAAAAAAACAAATAACATATTTTTTCTTTATATTACTAGCAGCATTATTAGATTTTTGAGGTAGAAAAGGCCGCGAGTTGGTAAGTACTCGCGTAAGTTTCGGTCATAAACTTCCTCTTTCTCTCTTCTCTTTTTATATGTTTTGACCAATTTAGAGATATGTGAACACATTATCAGTCGAATAGTAAACTCATCACTTCAATCTTTCTCTTTCTCTTGTAGACATGAACATATTTTCCGTAGTTGATATTATGCTTGGGAAGAAAAAGATGTTAGGCAAGTAGCTACTTTCGGAGGGCATGAGCAGACAAACATGAGACAAAAGATCTTCTTCTTGAAGAGGTTGAGATTCGATTTGGAACTATTATCTATCCAAAGTCCAATATTAAAATAATTTAATAAGTTTTCCATAACTTTGTCCATGTCAACAAACAATTCGAAATGCTTTAAACTTTTCGGAACACGTTCAGATCATATACCGATGATTTGAAACATTTTCTTTTACATTATTTTGGAAACTCAAAAACTCAAGCATATGGATATGTAAAATATAAGATTTCCAATCCTAGCAAGAAAATGAGGGAAAGATACTTAATTCAAAAGTGTGTAAACGGAGTTCTATACTCGGTGTTAATCTGTATTCCATTCGCCGTTAGAGATATTAGACATTTCAAAGCGACTATCAACGAAGCCGTTCATACCAAAAAATTGGGAAAACTAATGCCAAGTAGAAACAAACAAAGTCTTACGTCAAAGAAGACGTTGATACCAAAGAAAACGAGAAAATTAACGTCAAGTAGAGACGAACAAGGTCTTACGGCATAATCACTATATATTTTCTGGTTTGATGGAAAGAGAGGATAATACTCCTAATGATATACATAATCCTTTGGTCAACGAGATATACTTTATTTAAAGAATATATGGTTCTTATTCATAGCCTCAAAGAGGCGTGGGAGAGCCTCTTCTTTTACATTTACAAATGGACTCAGGCAATGAAGGCTGTTAAGGCATGTAGAAGTTTCATCATAACCGGTAAAACTGGAAAGATTCATACAATTAATTAGCGTATCCATTTTTTGTCTTTAGGCTCCAGGATGAATCTGCGAGCACCATTTTTAACTGCAATATTTGATATATACACTTTCCCTCATAACCTGAATGCATTATTTCTGCTCTAAACCTGGACGACTTCATTCTGGTACCATATTTACTATCTTCCTTCTGATTCATTGATCTAAAATAGCTATTTATTGAAAAAACAGTCAAATTTAATAAGGTGTTCTATGAGTACTCAGAACACAGAACTCCTACTAGGCCACGAACATCCTTTAAAGTTTTAACCGACCCTAATCAAATGCAGATGTCTGACCAGAAAGCGCATTCTCTAAAACTAATGAGAGTTATAACGAATAAATCATAGATAAAATATTAGAATAGGGAGATCAGTCAATATCATATAGTAGGCGGAGCTAGGTGGGTGCCTGTGGGGTCCCAGGAACCCACCTAGCCCAATAAATAATGTCTTTAGTACTACAATTACACATTATAACCTTTCTTTTTTCACTTTCTTTAGGATTACAACTTCGATCAGAGTATATAAAGTGCAAATGAAATAATATTCTACATGATACAACTTATACAACAGTCTGAATACGTGAGGCTCTTCCGCTCCACGAGCTTAAATATGAGCTTGAATATAACAAAAAACCATATATATATTAAAAGTTAGAATTACAGAGAAAAAGAAGACCTGGAAGCACTTAAATAAATCAGTTTATTCTTTGTACTTCTTAGGGTTAAAGCTGCCTTTAAAATCCTAAAAGCTGTATTGTAGAAGAAAATTCATGATTTTGACTTATTTTCGGATTTCCTCAGACAAGATCTAAATCCAAAACTTCCAAAAATTGCTGAATTTTCATTTCTTCCCTCTTTTCTTCTGTGGCTGCTTAGTCATTGACTCGATTAGACGGAACATCCATCGATCTAGCATACCTGTTACATAGCAGATAAAAGAAAAAAAAAAAAATAGATATAACAAATAAAAGAGAAGAAAAGCCAGCATTATCCCCCAATGAAAAATTCAATTCACAACATGAGATGGTATTTAAACCTGTCTAACGGTTCAAATAGAAGGCATGAAACAAGATTGAGGCTGTGATTTGTTGTTTGAATTTTTAACTATTTTCTGTGTTCTTTCTAAGAAATAAATAAAACATCAAATTTAAGTTCTCCACTATTTCTTTTAATAAACTATGAACAGAATACAATTTTGTATAACAGACCGATACTTTTGTTTGAATTTATAAAATGAAAACAGTATTCATCTTCACAAACTAATATACTATTTTATAAAATATAAAAGAAGTTGATTTTTTGAAAATTTTAATAGACAACGTTGTCACGAACCAAACACAACCTTAAGTTTTTATTTTTCAAACTTGACTAACTGAACAATTGGAACCAATCCGGAAAACTAAGCCAGCTGCATATAAACTACCTCGTAACATTAATTTTTTGGGTTCACAAGATTTCTATGCCTATGAGATATGTCTCCTCTCAAACAAGTAACATCTTTTTGTATTCTTAATCACTAACTTCATGCAGCTCTACAGAAATTTTAAAACAATGAAGATGAGAAGACACAAACCTGTTAAAGCAAAAGTGCCACCTAATACTGCACAAAGCCTAGTGATGAAGTGGAGAAAACTGCGACGTTCCTCCTTGATGGTCACCGTAATTGGTGACAGATCGTATAAAAAGTAAACACCTAAACAGAAGGCAAAAGCCAGAGCCAATTAGGAAATGATTCTTTTAAAAAAACAGGGTATATTGAGTTCCAACACACTTGTCGGGTTATGACACGGGATCTTAAACCAACCTGGCCACATCCTATCAAACTCTTTCATTGGTGAAAAATACTCTGTGACAGAGAACTGATTTGTTGGCAGCACCTCTTTTGAAATGTATTTGTATTCAGTGGGGACAACCTGCAACAGCAAATAACAAAATTAACAATCTTTATGCCCTGAACGCATAAAATAAAAGGTAAGGCTTAAAATCCTACAAAAATTGTTAGTTAATTATAATCATTTTGTTAATTAATAAAAATATGTATAAAACAAGAATGTGTATTAACTACCAAACTAGAAGTTAGTAAAAATATATTTTGAAAAATACACTTCAAATAGTAAAAATAAATATATCAGACTATTTAGTACAGCCTTTGGGTTCTAGAATGCCCTTAAATGATAGATCAAACGTTTTTCAAAATACTTAGAAAAGGACCAAATATTCAATTTGACATGTTAGGACAACCTTTAAGAGGGCTCGGGTATACTAGGCTGAAATGAAGCTTCCTATTCAAGCCCTATATGATTGCAGTGTATCTAAACATAAGTGGTAGATATTAATAAGAAAAAATAACTAAATGCTTGAACACAGACAGGTTTCCTAACTAACATCAAGAATATTAGAGGACGTGAACTACATGCAAAGTAAAACACGGACATGAGTCCACTTCTGATGAAGCCTAGAAATCGAGTACCTCTAAATGGATAAGTCAAAACCTCTGAACGAATCAAAAAGCAATTTAGCAGTCCTTTTGCAATAATAATATAATATCAAAGTATTCAGTCCAAAAAAGTAGGTTTTAGATTCGTTAAAGACAACAAAATCCGATCAACTAACTGCAATTATATCTACACACCTATATTTCGTGAACTAAAATTATTTTGACACAAAAAGGACCTACACCTCTATCAAATAGACAATAATTTAACCACGCTAACAAGGATATAACGAAGCTCGTGGCAAGGGAAGGAAGAGAGCTACTGTATTGCCACCACACATGCAATTAAAATAAAATGCAAGAGGTTGATCAGGAGAATTAACAGGTTTCAGACCTTTATATAATATTTGAATATTCCACTAGTCTCTCGCAGAATCCTTGTTGTCCCATCAAGTGGGTTGTGAATTCCAGGATACTTCGGCCCAAATGATAAATCGTCAATAACATGACTCACGTTTACACCTTTGGGTCCCCCAAAAATCTGTCAAATGGCGCATAGTACTAAGCTCTTAATTAAGGCAGCAAACAATAACCAGAACAAAGTGTGATGTCTCAGACAACCAGAATTATGTACAGATGGAAAAGGATGTTGCTAAGTCTCAGACAACCATATTACTTGCTAAGTCTTTACTTATTAAAAATCATATATTTCAGATCAAGATTCGCATGTTAAAAGATCTTTAACAATCTGTACAACTACAACCAGATGCCGCAAAAAGAAATTAATTTCGAGTTCATGAACAAAAAGAAAAAAGGGTACAAACTAACAAGGGTATTCAGAGGCACATGTAGTTCAAGTTATATGACTGTGACTGTGGAGTGTTGATAAATATATTAACTTATAATCCATGTCATTTACCACTGATATCAAGATATACTTTATCATGCATTATAGTGAACACTGCATAGATCGTAATAAGTAATACAACCAAGTACTGTTCTTAAAAAGACCTTTCACAGACTAACATTATGCACTTGAACGGGGAAGAAAAGGTTAATTTTCGATTCAAAATTCCCAAATACTCAGTAGTACTACAGAAATTGCTAAAAGTAACTAACCATTTGCGCGACATAAATATTTAACCCATGAACTGAAATGTGAAAGTTTCCAGCAACTCTTTGAACATCCAACACACCATAAACCTACAGTAAATGTGGAAAACCAGCTTAGTCTCAACTTATTCTTTCCCATAAGCCTAAGAACAAAGAAAATAGTATTTAATTAGCATTGATACCTGGCATCCTTCCTTGTCTGCTAAAGCTTGCTTAACCCTCTTAATCAATTTTTCAGCAGTTTCGTCAAATCCAAGGGAATGTAACAATTGGTCGGCCTCAGCTTGTTCTTTATCAACTATATAATATTCATATCCAGTATGACATGTTAACAGTTGCCATTTTATATATGCCATGATTATAGTGAATAATAAAATACCAAATATAATAATAACAATAATGACTTCAGCACTTTTTTTAACTACATAAAATGCAGAACCGACTACCTTGCGTGTCATGTGACTGACTAACTTGCGTGCCATGTGACTGACTACCTTGCGTGTCATGTGAATGACTACCTTGCGTGGCATGTGAATGCTCCTTCTCCACGAGGTCAGATACAAATTCAGTGCCAATGATATGACCAACACTGTTCAGACGAAGCTGAAGAAACTCTAAATGGGTCAGATAAATAGTATATATGAATCATTGCACGTATTCAGAGGCACAACCACAGTCACATGAACATAATTATAAATTGGTGCCAGAAAAGGAGCCACAGCTAAAATCACCTTAGCCTTAAAAATGGAAAAAAAAAAAGACCAAATTCAATATGACCAACTAAGGTTGAAACAAATATCATATTACATTATCTTTTTATGATTTAATTATTTGATTAGTTCATGTTAATTCGTTGAGTATTTAAGGAGCAAAAGTTTAGAGCATATAGCACTGCCCTTCTTTTTTATAAGGATATAAATGGTAAAGCGAGAAGAAAAAAAAACATAGTAATATCTGCACTTATAATATGGCCTTATGCCCTTGCCTATTTATCCATGTTGAGAAAGCTTTATGAAGGTATGGGGGACAGGCAACCTGTTTCTGGCTTATTTTGATGGAGCTTTAAGGGTCACATATATTTATTTTAGAGTTGTATAAGTACTATGCATTTAGAGTTCAAGAATTAGGAAAATCTAAAGCCTTTTGAACTCGATGCAGATAGTAGAAGCATTTACTATCACCCAAAAATAGATGGAAACATGTCTAAAAGGGCAGAAGTAAGAATCAAGAGAGAGCATAAAGTTTTCCTGTGAAAGAAAAAACTTGGCATGAAGCCTTGAGCAAGAAGCTCTTGATTCCAGAATTTTTAATTATGCTGCATCAAAAGATCATACAGAAACCGAGAAAAACACCTCATGGTGTTAACTGGGGTCTATAGGTTATTGCAAGAACCTTATACTTGGTTCTCTCAATCCCGTAGTATGGATGAGAGTGAATATTATGCCCTTTTATAGGTTACAACCACAAGAATATCTGATCTAAGTTGTGCACAGTATCCAAGACATTATGAAAGACCAATTTAATGGCTTTTTATTATACTTTCTCCTTGTTAAATGTAGTATATCAAAAGTATCTAATCTGATAATCCTACTTCACTGAGTTCAAACCATTCTAGTTCAATTCTACACGGTTACACATTCATCAGGTCCTGAACTGCCACCCCGCTAGCAAAGGAGTCCCCAGGTACCAAAAAACAATTATACATTGATCAACAGACCAAGTAAACACAATATTCTTTTTAAGATTTCTTAGTGATGACGCTTACCCTAAATTAAAAATGGCAAACCATATAACAATAGGATAAGTGGATAACATATCAAAGCCTCCAATTCAACCTCATAATTTATTTTCTTTTCTGAGTTCTCAAAAACCATACTGAGTTATAACTTATAATTTTAATTAGGAAAACCAGAAGATAAAAGTCAAACTTACTTTCCATATATTTGTGTCAAGATCAACTTCATGCTTGCCAGACATATCAATAGCATCAACACTTATTACTGCAAGGTGCAACCAAACAAAAAGATAGGTGATAAGAAAATAACTGAAGTAGAGCATTTAGAAATGATGGTGAAAAACTGCATATTTAATTTGCAATAAAAAAGTTATAGAATAAGCTAACCATCACAAGGCAAAGAAGGAAATGTCATATTTATGTGAATGGGAAGAGTTTCGCCGCGCTTCAAGTCCACGGACATCTGAAAAAGCACGTACAGAAGATTGTTCATATACTACATGACATACACATCAAGATATAATGTTCCACTCACAATGAATTTTCCCACTATGTAATTGCCCCTTCTATGGAGAAGCTACAAGCCTTGGGTATGCTTTAGACAGAGGTTACATACAATAGTTTAATTAAAAGGCTAGCACTTGTCAAATTCCTAACTTAGTTCCTATACCGATCCTGGTCCCACTGGAGTAAAATGACCAAATAATTTTTTTTTATCAATGTATATAAACAGTTTCTAATATACATCAATTGTTTTACTTGGCTTTCATCCCTCTACGATTGTAAGCATGAAAGCAATGTAATGAAAAATCATGAATACTTCTTAGATTAAATGCGGAAAATGAAGATCCATCTAGATTAATTACAAATCACAACACAGTAAAACAAACAACTGTGAACAGATAAGCAGCAAGAAGAGGAAAATAAACACGAACCTCATGTACAGTATAAGTTGTAACATAGTATCTCAACTCGTGCAAGAACAAGGTGGCCATTATGACTAAACCAATTACCGATACTGTATAAGAAAGTGAAAAACAAAACACAATTTAGCAAAACATATAACTTTACATACGAATAGGAACCCAAAGCTCATATTGTATGGAGATTCTTACCAGCTGCACCGGACCGCGTCTTCTGCATCAAATGCTCCTCTGCCCGAGGAAACGCGTCAAGGCTTTTAAGAGCCTGCTTCAGACCCATCTCTTCTCTTCTGACAAAACAAACAAAAGAAAACCCTATCAAAACTCTAATTCTGCATAACCCATCAAGCACAAGGATTGAGCACCTAAATTACTTGCCCCATATTTTCATGGCGAACAAAAGCACCAAATCATTCAATTTTGAACAATAATTCAACTCCATCTACAACGAATACCCGATTCAGGATTCATTAGGCCGAATAATGTAATCTCGTAATGCCCAAACCGTAAAGAAATTGCGAATTACATATAATAATTGCATAAACATATTAGAAATCGATTCATGTTTGTTAAATATGAGTTCTAGCTTTAATTTCTACCAAAAACATAAGTGGGAGTTTTGTGTTTCCTATTTCCTGTTTCATGTTCCAGTTTTCTGACATGATTTCCAGAAACAAAAAACCAAACAAGCTGTTGCAGATTTCTAAATGAAAATCCAATTCAGGACGATGAAAGAAATAATCGAATACCTTTATAGAAGCCGAACCAGAGAGAGAGGATCTTGCGTCAAAGGAAATTGGCTTTCGTTCTCTCTCTAGTTCCCCTGGTTTTCTTTTTCGTTTGATTTCGATTTTAGTTTTTCTGATTAATAGAATCGAATACTGGTTAAGAAAAAGTTACGATGGATGCATAAAAATTAGGTTTTAATGTAATTTTGATGTCTAAAATTAAATCTCCGTCAAAAGCATTTCTCAATTTTATCATAAATAAATACTATTTTTGAAAATTATAACAAAAACAAATTTTTTTAATCTTATCATAAATATAAAATTGGGTTAGACTATATTTCACTGTTGGTTTTCATTGTTAAATTTTTTCACTATTTTTATATAAAAATAATAGCTTTAACTTTTATTTGTTAAAAAAAATTAAATGTTTTATTATTATTATTCGTTACAAACCTTTTTGCCACTATTAATTTAAAAAAAAATCTAATCGAATTTTACAATTGACGGTGTATTTCAAACATTCTGTTATAATTAGTTTTTGATTTGGTTTATTAAATTACTAAATATTTATGTTTGAGTTTTCTAATTTTTGAAAAAGATATAGTTTTTATATAGTTTAAGTTGTTTGGTTGATGTTCGGTTATGTTTGGTTAGTTGTATAATACATATTTGATGTTTATCTACGTTTTCGATATTTTTTTTCTTGTTAAATTTGGAAATTAAGGTTAGTGTTTTTGTTTGGGCGGCATTCGACATCGAGATTCACAACTGTCGGACGAATGTGAAGATGAACGAATCTCGTTGTTAATGGACAAGCGAATATGGAGATGTGTCTCGTTACTGATAAGCGAAAGATGTGACGAGTGACACTAAACATGGATGATAATATCGGGGTAAATCGCCACATCCTACCAAAAATTAGTGGCAAGAATCGTTTGTTGTAATGAAATTACTTCCATAATTTGTCATGTTGTTTACTGTGAGATGTTTCAATCATTATTTTCTAAAATATTCTTATTGTATTTTTTTGTTCAAAACTAATTAGTTCTAATCATTTTTTAGGAAGTCTCGTCGTACACGGGTTGTAAATCATTTGCCGAGCCCCGATGATATCAATTATGTATCGACTTCTCGTGCAAGGTCATAAACCTAAACTCGTTATGAAGGCTTCGGAAATTTATACAGCTCAAAAGTCCATAGGAGAATGATCGATCAGTATAGCGTCTATCATTACCCATGACGAGGTTCTCTGTGCAACATTACCTCATGTGTCAACTTTATACCTAGACTATATTAACTAAGAGGCGTACTAGATCTTCAAATAAGATGTAAGTATATATATACTTATATTTTTATATATTCTTTGTTTGTTTTTCGAATTTAGCGTTATTTGTTAATATGAATATGTTTTTCAACCTCGTGCTTCGATACAGACTTATGTATTGTATGATAATCTACGATCATAGGATTTGAATACTCAAATATTAGTTACAGAATAGGTTATGTAGACACATTTTGGTCAACTTATCAATTTTTTGCGACGTTAATATACAAATGCCCCTCTTGTCGAGACACTTATTGATCGATGACAAGCATAAACTTCGTCGTTCCATTTCAGTTATTGAGAGATGACAATCACCTTGGATGATGTCTATACAATCACGGGTACGTCAGTTTATAATGTTGAGTTGTTAACTACTTATAACTTTATAGATTAAATATCAACTATATGCTTTATACCAAGAAAACTGGGTATACCGACAAGCGTATTACATAGTGAGCTTAGCTACGAGAGTAAGAATCTGAATGTTGTTCGTTTGGTATGGTTGATGAACAATTTTAGTGTTAATGCTTATCAGACTGAATCACATCCATGTGAACGTCGTATTATATGTGCTATTCGGCCTTATCTTATATTCGTATTTGGTTATTCAATATTTACCAATAAAACGAACAATGTTGTCTCACTTGATTATTTTTAGTTCATAGAGCATCATAACTTGATGGAGAACTATAACTAGGGAAATAAACCAGTTGTATAATACTCTTGGGCAAGCATCATTTACAATACCAATGGATTATCTATCTTTATTGGGTTGATAAAGGGATGGATAGTGTACTTGGGCATGCGATCATCTCACTACACATGTGCAGATATGCACCAGCTCTCCATCCAATACAACGTGGACATATTAGATAGAGTGAGCATCACGTCATATCCTTGTTTAAAGAGACCAATATTTTTTTTGGTTTTCATCGAATTTATGTTTAACCTATTTTTTATTTGACTCATAAGATAATTAATATTTGATTTATAATATGTGAACTTCACGTGGGATTAGAAACTACGAAGGTATCACCCGTTCATAGAGATATATTAGATCAAAGTGACAATGAATTCGTTTGACACCATAATAGCTTATTATCCAAGACTCACCACTAGAAATATGTGGAATATTCAGATGGTTATAGATTCATTACGAGAAGTATTTCTTAGGAAACATGGACTTGCTAGAGATCTGTTTTCTTAGGATGCATTTATTTGGATGAATTGGTAATGCTACATCGTCCCTACCAGGACCTCGATATAAATGTGGACAATATAATACAGACGATGATTATACAATTTGGATTAGTAACAACTTATGGTACACCACTGAACCCTCCCCCCCCCCCCTCCGCTTTGTCCCAAAGCGTAAGTTAGAGAGAACTTGTTTTGAGCATTTATTCGACATATCATGATTGGTACCAGATTTGTCCAATAAAGCCATTTGTCGATACATGGGGTACAAGAGAGCTATGCGAATCTTTACAACAATAAGTTAAACTCTAAAAAAAATCATAAAGAGTGATATTGTTGGATTGTTTGATAGTTACGATTTAATTTTGTCGGTCGTTTGATTATGAATTTGTTTTATCGGTTGTTCGATATTAGATTGTATTAGATTGTTATTTTTAGGTTATTATGTTTGTTGGATGGTCTTTCTAATTATTTTATTTTATTTTATGTGTTAGGCAGTGTTTTTAGTAAATGTACATGTCGATGAGTTGTATGAAATATAAATGAATAATGTTTTTTCTATCAAATCGGAGTCGTACACCAGTGTTGGGGAAATATATATTTTGAAACTTCAATATTATTTACCAATATTTGGAAATTAATTTTACGTCTGGATTTTAAATCTTAATCTTTTATATTTAGTTGTTATGAATTATGACATCACTAGGGTTGAACTAAAATTATATTTTCATATACTTTGGGCGTTTGATTCTGGATGTATAATATTTTGGACATCGTTTAGTAGTGTGCCAAAATATATATATTCATCCGTCATCATAAACAATTTTATGAAGTTACACTCACCATAAACTAGTGAATCCCCAACATATATCCGCTTGTCAAAAGCAAATGTGATACCAACATTTGCTATGTATTGACGAAACTCTTATGGGAATTTGTTAAACGATAAGGACTTTAAATAAACAATTTCGATATAAAGTAATGCATACATATAATAAGCTTGTTATTCATCAAACAGTAACGAATCAAATACAAAGCAAGGCAAAAATATTTAATTAAGTTGTTAAATACTAGAAAATAACATAGTAATAGCATCTTACATAATTAATTTTAACAATAAAATAAATTAGTCATAATATGTTACATAATTAAGTTTTTCTAAAAAGAAAACATAATGTGACGTGTTATATTTACAGTAGGACAAACTATCACACACCATTGGTTAGATCATTCATATTAATGTTTTCACTGTGTAAGTTTTGTGACACGACCAGGTTGAGGTAGCTAAATAAGTTGAATATCTCATCGTATGTGTTTCCAACCACTAGCTTCGTTCGTACGGTATATCCCTCATGCCTGGTATAATACAGATAATGGTCCATTTAGAACCATATGAACCTAAACAAATTTAATATTAGAATACGATAGTCATTGTCAATATACCATAACGTTATAAAAAGTAAATGACTTAATTAGTTGAACGAAGTGAGTGTGATTCATGAAAAAGAATAAAAACTATTTTATAGGTCCGGAAGATAAACAGCATAGTGATAGATATGATAAAGATTGTTCCGAAGATAAATAAAATACCAAGCATTGGCATCGAGTGACAATAACTAAGCCAATATTGGGTAATATCATATAATAACGCAAATCTGGATTTGATTTAAACCATATTAAACCGTATAATATTTGATCTAAAACATTTTTTGAACCATACACTGCCAACCATAAATCTTGGTTCTCATTTAATTCATTTTGAAAATCTTATCTAATTGATGGTCACTTTGAATCGACATCGTATATAACTTTAAATGTGATACAAAAACCACATTGTCTGTTTGATACAATGTCGACGATGCTAGTATCAAACGGATGTACAAAAGTATGGGATGTGTTTACCATAGGCTAAATTAGGTTTTTTAACGTTTTATCGCTTATAATTTTTTTGTAGTGGACATGTGTTTGATTTAGTGTTACCTACCATACTAGGGTACTAGTGGTGTGGATAATAATCGCCTGAGGGTAGGCTGGTAATTTCAGTTGGTGTTTTATGGTGGTGTGTGGGTGTTTTAAGTGTTTAGAGAGTAGAGAGATAATTAAGGAGCTTGGTAGCAGTTAATTTTCATTACCCATAGTTAATGCAGGTGGTTGGGTATTTATACCCTGATGTTTGGGCACTTATGGGCTTTCGGGTCATGTTTAATGGACCTGGGTCATGTTTAAAGACCCATGAGCTCTAAGCAGGAGAGCAAGTAGCTTAGTCAAGAAGTGTTTAGGTTTTTTAGTACTTTTGTCATAGTTCGAACAGTCATATGGTCATAGTGTTCAAAGTGATCTGTCCGGTCCATGTGATCTGTCCGATCTGTCCGGTCCGGAGGCCTTGGACCAATCTGTCCGTGTCCGGGGAGCATGCTGAATTCGGACTCATCAAGAGCCCCTTTTTTAGGTGTTTGAGCAAGTATTCTTGTCAGAGACCTGAAAAACAGTCCGATGTTAGAAGTAGTTTTCAATCCGGACAGGTCTATGGGTTTACCCGGACAGATAAAGCTTCACGAATTCAAAACGGTTTTTGGCAGAGTTCGTGGGACACGTGTCGCTCTCTGATTGGTCACTCCAGCCGTTTTTTCACCTTGAATTTCGCACCCACCTTCTTCGAAAACCAACCTCTTTAATTACACATGGTGACATCAGCGCCATCTTTTAATCATTGCCAAACTTTTCGAATTCTCCTAGGAATCAACTGCTTTTTCAGATTTACTATAAATTCAGACTCACTTTCTACTATTTTACTATCTCTTTCATATTTACTCTGCATATTTACTCAGAGCTTTCTCTCTCTAAAGCAAAGATTTTCCTGGTAGTTTATGTTTACAACAAGGACTGCATTGATCAAAGGTGGGTGGCTCAACCTTTCTGAGTTGGAGAAGGCACAAAAAGTTGAGAAGGAAAGACGAATCGCAACAGGGTTACCTACCTCGCCTGTCGACAGACCAATCTCCTCTGCTACAGAGTCAGATCGAGGCTCGTCCTCTTCTAAAGGTACTAAGCCCAAAAAACTATTTCAATCCACTCTCTCCCCTATAGTCTCTGGTTCCTCAGTTCAGGAGTCAGTGCCTACTGTCGAGCCAGGAGTTACAGTCACAAGTTTTAGGAAACCTTCTCCTTTTCTCGCAATGGGATCAGACACAGAGCACTCTCCGGAGAAACTGGTGGTTAAGAGGACAAGCCGGCTGGTTAAGGGGCAAGCCTCCAAGAACACTCCCTCAAAATCGGGGGCAAAAATAGCAGTTCTGGGTCTGGAGTGCCTATCAGAGCTCCCCATGAAAGACTACCCGGTCCGGAGGCTAGCAGCCCAGCACTCCCAAGAGAGACTTCTGCCTCAGAGCCCCAGCCTGAGACTAGAAGTCAAGAAAACACAGAAAACCAGCAATCCGGAAGCCATGCTGAGCCAAGTTCGAATTCTCCTCGGGCCACTGATATTCCTCCTACGATCATGGAGGAAAGAATGGAGGACTCAGTTGAAGAAGTCCCTTTTGAGTCTGAGCCATCCGGCCAGACTAGTAATACTGCTGCTGCCAAAAAAGATAAGGGCAAAGAAAAACTATGCTTGAGGCATCCAGAGCTGTCGGAGTGTCTCGAAGGGAAGGTAGGGCCTTGTTTTCACAAGGTCGAACTTAAATATCTCTTGGCCTTACAGAAGACCAAGTATGCTTTCATCCACACGGCCGAACTAGGTCGAATGTGCACAAAATGGGGGATCCCAGAAATTGTGAAGATAAGGATTCCCATAGATCCTGAAACTCCTATGGATTGCAAGCTGAATGAAATAGTCATCTTCACGGAGCTATTTAATTGGGGACTCAGATTCCCATTGGACCCAGAGATTGTCAGATATTTTCATCTGATCAAACTCTGTCCGAGCCAGCTGAGCCCCAACGGTTGGTATACTCTGATGTCATGCATCATGGCATCAAGGCTGTCCGGGATCCCTCTTCCTATGGAAGAATTTGCAGCAGTGGCCAATCTTTGCAAACATCAACAATTCCCCTTCTACCACTTCAATATGGGGAATGATCCCAAAGCTGTTGATGATCTATTGGAATCTGAGAGCAAATGGAGGAGCCAGTTTTTGTTTGTCAGTGGCGCTTGGGAAAACGGACAGAAGATCAAGTCCGGAGTGAACCCAAGCCTCCTCAGAAGCAGGTGGAGGAGTGACCGTAAGTTTCTTACTTTAAATCTTTGTCTACTTTTTCCTTCTTATAGTTGGTTTTAAATTAATCAATCTTTCTTTTGTCTTAACATAACTGCCTAAGGAGTTCGGTGATTACTTGAAGGCCGGACACGTCACTTGTGGCAAAATCAACGTCTGGGCCGCAGAGAACTGGGGGAACCGATTCCACAATGCCTTCACTAGTGGAAATCTGGCAAGGTCTCACCTGTGGAACACCACAGGTCAGAGAGATTTAACGTGGGAGGAGCTCACCACCCAACCTTCTCCCGACACAGTGCTCAAGAGGTCCTATGAAGCAGATGGGACACTCTTCTTGTCAGGCCGGGCCAAAGCCCCAAGCAAAATGAAGGGCAAGAAGAAAGACAAAAAGGTGGTGAGCAATGCTAATCCTGCTGATGCTGAGAAGGATGCTCCAACTGACCCGGAGGGGCCGGCTCAGAGCCAAATTGATGCTGCTCTTTTGCAGGTAGTGGAGCAAGAGACCGAAAGGCAGGAAGCAGAACTCCCAAAATCTCCAAGGGCTTCCAAGAGGAATCGCAAGCAGGGGAGTGAAGGGGCAAACCGGGCAGCCAAGAAGAAAAAGACTGCTAAGGGAGATGAGCTTGCTCTCCGGGATCCGGAGCCTTCTGTTCAGGTTGACCCTTCTGACCCAACACATGCTGAAGAGATCCCAATGGACTTTCATACTGATGAAGTTGAGGGAGGAGAGCTTAACATTGATGAAGTAGACATCACCGGTCTTGGTGAACTTGGTGAATACTTCCTCAACCTCCCCAGAGACGACTTCGTAGGGCCTTACATTCCTCCGAGCAGCTCTAACACTGTCAACTTCAATGGTAAGACTTTCATCGTCTCTAGTGAAAATGACACCATAGCTCACTCCTTGCTAAGCAATGTGCAGCCGGTACTTACACTAGAGAGACAAGTTCAGAGTCAAGCAGACACCATCAAAGACCTTAAGTCTGAGAAGGAAAAGCTGTCCGAAGACCTTTGCACTGCTACTGCTAATGCTGACATGCTAAATGAAGCAAATGAGGAGTTGAAGAAGAATTAGGAGGAAAGCGACACAAAAGTTGCTACTCTAGAGGAAACCATCAGAGACCTCCAGGAAAAGCTGTCTGGAGTGGAGAAAGACCTTACTGCCTCAAAAGAAGACACCAAGGCAAAGGACAAGATCATCACCAACCTAAATACTGATAAGATTGCCCTTGAGAATGCAGTGTCCAAGGCTGCCGAAGAGAAAAATACGTTGCTAAGGGATCAAGAGGCTACGATCCAAGCCAAAATCAATGTTTATGCCAACCAAATGATTAAAAGCGAAGAGCTATTGCTTGAGAAGGTGAGGTCTGACATGGTTCTACTTTTCCATGAAAAAATCCCGGACAGGAACCTAGGGGACTTATGGCTTTATGTTGAGCCCGACGAGCTCCCATACCACACAATGGCTGAAGGTGACAGGTATGGCTACTCTAGTGGCTCCTCGGTTGATGAAGAACACACTGGGGAGAGCCCAGACGAAGAGAAGGACGATCCCAAAGGCAAGAAGATAGACGAAGGGAAAAGCGACTTTAAGGGCAAGAAAGCAGATGAAGGTGAGCCATCTTCAAAGGCTCAACCTTAACTTATGATCTCCTTTGTTTATTTTTTATTCAGACTAAAGTCCTTGGAAGGCCAAGGCACTCTTTTTTGTAATGGTGTCCGGTGCTCGACCGGATAGGTTTTTTGTGTTGTATCTTAACTATTTAAAAGTCCTTGGAAGGCCAAGGCAAGTTTAAGTTATTTCATTCAATGAATATCTCTGTTTTGTGCAACCATAATCTTCTTTCATTGTTCATTTTAATTTTGATAGCCAGAGTTTAAGTAGCCTTTAGTTGTTGCATTGTGAGAGTGTTTAAATTCTCCGGCTAGAGTTTAAATAGCCCTTAGATACTTCAGTCTGGATAGTATGACAAGGGACAAAACTTTAAAAAACACTTAGAAAATTTTTAAGAAGGCATTTAATTTTATTTAACAACTCGGACACCTCATTAAAACATCTCCGTGCCACCGGGGAGGAAAGAGTATGCCCCCAAATATTTACATGGATGTTTAAACAAGTAAATATTTACACAAGTGTTATTCCAAGTACATCCGGAGATGCTCAATATTCCAAGGATGGGTTAGAACTCTGCCATCTTTGTCTTCCAACCAATAAGTTCCAGGCTTGATTCTTTCAACAACTATATATGGACCTTCCCAGGTTGGGGCCAGCTTTCCGAAGAGCTTTTCTTTAGTGTGTAAGAAGACCTTCCTTAATACTTTGTCCCCTGGTTGGAAATCTCTTCTTTTGACTTTGGAAGCAAACCTGCTCCTCATCAAGCCTTGATAATGTGCAACTCTAAGGTGAGCTTTAACTCGATTTTCTTCTATCAAATCAAGTTGACCTCTGATTGCCATCTCATTAGCATGTTCGGAGAAGTTGTGAACACAAAAAGAGAGGAGAGTTGCTTCTATGGGAGCTACTGCATCCATCCTATAGACCAAGGCAAAGGGTGATTCTTGTGTTGCAGCCCCAGGTGTTATCCGGTAGGCCCACAAGACCTCTTGTAAATAACTAGGCCACTTCCCAGCAGTTTCTTCCAAATTTTTCTTTAAACCGGACAGTATAGTTCTATTAGCCACTTCAACCTGCCCATTTGCTTGTGGGTGGAAGGGTGAAGAAAAACAATGATGTATACCCCTTGAGGCACAGAAGCTCTCCATTTCTCTATTGTCGAACTGTGGCCCATTGTCTGTTGTTATTTTCTGTAGGACACCAAATCTGCAACATATGTTGGATAGAATGAATTTTATAATAGCTTTTGATGTTGTCCCTGCTAGAGGGGCTGCTTCTATCCATTTCGAGAAGTAGTCAATGGCCACAATTATAGTTTTGCGCCCTCCGGACGCCACGGGGAGAGGCCCTACTAAATCCAATCCCCATCGAGCATAAGGAATAGGCTCAGAAATTGATTCTAAAGGAATGGCTCGTACATGAATTTCATTGCTGTACCTCTGGCATGGGTCACACCTCCTCACCAATTCCTTAGCATCTTTCATGATTGATGGCCAATAGTAACCGGAGAGTAAAACTCTTCTTGTTAAAGCTCTAAACCCACAATGGGCTGATCCATCACCATCATGCAATTCGGAGAGGACCATTTGTGATTCTTCATCTCCCAAACAGCGCAGGAGAGGTTTACTGTAAGATTTCTTGTATAACACTTCTCTCAACATGATGAAACCACGAGCCTTGTGTTTCAATGTTATGGCTAGTGACTTATCCGGAGGCACAACACCATCGGAGAGATATTGTATGAGAAAAAAACCTCAAGTCTTGAGGTTGTTTCACTTGTATTTCAAAAATTTCCTCTTCTTTACCCTTACAAAGTTGGATGGAGGGGCTTTCAAGCACATGGATCCATGGGTATGACTCCGTATAGGCTATGGTTGCTAGTGAGTCTGCTTTCTCATTTTCTGCCCGGGGAATGTGTTCATAGACAACACTTTTAAACTTAAGTGCTTCATTTTTGAGGAGGAGTAAATATTTCACAAGCTACTCCTTTTTAGCCTCAGATTGACCTTGGGCATGGTGGATAAGAAGCTGGGAGTCACTCAGTAGCTTGACCATCTTAGCCCCACAAATGTAGGCCAATTTTAGCCCAGCTATAGCTGCTTCGTATTCGGACTCGTTATTAGATGCCCTGAAAGCAAAACAAATAGCCTGGTACATTTTGTCTCCATATGGGGAAGTTAAGCATACCCCTGCACCACATCCCATTGTACTAGATCCACCATCTGTTCGGACGACCCATACTTTTTTATCTTTTATATCAGTAGCTTGCTCCGAATCCCTGTCGGAGTGGAATTCGACCAGAAAATCAGCCACAACTTGGGCTTTGACTGCTGTTCGGGGAGCAAAGTCTATGTCAAAGTCCCCCAACTCTACTGACCACTTAGTCATTCTGCTCGAAATAAGGCCTCATCTTCCTTGCAGCTATTACCAGGGCTAATGCCAATTTTTCTAGTTTTAAGTAACGCTTCTCTGCATCTATCAAGCTTTTGCTGACGTAGTACACTGGATGGGGATGACTGTCGACCTCTCTTACCAGCACAACACTGATGGCACAACTTGAAACTGCCAAGTATACAAAGAGAGTCTCCCCATCGACTGGCTTGAACAAAGTTTTGGGGGAGGACAGGTGTTTCTTGATCTCATTGAAAGCCTCATCGCACTGCGGGGTCCAATCAAAGCCCTTTGCACCCTTTAAAGTTTGAAAGAAAGGATCACACCTGTCCGAAGACCTTGAGATAAATCTATTTAAGGCAGCTAACCTCCCCGTTAACCGCTGTACTTATTTGATGTTTCGAGGAGGCTCCATTTGAAATAGAGCATTGAGCTGGTCCGGATCAGGTTGTATTCCATGCTCACTTATGATATAGCCCAGAAACTACCCGGACTGCACTCCGAACACACACTTTTCAGGGTTTAACTTCAAATTTACTTTCACCAAGTTGGCAAAAGTTTCTTGGAGATCGGACAAGTGCAACTGCTCATCCACACTCTTCACCATCATATCGTCAATGTATACCTCCATATTTCTTCCAATTTGATCAGCAAATTCCTTGTTGACTAATCTCTGATAAGTAGCCCCAGCATTTTTCAAACCAAATGGCATCACCTTGTAGCAATGAAGCCCCCTGTCAGTTACAAATGTGGTATGCTCTTGATCCCTTGGATCTACTTGAATCTGATTGTATCCGGAGAAAGCATCCATAAAGGAAAGCAGCTTGTTCCCAGAGGTAGAGTATACTAACTGATCAATCCGGGGGACCAGATACAAGTCTTTTGGGCAAGCTCTATTGAGGTCTGTGAAGTCAATGCACATGCTCCACTTGCCATTCTTCTTTTTCACCAAGACAGGATTGGCAGTCCACAAAGGGTATTGAGACTATTTGATGTGCCCCATCTTTGTGAGCCTGTCAACCTCTTACACAATGACATCAGCCTTTTCTTTGGAAAAAGCTCTTCTTTTTTGAACCACTGGAGCTACATCTCTCCGGACGGATAGGTGGTGTGATATTACTTCTGATGGAACTCCAGTAACATCAGCATTACACCAAGCAAAGACATGCTGATGGTTCTTCAAAAACTTTAACATCTCATTCTTCAACATAGGCGGCATTTTAGATCCTATCTTGACACTTTTCCCATCTTCCAAACAGTACGTTTCTACCTCTTCAACTGGTATCAACACTCCAGGGGTCTCTTTGGGGTCATCAATTTCACCCTCACCCCCAGAAAGGCCCTCAAACTGCTATTGTTCATCAATACGGACTGCCCCCAGCGTTCGAGGAGCCAAGGCAGTGGCATAACATTCTCTTGCAATCTTTTGGCTGCTCCGGACAACTCCAACCTGCCCCTGAACAGCATACTTCAAGCATTGGTGGACTGTTGAAGCCACTGCATACATCCTAGAGAGCCAAGACCTCCCTAGAATAGAATTATAGCAAGTGGGACAATCCACCACAATAAAGCGTATTCTGACCATTTTCTTGAAAGGGCCCTTGCCCAATAACACCTCCTCTTCGAATTCCCCGATCACATCTGCTGAGCTGCCTGTGAAGCCCACGATTGACCTGTCCGAATTCTGAATTACAGCTGGATTTTTCATTTTCTTGTAAGTGGTTAGGAAAAGGATATTGGCTGAGCTTCCAGTATCCACCAAGATTCGTCTTATGTCATTGCCCCTATAGATGCTCCTATGACAACAGCATCCTCATGAGGGCCAGCAATGTTTCTTAAATCATCTTCATCAAACACAATGAAGGGAAATGAGTTTGGTGACTGATAAGATCTCATGCTTCCTTCTAGCTGGGAGGCCAAAGTATGAACATGCCTCTTCCTCGAAGAAGCAGTAGGAGCTGTCATAGTCTCCCCTCCGAAAATTGTAAGCGACTCGAAAAACTTAATGAGCCCGGAGACCGACCTAGAACATTCCTCTATAGCACCTACTCTGTTCCGAGTTGGATCGGGATCCAAGTACACAGATTCCACGTCAAACCTTTCAACTATAACTATGGCCCCCTCCGGAGCGGCATTACTTGGACCAACCCGATGAGTGTTGTCAGGCCTGTTGCCTCCTCTTCTTTTAACGTAAGCTCCCAGCTTCCCCCTTTCAATCAAGTTTTGAACTTCTTGTTTCAATGCTATGCAGTCATCAGTGGTATGACCAATATCATTGTGATATTGGCAAAAAAAGTTGTTGCGATGCTCTCTGGGAGACTGCAGTGTTGCCGGTCTCCGGTAATGCACCTCATCCTTTGTTTTATCAAAGATAGTGGCCACACTTTCTTTTAACTCTGTGAACCACTCCGGTTGGACCCATGGCCCTCTCTTGTTTCTGGACTGTTGACTTTGAGCAGGAACAGCTGGCTGAGACTGAGCTTTTGCCCTACCATGTCCCTGTCCGGTTTCTCTTGCTTTGTTCCCGGACTGGTTCTGATTGGGATTTGGAGTCACCAGGGTAGACCTCACCTGCCTGTGCACCCTGGTTTTCTTTGTTTCATCGACGTTTATTTGTTTGCCAACCTGATTCAACAACCCTCCCCAGGTCATGGCCTTCTTCCTGGTTACTGAATCAGCTAGATTTCCTGGATTCAAACCTTGCCTTAGGGATGCTATTGCCACCTGTTCGAAGCAATCAGCCAACCCATTTTTGGTGCTCACAAAACGACTTATATATTCTTTCAAGGATTCATTTGGTTCCTGGGCACAATGGATTATTGTGTCTCAATTGCCCTTCAGCTCTTTACTCCCTACGAACTGCCTTCGAAAGGCCACCCAAAACGTATCGAAATCTTTAATACAACCCTGAGGCAGGCTGTTGTACCATTTCAGAGCACTCCGCGTAAAGGATTGGGAGAATGCCCTACAAAGTAGTTTATCACCGTCGTCAAAGTTCATCATGAAGTTTTTAAATTGCTCCAGATGGTTGTCCGGATCAGTACTACCATCATACTTCTCTATTTTGGTGTTGTCAAACCTCTTGGGGAGGTTTCAGGACAGAATTTTAGAAGACAATGGAGATTGCCTCCAATTCCTTCCACGACTGAACACGGTACCCTCATTGGGAGTTGCAAAGATACCTGGCTCATCGTGAAAAGCGAAGGGATCCATCAGCATCTTGTCCACATGCTTCCGACTATGAGATGATCCCTTCCCAATATGCCTTTTCATCTTTCCTTGTCTATCCCTTTTTCTTGAGTATTTTTTGATCTGTCTTTGCTTCTTTCTAGTTCGACCCTCATCGCTGCTAGAGGACAAGGATTTTTCAACTCCATCACTGTCCGAAGATCTATCAGAACTCTCCACAGGCTTGGACCTGTGAGACTTCTTAGAACTGGCATGAGTCTTTTTGGTGCTCACATGAGTCTTCGAAGACTCATGCTCTCTGGGGGTTATCGGTGTGATGAGCAACTGATGCTTTGGATTTTTCTTTCACCCCCATCTTGGCCTTCTCAACCCTCAGAGCTTCTATTTCACACTTTAGCCTGTCACGCTCTTCGACAGTGTATTCATCGTTCTCTTCCACCACTTCGAGCAAAGCCGGTGGAAGCTATTGATTGTCCGGATTCATACGGACAGAGTTTCTTGGCAGGTTTTGAATGCTTGATTCAGGCACCTTTCTCCTCCCACTGTGGTTGCCAATTTGGTGTGGATAATAATCGCCTGAGGGTAGGCTGGTAATTTCAGTTGGTGTTTTATGGTGGTGTGTGGGTGTATTAAGTGTTTAGAGAGTATAGAGATAATTAAGGAGCTTGGTAGCAGTTAATTTTCATTACCCATAGTTAATGCAGGTGGTTGGGTATTTATACCCTGATGTTTGGGCCCTTATGGGCTTTCGGGTCATGTTTAATGGACCCGGATCATGTTTAAAGACCCATGAGCTCTAAGCAGGAGAGCAAGTAGCTTAGTCAAGAAGTGTTTAGGTTTTTTAGTACTTTTGTCATAGTTCGAACAGTCCTATGGTCATAGTGTTCAAAGTCAGCTGTCCGGTCCGGAGGCCTTGGACTAATCTGTCCGTGTCTGGGGAGCATGCTGAATTCGGACTCATCAACTAGCACTATATGTTTCTTTATTGGCATACTCGAAATACGATTTAATATGTTTAGTTAATTTGTCAAGGTCGACCTTTTTTCTATCCTTAGTAGTCACCGATTCTTTAGGTGGCACCACATGACTCATTTCGGGATTAAAAAAATGCATCACCTAATTAATAACATGATTTTAAATTTTAGGTTTATAACTACGAATAAAATTATCTAGTATCCCGAATTTCTTGTATGATCATTTTCAGTCGTGGTTTTATCTTGAGAAGTGATGTCTAATGTATTCCAAAATATATTGCATTCTAAATATTTAATGAACTTATATTCTCTTTTCGTCATAGTTATTTCACTTGCACAAGGCAAGTTGTGTTTTTTTTAAATATAACCATATGGTATTACATCGACGCCAATTTTTAGCGCATTGATAATTCATCATCAACAAATCGAATGTTGTACTTGATAGTTCACCTTCTATGAGACTAAACATAAAAACATCTACATATTGTATTGAAATACTAAACTTGTTTTGCTTAAAATATTAAAAAATATTTGAATGTTGAAGATCAAACAATGCATGAACTTTACTCCAAAAACTTTTGAAATTTAGGTTATTTGTACCGATGTAATGTTTAAGATTAGCATGAGCGCTCTCTGCCCTATAAGATGCAAACGATAAAAAATATTGGTTATCAAAGTTGACTATTTTTAAACTATGTATTTGAAGTAATAACTTATTGATTTGTAAATTTGTTGTCTATATGTTTAAACTTGTTGGTCAATTAAGTAACAAATTTATCATCATACAATACTATCTATTTATTCATAATATAATATAAAACCTTTGGGAAAAAATGAAAATATTTCATGCATTGTTGCGAGTTTTGTGTTAAATTCTTACAAGGCGTTTGCTTTGAGCGCAACATTATAAAATTCAATCAACTCATTTACATCATTCGTTTTATGAACTTCTTGGCATTGTAAGAATATTTTTATTTATGTTCTATTTTCATAGCAAGTGGATAACGTCCAAAAATACTTCTCCAAGAGATCGCATCAATGCTAACTCCACATCGGTCAAAATAAAGTTAAAAAATTAAAATTATTATCCACCATCACTGTAAGTGGACACTTAATGCCCAAGTGTAGTTCGGCTCTTTCTCATTCATAAAAAAATGAAATGAACATAAAATTTCATTTTTGTTGAAGTAACACCAACTATTTTGAGCAACAGTATTTTATACCTCATTGTCTTGTAAATACTATTCATTATAAGTATTCGTGGGAATGTTATGCTTGTCATCGAATACTTTGTAAGGTTACTAAACATGTATCAACAATTTATAATGAATTTTTATATAACCAAATTAACCTAATTTTGCAATTATTTTTTAAATACAGGGTCTCCTTGAGAATGTTTTTATCATCTCTTAATTTCATGTAGGTAATATTTTTGAATGTTGATTATATCTTTAGTCCATTACGTACTACAATTAGGTCATTTATGTTAAAACCTAGTTCATACTTCACTGGATCATGACCGCGGTAAAGCACTTATTCAACCCAATGACATTGATATAGTTTAGAAATAAATTTTACCTCGGTCTCAACCTAAATCTAAGATAAATAAATTAATTTGGTATTCTCAACCTAAATCTAAAATCAATAAATTAATACGTTAGGAAACTGGAAGCATTAAAATTGATATAAATACTAAAAAATAAAAATAAAAAACCTAATTAATTAAAAAAATATTACATTATAATTTTATATACATAGGTCTAATAATCATAGAACAAAGAGAGGTTAACTCATATTAAGTATAATCCTAATAACAAAACATAAAAAATAAAGAGAAAATGGTAAAGATGTATATTGTACTTTATTCACTGTGTTTGGTGTTGACTATTTTTGTTTCTACGGAAAAGTTATTGAATTTCATTGAATATTTATCTCTTATAAATAAAAACCATCTTGTTAAAAATAAAATCATAATTCTTATTGAATAAAATATTAAATAAGTTATGTATTCTTATAAATTAAATAATAATAAATTGTAATTTACTTCTAATATATCAAATTAATTTATTTGTAAATTTAGTTAATTCTCAAATTTTCATTTTTCTTCTTTATTTTTTATTTATTTATCCTCCGGTATTTAGCTTTAATATTCTTCTTCCCTATCTGATATTTGCATTTATCATACTTTTAACTTTTTCATTAATACATGAAAATAAACAAATTAGAATGTTTTATTTATTGTTAATTAAAACTAACCATTAAATTAGTATTAAAAAATATAAATATAAGGACAAATATCATTTGATCACCTCTCAATAATAATGGACAATTGTATTTTTTTATAATTTATTTTATTCACACCGTGCACACTAGATTTTAGTTTGTACATGTCATACCTCTCATATCGATAATATAGTCTATGATTTTTTCCAGCTTTACCCTTATTGTACAAGGTAATGATAACGACGAACTCACATTTTTTTCCTTCCTTCAAATCTCACACGTCCAAACCTTATATAAATATTCGTGGTAAGCAAATATGTGCATTCGACAATCAAATATGTTGGGTCTTCAAGATCCTACAATATACAAGTCAAATTCATAATTATAACACAACTATAAAACTAGATATATGATAAATGATAGGATATAGTATAAATTTTTTCTAAAAATTATAGATGATGTATATATAGTATAAGTATAATGCGTAGATGTTTAAAATACCATATAAGGTCACAATATAAGTTCAGTATGTCTCCTTATGCAGTAAAGATAATTTAATCAAATTTTTATATGACATAATGATAATGTAATTGTATTTTGCTTGACATAAACGACGGCTCATCACAATTTAATGTTTCAATAAAAAAATTTAACTTAAAATATTAAAGATCCAATAAAATTTTAATGAAATATAATCTGTATAAAATATTTTATAGTGACGTAAAATATCTCAAACGTTATAACATATTATGTCGGAGTATTCTATATTATTGAAATCATGAATTATATATGATTGATAAAAATAAAGATGTGGATATTGTTACTCAATTTTTAATATGTTTCTAAAAAGTATATAATTTTAATTGTTTCTCTCTAAAATCGTACAATATATATATATATATATATATATATATATATATATATATATATATATATATATATATATATATATATATATATATATAAAATTGTGCCACAAGTTATTTTAATGATCTATGATATATTTTTTAGGTTTTGGCTAAATTGGGGCCCAAATTTTGTTAACCATTCTCGAATTGTAGAGAATCTTTTTAAATAAATAGTCAAAGACGGTTTTGCCATTTGACCAAGAATCTTAAATTTTGTCTTGTAGTGAATTGTGGGTATAGTTAACCAAATATAGAAGAACATAAAATTACTCCTCCCAACAACCCTCTTATACTCAACACTTAACCAAAAATTCAAAAACTCAAAAAAATTCAAAAACTCCAAAAATCACTAACAAACTCCATCTCAAACCTCTATAAATCAACAAATTTGTTAAAAAAACCCAAATCATTAAAGAATGGATTTAGTGCGTGAGAAGCTTGCTGAAGAGCATGGAACTGCAAACATGGTACTTGTTCTAACCAATCTTTCGAGAAAAAGTTTCATTTTTTGTAGTTGTTCTAATTTTAGAAAATTTGACCCGAACTACCCCGCCGGTGGAAGCCCCATAACCCGAAAGGGATGAAAAACCTTCATATTTGATGATGAAGGTGCACCGTTAGTGGTGGTCATGCCCAACCGGCGGTGTCATCGACTTCCACCCGCCTGTTTAAATGTTAGGCTCTCGCCAGGGTTGGAGCTTCTACACCGGCGGGTGATACTCTTTGGCTTTATTTACACATGAGGAAGGATAGTGTGGACCATCCCCGTCGGTTGTTCAATTTTCAACCGGCGGATGACAATGCCACCGTTTGTTCATGTATTATCACGCAGCGTGGTTTTTAATACACCACCGGTCTCGAATTAGTTACTCGTCGGGTCAGTTGGGCAGAACCGTCGGTGGATAATTATCAACCAACGGTTGAAAACTTTATCGACGGTTAAGAAGGTCCCCGGCGGTGTATGGTTTTTCAACCAACGGGAGGAGTCGACAATTTTGATTTATGCCAATCTAACATAATTTACGGTATTTTTTATGTAGGCTGAAGAATTAAATGCTGAAGAGTTAAAGAATGAAGATGTAAAGGAGGAAGAGTTAAATGATGAATTGTATACTCCGTGCATGGTGAAGGAGGAGGAAATTCCGGTGCCTTGCTCGGTCGATTATAACCACTACTCTCAAGTGGAGTTGATTGAATGGGTTAAGCAGACCGCAACGGATAACGGGTTTGTGGTAATATTACAACGATGCGATAGACTTGATCGAAAAACTTCGAGAATTGAGTTTGTGTGTGAAAGATCTGGAGTTTACACAAAATTGGTAGATCCAAAGCATCTAAAGAGGAAGTCAACCGGCATGAAAAAATACGGATGCCCTTTCACCCTTAAAAGAAAGAAGTTGGGTGATGATTTGTGGGGTTTGGAGGTCGAATGCGGCGTTCACAATCACGATACTACATTGTACAAAGAAGGTCATTCGTACTTGGGATGATTGAACAAAAAAAGATGTATTTCGTAGTTAGTTTTATAAAAATGGGATCCCGTCATCGGGACATTCTCGGTGGGGTGAAGAAAATGAATCCTAAGAATTCTTATTCAATGCGCACTGTCTACAACGCTCAACTAAAACACCGCAAGCTTGAGAAAGATGGTCGGTCGCAATTCCAATACTTGTTGGGTGAACTAAAGTGGCTAAAGTACTACGAATTTCATAAAAAGTCTGAAGACAGAAGCGATGTCATAGGCGAGCTTTTCTTCGCGCACCCGGTTAGTTTGGATTTGTTACGCCCATTTCTGAACGTCATTGAAATGGATAACACGTACAAGGAGATCAAATATGGGATACCATTGTACGAGGTTGTTGAAGGAACTTGTATGGGGAAGACTTTCTACATCGGATTTCTCGTTTATGTCGGGAGAAAAATTCGAGAGCTACAAATGGGTGTTAGAGTGCTTACATTCGTTGATGGTAACTCACTCCATCGAATTACCATCCATTTTTTGACAGATAGAGACTTGGTGCTTGTGAAAGCGGTGGAGGATGTGTTCCCCAATGCAACACACATGTTGTGTCGATGGCACATCAATATGAGCGTCCTCGGAAAAACAAAAAAAAACTATAAAGAAGAAGAAAGTGTCCAACGCATTCTTGAAATTGTGGAATCAAATGATGTTGGCGGAAACGAAAGTAGCATTCAACGACTACCGAGCCGAATTCCACCATGACTTCAAAGAGTATCTGCAAGCAATTGAGTATACCAAAGGTTGGTTAGGGCCGTACGTTGACAAGTTTGTGACGTAGAGACCCAACAAGTGGATGCATTTTGGTAACCAAACCAAAAACCGCGTGGAGAGCGGTCATTCGACCCTTAAACGTTTCATCGGTACGAGCAAAGGTAACTTTGAATATTTTTTGGTTGAAGTGCATACTTTGATAGAATTGTAGCACGGGGACGTAAAGGGTTCATTCGAAAAGAGCTGGTTGTTAGCCTTACAACAATTCACAAACAAAGTGTACGACAAACTAAAAACCAACGTCTCACACTATGCGTTGGAAAATTTGTCCGGAGAAGTAGATTATGCTCGCAGCATGACAATCGCGGGCTGCATGCCCTATGGTTGCTCAATATGAACTACGCATGGTATCCTTTGCGCACACGAAATCTACGAGTTTGTTGCAAAAGGCTTAGAGGTGCCTCTAGAGTTGTTTAACAAACATTGGAAAAGGTTGGAAATTTTAGTTCGTACCAACCTACGACTATCGAACAACTAAAAGAGAAGCTTGACAAACTAGTATGCGATGTCATGGAATCCAAAGATGAGGCAAGAATAGAGCACGTCTATAAAAATTGGTTTGTCGTCGTTCACCCCGAAACAACTACCTTTTTGGAGCCATTGGTGAAGCAGTCGTCCACCTAACAACCGTAAGTTGTCTATTACCGCTGATGATACATCCACCAAACGCGACAAAAGTGCACACGAGTATGTGCTTGAATCAGAATATGCAAGTTCTTCGTCATTTGCAAAAGAGTTCAAAGCTCCTCCGGCAACGTCAGGTAAAGGGAAAAAATGTTGGGGAATAATCTTAGTTCTGAAAGTGCCACCGCTCGTAAGAAAGGTAACCCGATTTCGACACAAACAAGTGAAATGATGCTTTGTAGTGGAGCGATGGATTGTAGGTCAAGCTCTACGCTGCCAACACAGAAAAGTTTTATAAACCCTAAAGGTTACTTAAAACAATTCCCCATCTACTTCAAACCATTTGTAGAGTTAATTAGTGACGTAAAATCCGATGGCCATTGCGGGTACTGCTCGATAGCGTATGCCTTGAACGGGTAACAAGATGGGTGGAGGTTGATAAGGGATTCTCTTTACAACGAGCTGATGGATTATGCATCCGTGTATCTTAAGATATTTACAAGCATGGAGGAACTGATTGATGTTGTGGAGTGTGTGAAGTGCTCTAGTAACGTGGGTACTAAAGACCATTGGATGTCCATGCCCGAGATAGGGGTAGCAATTGCATCTGTGTTCAACTGCATACTCCATTTTGTTGGACAGTACCAAAATATGGACGTCGGCTTCACTTTTCTCCTGCTAAGAGGTGCACTGCCTCAAATGCCAAACCGGGTGGAAATCAGACTGGGTTGGGTCAACTCCAACCATTTCGTGAACGTAAGTATTTTTTTTACCTTCACGATTAGTTTGAATATTAAGACATTTATTTTATCGACGTTTAATTTTGTAGCTTGGGATTAGGGCGGAGGCCCAATGCGCGAGGATAAGTCTTTGTTGCTTAAAGTTGCGTTCACCGGAAGTAGAGGGTTGAGCATTGTCGATTGTCTCTCGTTGCAAAAGATACGAAGAACTAAAAAATGGTTGGCCCGATGTAACCGATTTATCCGTTTTTACTTTATTTATATGTGATTGTAATGTATGTTAACTTTTGATGTTTTTTTTATGGATGTTTATCTTAAAAATATTAAAACTTTAACTTCTCAATTTATCGGTTGCATTAAAACATTACACTCTAATCGAAAGCATTGCATAATTATAAATACATAAGCAAATAACGTCAATTGAAACACATAAGGGGAATCTTAATCTAAAACAACACACGGACTGGTGTAACATAGTTGAAACATAGACTACTCGAAACATAACAACTCAGTCGTCGAATACGTATCCCATATTGTCATCTGAATATCCCCATCATTCCTATTTGCAATCCCATCCTCTAGATACACCACCATATCCCTACTGATGTAGCCTGCTACCGTTATGTTCCAGACCAAAGGTGCTTCTTTCTTAATTCTAGAAGGTATGAAAAGCAGAGGAGTGAGTGGTTGGACGAAGAGGTACATTCGTTTGATTTTGTCACGATTTCGAACTTCGAGATCTCCTGCTCCTAAACGGCCATAGTTGAAGTACATCATACATAGGACACGGTCAAAGAACATATCGCCACTATATTCCCCCATCTCTCGGCGGACAACCCTCACCACCTTAAGCATGTGGTAGTCTTCATCGGCCGTAAACTCCATCTGTTAAAGTCGTTGTGTTTTTTTTAAGGTAGATGCTTGTTGTCCATTTTTTCAGACGGAAGTCCGTGTCATGTTTATATAGACTAACTACTATTGGTGGGATTTATTACGTTGGCGGGAGTTATTATGTTGGCGGGGGTTTTTATGAGAATTGGCGGGAGTTATAATGTTAGCGGGAGTATTTCTAGTGATGCTTTTGGCGGGATTTTTTTAGTTAATAATTGTTTGTCCCTATCCTTTTTCTTTCGTCTTCCTCACTTTACATGTGTCACGTTTTCATTCGTCTAACTGGATTACGTTATCTGAAAACGAAATTGTCTATAAATAATTGTTGTATCCATATTAAAGGGTAAACTAGTTGATAAATTAAACAAAAAATATGTCCATGGACCGAGTTGGAAGATCAATATCTGATGAAAGCATCAATCAAAGTTGGTAACACAAACCACCAAGAGGGGCGTAAAACGTATTGGGAGGCATTGTTATGCCAAATGTATTTCTTATACGGCAGAGATGATGTCCAGCCGCCTAAAATTTCTAGGCGTGTGGATGAGGTGAAAGCTAGGTGGTCAGTCTTAGTCAGATTTCATCGACATCCAGTTTCTGGCCTCACCGAATTGGAACGTCGTGTTGCGTGTAACCAGTTCAACTGCCAGGTCACTGATTCTCTAACAGAGGAAATGCGTGAATACCAGGATGCGAAAGAAGAAAAGATGTTGACGAAATGGAACCGACCTGGTAGATAAATTATGTTTGAGTTCGTGTTTCAATTTATTTGAGTTTGTGTTTTAGTTTAAGTTTCAGTTTGTCTTTTAGTTTGTTTAAGTTGGTGTTTTTGTTTAAGTTTGACTTTGTGTTTCATTTTGCTTGAGTTCATGTTTCAGTTTAAGTTTTAGTTTGCGTTTCAGTTTGTTTGAGTTCGTGTTAATGTTCGAGTTTATGTTTGATTTTATGCTTGAATTTATGTTTACGTTTATGTTTCATTTTATGCTTAAGATTAACGTATTTATATTGTTCGAACGATAACAAGAGACCAAGAAGAGACATTTTAAGTGAAGCATTATGTATCATATAAAAGATGCATTTTAAACAACAAATTACGTTTGAGTTCAACCAACCCGCTGATTGAAGCATCTTCAACCAACGATTGATAAATTACACCGTCGGGGTTAAAACATCCCCGACGGTGATAAATTATCACATCGCCAGGATAAGTGCCCCGTTTCAAATTATTTGGGAACCTACATATGAGGTTACCCGACTGTCGGGGTAGGTATTTTCAACTGACGGATGGAATACTACCCAGTCGGGGTTAAAACATCCCTGACTGTCCTGAATTATCACACCGCTGGGGTAAGTGCCCCATTTCAAATTTTTGAGGAACCTACATGTGAGGTTATCCAACCTCTGGGGTAGGTAT
Organism: Limnanthes douglasii subsp. nivea; assembly: GCA_036936605.1. Lineage (NCBI taxonomy): Eukaryota > Viridiplantae > Streptophyta > Magnoliopsida > Brassicales > Limnanthaceae > Limnanthes > Limnanthes douglasii. Next base: position 215,179,498 of record JAUPFV010000002.1, on the reverse strand, counting down.
TTTCAACCGACGGTTGGAATATTACCCCGTCGGGGTTAAAATATCTCTGACGGTCCTGAATTTTGGTCCATCCGGTTGGAACATCACATATTTCCCCCTTTTAGATATGCATTTTAAGTCTAGGTTCCCGCTGGGTGATCATTTGTCACCCGCCGGTATGAAACTTGTGACCCGGTGGGGCAGTTGTCAATCAGCGGTTGAAAAATCATCAACAGTCGGGGTATGATTTTCCTCTAGAATGTTGAAGCAAAAGTTGGTGAGTTGTTTAGATTAGGCGTACTCCATGATATCGGACTGAATGATGAAAGTAATATTTATACTAACATATAAGGTTTAACAAATAATAAAGTGAGCGAAATAAAAGATGCATATATTAGACGATTTAGTGTTCAATTTGTAATAAAAACAAAACGTAATATAAAACACAACATAATCCAAAACACAAAGTATCACCATCTAAAACAGCATACATATGAAGAATGGGACTAGCATAATCAAAAGCTAAGGACTAGTGATCTCCAGCACCTTCCTCGCAAACGATACGAGCTCGTCAGTGGAATCATCTAACGGCCAAACACGATTCATCGTGTTCACCATATCAACTACGGAGCTCTCGGTAAGAATCTGAGGCGTGATGTTAAACCACCCATACCTCTTCACGTATAGGTGCTCTCACTAATTCGTCCAATGCCTACCATGGAGCGAATAACGAAGATGGTATCCTCCTGAGAGATCGGTTCTAGCCACAAGGGGGTCCATCGGCTTCTCTTGGATCCAACCAAACTCGTGCATCACTCGGTCCGGGTGGTATGCCTCGCTAACCAGCATAAGGCGAATAGGGTTTTGATACAACCCTATTGCCTGCTCCGCTCACACTTCACTGACATCCTCGTAAGGTCAGAAAATCACCTATAAGGAAGCAATTACTCATACTACATTTTGTATATAATAGACAAATAATAATAAACGTAAATAAGTTAACTTACATTCGTCTCTCCTTGCGCCACGAGGATGTCACGGTAGTATGGCTTCCCGCGAGCTAATGATACCGGGACCCTTTTAGGCAACCACGCCAGCATTTTCGGATCGGTCGGGCTATAACCGCTATTCACCGCCGCTCGGAAGATAGGAAACTGGTCATAGGCCCAACACTCCAACAAGTTCGAGAACCCAACCAAACTCTTTAAGGAGTTCTTTGAAATGCCTCCCAAGCTCTTGTACAATCACATAAGTGCACAAGTACCCCATGCGTACTCACCAAGCCTCATCAAATCCTCAAGGTGATGGATAAAATCGCATTAGATGTTCTTCTGGCTCGTGTTGGTGAATATGGTATACCCCAGGAAGAACATGATGTATACCCTACCTGCTGCCTTTTTCATATCCGTAGTCAGGATGACATTGGAATCCAAATACTTGTCCGCGAAGAATTTTGTCCTTAGCCATCGGAGGCCGAATCCACTCCCTTCATGCGCCTCCATATCCTCCCGCACAACATCCACCGAAACTCCCATCAAGTCTGCATAGCGTGCATATGTCGCATCTATCGACTCCGCCCTAAAGACATCGATAATTCTCCCCTCGACCGGGAGGGCAGTAATCACGTACACGTCATCGAGCGTCAAGGTCATCTCCCCGAAGCAAAACTGGAAGGTGTTCGTCTCTTGGTGCCACCTCTCAATGAACACCTCAGCCAACTACACATGGTTGTTGAACTTCGGTAGATGGCGCATCAGTGGTCAAAATGGCGTCTGTTCCAACAAATCCCTTACTCCCAATTGTTTGCTAAGGTCTCACTGACCGAGCAGATTGTACTTCACCGTGATACCAGATCGCGACTGCAAAAAAAAATTCAAACATAGATATAATGTTAACAAAACAATTTAAGTAATAAAACATATAATTAATTCCGGAAATCGATAACTTACGTCGTCCTTAAATGTGTAGTACGCCTCATGCTGCGTATAGTCCGGGAATAGAAGGATGTTGTTTTGGGATAGAAATAGGTTTTTCCATCCTTCCGGATTAGTTGGACGTCCTTCCACACAGACCTCTCTTCAAGGTGGTGGCATGAGGACCTCCGTCTCCTCCTCGTCAATAAGCGTACGCCGATGACTAGGGACCTCTCGTGGAGGAGAAGGTTGTACTACGCGCTCCCTTGTGGCATCATATTTTTTATGTCGCAAGGAGCGTTCGGTGTGGCCCGTGCGCACCCCACGCTCGTTCTGATCCCCACGTTTGGGCCAATCAACCTTCGACCGTCCACTACCTTCACATTTTATTGGAGGAGGGACTTCCCGTTCTCGTCTTGCGATTTTATTCGCCTTCTCTTTTTCTGGTCTAGGTGCTTTGTGCATGCGGGAACAAATAAAACAAAAGAAGTTAGACAGTTTTTGTGAAAATTAACTAGGTCCCCGCCTGGTGAACAATTTTCAACCGGCGATGAGATAATATTTATTTTATAATTTAATTTCGACCCCGCTGATTGAACTATTTTCACTCCGCGGGGAGTTATAATTAATTAACATTCTAATTTCGACCCCGCCGGGTCAATCCACCCACAACCGGCGGCTTAACAACATGGCAACTTCCAGGTTGGCTACCTCGTCGGGTCAGCCAGTTTACGCCCTGCGGGGATGAAGAAAATTATGCAAAAAAAATAACATCCCCGCCGGTATGACTCGTTCTCACCCGGTGGGGGGAACACGAACAGACCCACAAAACACCATTGAAGACCTCAAACCAAAACTCGAAATCTACCCTAAAACACCAAATCAGTCACACCAAATCTACCATAGCATCAATATACAACTAAAAACACCTAAAAATACACATGTTTCGCCTATTATAACAACCAATGTATATCAAAATCTTCAAAACTTAAGAAAAACTAAATATAGCAAAAAACTATAATTAAGAGTATAAACTTACTCTTTTCATTTTCCCATTGTTGTTCTTGAGTGATTATTGATCTACTGGAGTTCTTGAAGTTTGATTTTGGGACTGATTTTGGAGATTTGTAAAAGTAGAGAAAGGAGAGGGAAACTTGAGGTTTGTTTAGATTTGTTTTTGTTTTGGGATGGTTAGTGTTTAGAATTAGAAATTAGTAAAAACGAAGCAACGTTATGGATATAAAAAATAAGGCTACTTAAAATATGTGTGGGTATGGTTAAAATTGAAACTGCTTATCCAAAAAAACCCTAATTTAACCCAAACTTATTCTTTTATCAACAATACTAATTATCTTAGATAATACTTAAGAAACTGTAAAAGAAACAGAGGTGATATTGCAAGAAACTGTGTTCAGCAAGATTCGTTACAGGAGAAAGAAAATACAGATAAGGGTTCTAGGCCTACAAACGTTGAAACCTTTACACATGTATACATGAGGAAATTAAAGTCGATAATCACAAAGAAAGATAGGTCTTCAGTGTCTTGTCTACCCACGAATGCTGTAAGTCCAGTAAGAGAGAGTGCTTGTAATGAGCCTGATATCATCAGTTCTCTTCAGCATCTTGAGGATGAAGAGAACTGTCAGGTACAGGCTTCTCCTCGAGCTGGTAGAACAGGTAGCTACAATCCATCACCAAAAACAAGTACAAATGACCCTGATCAAGATTTTGAGACTGTTATTTTAAGAAAGATTAAATCAGCCAACAGAAACAGTAACTCTAATAGGTTGTCTATAAGCTCTCTTAGAAGGAGAGGAAAGGTTCTAAAAGACTCAACATCTGATAATGATTAAGTTCCTAAGTTGGAATGCAAGGGGCGTGCATAATAATCCTACGATTGCTAGGCTAAAGTTCATTATTAAGCAGGAGAAAGTTAAATTAGTTACAATACAGGAGCCTATGGCTTGGACTGATAAAATGGAACTGGTTACTAGAAGAATTGGGTTTGAGAAGTGTGTGGCTAACACATCTAATAAGATATGGATGCTTTGGTCTAATGAAGTGAATGTATCAGTAATCGAGGATCAGGATCAATATTTACACGTTATGATCAACCATGCTGACTTTACTGGTTGTTTTACTTCAATATATGCAAAAAAATTGAGATTACATAGGAAAGTACTCTGGAGTCAGCTTAGAAACATCACCTGTGGAGTCCCTTGGATACTTGCTGGAGATTTCAATTCCATAAGATGTCCTGATGATCAACTTTGCTGTATGAATTACGATGCAAATGGAGTTGATGACTTCAATGATTTCATAAGAAATAGCAACTTTGAAGTACCTGGACACACTGGATCACGTTACACGTAGAGTAATAATAACGTTTGGAAAAGATTAGATTGGGTGCTCACCAATCAAAATATGCTTAATGATTTAAGTTTACAGGTTTGCCACATGGTCAGAACTTGTTCTGACCATGCTCCTCTCTTACTTTCAATTAAAAAAGTTACTAATACAGTTAAGAAGGGGTCCTTTAAGTTTATTAATGCTTGGGCCAATCATCCTGCCTTTATGAGTGCTGTAAGTCAGAATTGGTCCAAACATTGCAATGGTGAAGACAGTACAATCTTTTGGTATAAACTTAAGAGATTGAAAAAACATTTGAAAGTCTGGAATTTTACAACCTTTGGAAATATTTTCAATAAAGTAAAAAATGCAGCTTTAGAAGTTAAAAACTGTGAATTGATTCACCAGAATACTAAAAATAATACTTCTAAATCTAATCTTTCAAAAGCCAATAGCACCCTTGTCCTTGCATTAAAAGATGAGGAGTGCTACTGGAAACAAAAATGTTTTAACTCTTGGCTACAAGACAGTGATGGAAATACAAAACTCTATCATAGTTTTGTAACCAAGAAAAGAAAGGAAAATGTTATTAATGGAATAAAAGATAAAGAGGAATGGATTACTGACCCAAGTGGGATTGCTTCCTCTGCGGTGGAATACTTCAAACTGATTCTTTCAAATGTACCTGAAAACAACAATAATACCATTGATAATGAGTCTGTGCTAAATAACATTCCTAAGCTTGTGCAGGACAGGGATAACATAGAGATTGTTAAGCCAACTACTATGGAGGAAGTTAGAGAAACGATTTATGAAATGAAGGCTGACAGTGCCCCTGGCACAGATGGTTTCAACACTTTTTTCCTTAAGAAATGTTGGAATATAATTGGTGTGGATCTTTGTAAAGCATTAAATGCTTACCTATCAGGATGTGACATCCCAAAAGGTTTCTTTGCTACTGGGATTGTACTGGTCCCTAAAATGGCTAACCCTATTTCATGGAATAACTATAGGCCACTTAGCATGTGCACTATATTGAACAGATTGCTTTCTGCCCTTGTTAATAGAAGAATCTCTACCATTCTTCCCAGACTTATATCTAGAGGGCAGAGCGCGTTTGTGAAAGATAGACTGATTCACGACAATATTTTAACGATCAAAGAGATGTTACACAACATCAAAAGAAAGCCAGCTAAATGAAATATCATTTTACAGCTTGATATGACAAAGGCGTTTGACAGGATGTCTCACACCTTTGTTATTCAAGCTTTAAAACGTTTTGGGTTTTCTGAAAACATTCAATCTTTGGTTAATAGGCTTATCTCTAATGTAATGATATCAGTCTTAATAAATGGAACATGCTCTGGGTATTTCCCTCAAAAAACAAAATCCTGACAAGGAGATCCATTGTCTCCTTGTCTCTTTATCCTTGCTGAGGATGCCCTTCTAAGGGGCTTGGAGAACTTATATGGAAAAAACAAGAGTATGCAGTATTATTTAAAGTCTGGTGACATCTTACCTTCGTTAGCTTTTGCAGATGATGTGGTTATCTTCACAAACAGTGCTCCATCCTCAGTTAGAAGTCTGAGTGACCTGCTAAATCAATATCAGAAAGAGTCTGGGCAATCTATTAACACTGAAAAGACTAGGATTATTACCTCCAATCGATGTTCAAATGCTAATTCTGCTAGTATAAAAGCAACCTTGGGATTCAAGACTGAAAGTGCTCCATTTAACTATCTGGGCATCACCATAGCTGATAACAACAAAGGGAAGCAATTTACTCCTCTATTATCTAAAATATATAATAAAATCAATGATTGGGATCTGAAGAACTTGTCTTACAGTGGCAGATTGTCACTTATAAGACATGTTCTTCACCCAATTGTATTTTTCTGGATGCAAAATTGTGTTATACCAAAAACTATCCTAAATAAGATTGAACTTTGCTTTAACAAATTCCTATGGAGACCTAAAGTGAATTGACAATGCAATACACTGGACTTGTTGGGGTAACCTATGCAAGCCCTATGAGGAAGGTGAGCTGAATATCAAGCACTTGTCTGATATTCAGCTTACTTTCACTTATAAACTATGGTACTTGTTTAGACAAGGGAAGTCCCTATGGTCAGAACTCATGTCAAACACCTATTGCCAAAGCAGCCACCCACTTGTAGCTAAGTGTGGTATTGGGGATTCTATAGTATGGAAAGGTCTGTGCTCTGTTAGCGAGAATGCTGATAGATTTATTCAGTGGAAAGTTGGGAAAGGTAATATGGACTTCTGGAGAGATTCATGGCATGAGATGCCACCAATTATAACTGACCAGAGTTCTTGGTATCTTCCAGCACAGGTGAAATCATTTTGGAAAAATAACAGTTGGGATCCCATTCTCACAACCTTTCTCTCACATGACCAATATCAACACATTAGTAGTGTTAATATTAAGCATGATCAAGAGGATTGTGTAGAAAAGAAACTGTCAAAAGATAAAAAGTTTTGTACAAACAATACTTGGGAAAACATAAGAGATAAAAGCTGGTTTTCATTATTTTTTAAAAAGATCTGGCATAGCTTCATACCGAAAAAAATTTCTTTTTTAAGCTGGAAAATATTTAAGAACTACATTCCTACTGATAATGTACTTATTAAGAGACACTTCTCTATTGTCTCAAAGTGCCAGTTTTGCAGCAACTGTGAGGACACTACTCACCTATTTATAAGTTGCTGTTTTGCCTGGCACTTATGGAATTATTATGGTTTGTTGTTCAGAATCCCAGTTAAGAGGTATATGAACCTGAGGCATATGTTTCATGTTTGGTTCAGTGCTACTCGAGGGACTTTCCATGTTACTCATTTGGTTCCACAATTGATAGTGTGGACTATATGGTATAACAGGAACCATTCTAAGTTTGGTAAACCTAGAGACAATTTCTTTCAGGCTGTTGGTAGAATAAATCGATTTATCTTAGGAATAGACACTAAGCTACAACCTAAGCACTGGACCCATATTATGGATGCAGGTGGCAAAATTGGAGCCTATTCTAGTAGTCAGAAGAGGATCAATTACTTGGTGTGGAAGCCTCCAGATCTGGGAAGATTGAAGATCAATGTAGATGGTGCCTCCTGCTTTTCTGGTGAGGCGACTGGTGGGCTTATTGTTCGTGACAGTGAAGGAAATTGTATTGAGGGAGCCGGATTTCTCTTTGGTAAACTGCCTCCATTTCAGGCTGAAAGAAGAGCACTGATAGAAGCTCTCCTACTCTGTAACAGGAGAGGGTGGAATGCAGTAGACATTGAGTCTGACTGCTTACCCTTGATAAAAATCTTCTCTTCTGAAGACGAAGTCAGTAGAATCAAAGATGGGGTTTTCAGAGCTTTAGTTCGACCGGCTATGAAAATATACCACATCTCCAGAATGGAAAATGTGGCAGCAGATTGGGTGACGAAATGGATAATGGTTGAGAAGCGGTGTTGTTCATTTGCTAGCCATGACATCCCAACACCACTTCGAGCGATTCTGATTTTAGAGAGTTTGGGTATAGGGTATATAGACCCAGGATGACAAAGCTTCGATTTGGTGAGGTTTTTGTTAATGAGAGCAGAGTCGAAAGATTGGCTATGGTGGTTGAAGCTGTGGAAATCAAGGGTTAGTGAAAGAGAGAAGAAAAAGGGGTCTGTAAAATTAGGGTTTCTAATTGGGTATTAGGGATTAGGGTTTCTAGTCCTGTCTCAATAAAGCCTAGTGTTGGGCCTTTGCGTTCTTTCTTCCTAAAACCCAAGCTGTTATTAGGCTCTTGTAACTGATCATACCATTTAATATAATAATCTTTTTTGAAAAAAGAAGAAGATAATACTTAAGAAGCATTAAGTAGCGACTCTTTTATCAAATTTGATCTACTCTTTTTCATATAATAATAACTAAAAAGTTTAATTTTATATGAAGACTAAAATAATCTTCTACTCATAAATTCATAAATAAGGTATACAGTTTTGATTCATTTATATTTATAGTAATTATCTTTTTACCTGACGAGATTTAATAAAATAAATTTTAAATAAATTTTATTGTTAATATGATATTTTAAACTATTTTTTGTAATTTAAATATTTTACATAAATTCAAAATTTGATTATATACTAGTTATTTACATTTAAAATATAAAATAATTTTAAAACAAAATACGGAAAGTACAGATTAGTTATAAGAATTGTAATAAATTATTATAAGGTAACTTCTTTAACACTAAGCTAATATAATTGTAAACTATTTAACATTAAAATTTAAAACGTAGTTTTCAAACTATCTTATAAATTTTAAATAAAATATAGAATATTTTAAAGATGATTTTTAAAATAATTTTGTTATTTATTTTGGTTATAATTATTTTTATCACGACTAACTATCTAAATTTTTAAATCGAATCATGTATCTAATAAAAAAAATTAATTTAATTTTATAATTTATAAAATTAAATAAAAAATAATTTGCTATGGTAAGAATTAAGGGATAATTAGTATAAAAAGAAATAATATATATTCTTTAAACGGTTTAGATCTATCCAGTATCCAGTATAGTTGTGTAATTAAAAAACTAAATAGAAAGATAATTTTGTTAATTTTTAAGGAAATAACTCGTTCTAACATAGTTTTGTAATTACAAATAACTAAATAGAAATTTAATTTTATCATTATAAATCTTAACATGTTAAGTGATTATAATACTTCTAATAATTGAAAAACAACGAGGTATTTAATGCTTCTTAATCGATGTCCACATCATCTTGAATACTTACAAACAAGAAGCAACTACGGTGACACAAGTAAATGCAACACAATAACAATACGTTCGCCAAAACCACACCAGACAAACACATAAACCAAAAATCCTAAACATAATTTATAAATGATGATCATGAGGCGACAATAACAATACTAACAATAACCAATGATCAGAATGCCTACCACGCGACACATTTATTGACTAACCGAGAACCTTAGAACTATTTACGAGCAGATTAAAGATGTGGTTCGCTACCAAATACCGGAAAAAACTAACACTACCAAAGGAACATAGAGACAAGAACAAGCATTGCAAGTTTCACAACAATTTCAAACACTATACCAAGGATCGTCGGGGCTTACAAGACTAGATCTGATAATTAGTGGACAACGGGGAAGTCACGTAATTCTTGAAGATAAATAATAATAACGAGACAAGGCGTGCTCTAGTCATTCAATATCTCATACCAAGACGAGAGAAGCAATTAAAACGTGCATCAAGGTAGCTACGAGCCCTCGATAATAATATAATAATTATAATATTGGATAATGAATATTTGGATCCAAACCTTAATCGGTAAGCCATTAAAGCCATTGCTCACGATGATATCTTCTTTAGAGTCTCACACAAATCTAAAAAGCAACACGTGACGTGCCCGAGGTTAAAATACAGTATCAAAGGCATATATACTCATACCTTTACCATAACCAATATACTCTATCAGGATTAACCGACAAAGATTTGAGAGGCATTACAACTTCACATAATGATGTCGTGTTTGATGAGTCCGAAATTATTCATCACCACTCACTGTGAAAGCCGGACAGGGTTAATCCGGACAATAATTACCCACTGAAGTGTCCGGGCAGGAGAAAAGTATTAAAACACTAAACACTTTTTGACTAAGCTAATTGCTAATCTGCTTAATAAACTAATGGGTCTTTGAACTCGACCCGATTTCATAATTTGACCCGAAAGCCCATGGGTCCATGATTAAGGGTATAAATACCCAACCACTTTCATTAATGAGGGTAATGAACATTTAATACAACTAGGCAGCTTAAATCTCTCACTACAAATCACCCAAACATTTAATACTCTTAAAATACCCCAAAACATCTGACAAAATTACCCTCAGTCCAAAATAAACCATACCAAATTGGCGACCACAGTGGGAGAAGAAGGTGCCTGAATCTAGCATTCAAAACCAGCAAGAAAAACCAGTTCGGATGAATCCGGATGAGCAAGCAGTGCCACCACCTTTGATAGAAGTGATGGGAGAAAACGATGAGTACACAATCGAAGAATGAGACAGGTTGAAAGCTGAAATAGAAGCCTTGAGAGCTGCTAAAAAGGTGGAGTTAGTCTTGAAAGAAAAATCAAAAGTGTCAACTATTTACCACACTGAAAATCCAAGGGAGCATGACCCATAAGCAAGGAATCATTTGAGTGCTAAAAAGACTCATGTCAACTCAAAAAAGTCTCACCCATCTAAACCGGTGGAGAGCTCAGAGTCAGAATCCTCTAGTAGCTCCTCGAACAAAGATAGAATTGAGGAGTCCCTGTCATCCAACAGTGATGAAGGCAGGTCCAAGAAGAAGCAAAAGTTGGTTAAAAAACATTCAAGAAAGAGGCACAGGCATGGAAGGTTGAAAAGGCATCTGAGTAAAGGGTCATCTCATAGCCATAGCCGGAGGCACAAAGACCAACTGTTGATGGATCCTTTCGATTTCCATGATGAACCAGGTATCTTTGCAACTCCCAATGAAGATACTGTCTTTAGTCGTGGCCGGAATTGGAGACAGTCTCCATTGTCCTCCAAAATACTGTCCGGAAACCTTCCTAAGAGGTTTGACAGTACTAAGATGGAAAAGTAGGATGGGAGCAAGGATCCAGATAATCATCTGGAACAGTTTAAAAAATTTATGATGAATTATGATGATGATGACAAGTTGCTTTTTAGAGCCTTCTCTCAATCTTTTACGGGGAGTGCTCTGAAATGGTACAATAACCTACCACAGGGGTGCATCAGAAACTTTGATACGTTTTGGGTGGCCTTCCGGAGGCAGTTTCTTGGAAGTAAGGAGGTGAAGGACAATGGAGACACTATCATCCATTGTGCCCAAGAGCCAAATGGATCATTGAAAGAATATATAAGTCGGTTCGTGAACACAAAGAATGGATTAGCTGATTGCTTTGAGCAAGTAGCAATAACTTCTCTACGACAGGGTTTGAACCCTGGCAATCTGGCCGATTCAGTAACCAGAAAGAAGGCCATGACATGGGGCGGTTTACTGAACCAGGTGGGAAAGCAAATCAATGTAGATGAAACAAAAAAAACTAGGATGCACAAGCAAGTGAGATCAGCCCCAGCTGTACCAAACCAGAATCAGTCTGGATACAAGGCTAAGGAGGCCGGACAGGGTCCCAACAGGGCCAAGGCTCAATCTCACCCAGCTCCATCTCAGAGCTAACAGTGAAATAAACGAGGACCTTGGGTTCAACCAGAGTGGTTTGCCGAATTGAGAGAGAATGTGGCAACCACCTATGAAAAAAGAAAAGATGAGGTGCATTTTAGGAAGCCAACAACGCTTCAATCTCATAGGGAAAGTCGTAATTCTTGTTTTTGTCAATATCATCATGATATTGGCCATAACACAGAAGATTGCATCGCTTTAAAGTAAGAGGTGTAGAATTTGATTAAAAGAGGAAAATTATGTGCTTATGTCAAGAGAAGAAGTGGCAATAGGCCTGATAATGCTTATCGGACTGGCCCAACAAACAATGCAGGGACATCGGCTCCGGATGAGGCAATGTTAATTATTGAAAGATTCGATGTATAATCAGAGTATTTAGATCTTGATCCGGCCCAGAATAAGGTGGGTGTTATAACAGAACATACCAAGACGGTGTCTGGGCTCATAAGTTTTTTTGAGTCACTTGCCATATTTGGGGGAGACACAATGACTTCACCAACTCCTTCTTCAAGGAAGAGGCATGTTCACACCCTGACTACTCAACTGGAGGGAGGCGTGTCATCCTATCAATCCCAAATTCCTTTTCCCTTCATTGTTTTTGATGAAGATGATTTGAAGGATATAGCTGGTCCTCATGAAGATGTTGTGGTGATAGGAGCATCAATTGGGGGTAATGACATTAGGCGAATTTTGGTGGACACTGGCAGCTCAGCCAATATCCTTTTTTTGGGTTCTTATAAACAAACGAAGAATCCGCAGTAATTCAACGTTCGAACAGGTCCATTATGGGTTTCACTGGAAGCTTTGCAGACGTAGTCGGGGAGTTTGAGGAGGAGGTTTTATTGGGCAAGGGCCCTTTTAAGAAAATGGTCAGGGTACTTTTTGTTGTGGTAGATTGTCCCACGTACTACAATGCGATCTTGGTAAGATTTTGGCTCTCCAAGATGCATGTTGTGGCTTCAACAGTTCACCAATGTTTGAAATATGTTGTTCAAGGACAAGTGGGAGTTGTCCAGAGTATTCAAAAAATAGCAAGGGAATGCTATGCAACTGAGCTTGCCCCTAGAACTTTGGGGGCAGTTTGAATAAATGAAGATTAGCAATTGGTGGGGCCCTCTAGGGGAGATGGTGAAATTGATGAACCCAGAGAGACCTCTGGTGTTTTAATACCAATTGAAGAGGTTGAAACTCACTCTCTGGCTGATGGAAGAAGTGTCAAGATTGGATATAAGATGACATCAGCGTCTCCACTCTGCCCGGAAGCTTCAGTCTCGAATGGAGCATCTTAAACACTATCCTCCATCACCTCTTCCATCACCATGGAAGGTTTATCAGCCGTTGTTGAGGGGAGAGTTCTAGTGGGTGGCTCAGAAGGTTGTCCGGACGGTTGAGCATCAGCCTCTCTTAAGGATCTGGTGTTCGCGTGGGGCTCGGTTCCGGAGGGCTCAGTATGAGAGCTGGTTCTAGTGGCCTCGGGTTCGGAGGGCTTGTCTTTTGGAGCTCTAATAGGTGTCTCTGATCCGGAGGCTTTATCTTTGGCCTCAAACTTGGAGGGCCTTGTCTTGGAAGACTTGGTTTGAGAGCCAGTTGCTTGACCCTTTACTAAACGGGTTGTCCGGCGAAGATTAACTTTTTATGGAGATTTCTCAATATATGACCCTATAACAATGAACGGAGAGGGTTTTCTTGTACTTGATACTGCTTTCTCCTGCACGACAGAGGGCTGAGACTCCTGAACCGATGAGCCAGACGGAATTGGCGAGAGGCTTGGTTGGAACAAACGCTTAGGTTTGGTACTTTTGGCAGAGGATGATCCTCGATCAGCTTCTGAAGACGGTGTGTCAGGCTTACTGATTGGAGAAACTGGAAGACCCGCAGCGATACGTCTCTCTCGCTCAACCTTTTGTGCTTTTTCCAATTCTGAAAGATTTAGCCAACCACCTTTCACGAGAGTGTTTCTCGCTGTGAACATAAACCTACCCAAGAAAGATTTTGAAAGGAGAAGTAAAAAGCTCTAAAAAGAAGAAATGACAAAGTGATGAAGATGGTGAAACAGTAAAAGGAAGTAATTTATACTAGTGAGGCAAAAAAGTTACTAATACCTAAGAGAAAACAAAAAGGCAAAAAGTAATGATTGAAGGCGGCGCTGGCGTAAAAAACATTAAATGTAGGAGTTTCTTTTTGGGATTAGTGGGAGCGTTGTTCTAGGAAGAAAACGGCTGGTAGGACGAATCAAAGTGTGACACGTGTCCCACAATCCATAGTAAACTCTTGAAATTCTGAGAAGTATTCAGTCTGGATAAACCTTGAGCTGAATTATTCACCACCACTCACTGTGAAAACTGGACAGGGGTAATCCGGACAATAATTACCCACTAAAGTGTCCAAACAGGACAAATGTATTAAAACACTAAACACCATTTGACTAAGCTAATTGCTAATCTGCTTAATAAACCAATGGGTCATTGAACTCGACCCGATTTCATAATTTGATCCGAAAGCCCATGGGTCCATAATTAAGGGTATAAATACCCAATCACTTTCATTAACGAGGATAATGAACATTTAATACAACCAGACAGCTTAAATCTCTCACTACAAAACACCTAAATATTTAATACTCTTAAAATACCCTAAAACATATGACAAAATTACCCTCAGTCCAAAATAAACCACACCAGTGTTAGTTATGATCGAATTGGTAGGAATATCAATTAATCGCGTCATGATCAATAAGTAAAGCTCAACCTACATCTTATAAAAAAATGTATGATAAGATGAAGGAGAAACTAATATTAGTCCCATCACAAAGGATCTTGATTGGTTTTACAGGAGCTGACGCCAACATCCTAAGATAACTAATGTTAAACGTAGTCCCCGATATTGAGAAGTACATGATAAAGGTATGATGTCTCTCTATAGTAGTTGATGTTCACCTTTATACAACATCATCTTGGGTTAATCATGGTTGGACAAGATGCGGATTATTGTCTCCATTGTGCATCAATGCCTACGTTATCTAATCAAAGGAAAAATTAGTCATCCATATAAATACAATAACATCAATGGGAATGTTATACCGCCTATCTTACCTTAAAAAAATTAACAATTATCTATAGACCCCGTCACTATAGACATCATGGATGATCCACGAGATGTCACTAACATTATTAAATCAGGATAGGACGTCAACAATGTCACGATAAGTGATATAAACTAAATTAAGACTATCATGAGGTGTCAATCATACATTGCGGTCCAAACTACCCACCTTCATATAACACAATCTATACATTTTCATATGAAGTGAAAAATACGTTACTAAAGTCATATTTAAAATGGAATCCATAAACTCACAATAAATACAAATTACTGACCAATCAAGCAAAAATAAAGGTGATATTCCCTACGAAAAACGAAATCTATCATTACCAAAGTAGATAAAATCACCAAAATTTTCCATATTAGAAAGTCACGTTACCCGATCGAGACAACAAACCTGATATTAATTGCAAAAAAGAATAATAATAGATTATATGCATTAATTTTACCAACCTAAAGAAAAATTTGTGAAATGACCCACTTTCTCTAGCGAAGATATGTCAAGTCGTCGAAACAACATATGGGCTCATGATGCTATTATTCATGGATGTTTATTTTATATGCAACCAGATATAGATGTACAAGGATGATCAGGAGCACACAAAATTCATTATGCTTAGGGGACTACATTGATATAAGATTATGCCATTCACTTGAAGAATATTGGGGAAACATACCAACGACTCATATATAAATCATTTAGACACAACTCTAGTAAAACCTCCAGACATACATTGACGATATAGTAGTTTGTAGTACTAAATAGAAAGACTATTTAACTGATATATCTAAGACCTTTTTTATTTGAGATGAGTAAATTTAAGGTAAACAATAAAAAAATACACTTTTGACGTAAAATCCTAAATTTTTGTGAGATTCATGGCTAGTGAGAGAGGAATCTAAGCAAAACTAACTCACTTATCCAACTAGGAAACCATGGCCTCACTGAACAATACAAAATAAGTTCAAATATTAACATACGTATTGACCATATTAAACTGATTAATCTCTCGTTGTTTGAAAAGATACCAACCTTTTGCCCAAGTTATTCGAGAAACAATAAAATTCACATGGACCTTAACATGTAAGGAGGATTTCACCAACATAAGAAACTACTCACCCCCATAAGTGTTGACAAAGCCCAAAAAAGGGAATTTTTATTCTTGTACCTCATCGTCTCAGATTATACCATTAACATTGTCTAATTCAGAGAATTTAACTGAATACCGAGCGATATATTACATAAACAAACCTTTACTCGACCCAAAAACTAGATACATGCAGGTGGATAAATGGGAACTTGCATTAGTGGTAGCAACCTAAAAAATACGCTCACACTTCCCAACTCATACCATCGTTGTCTGAATATTATTCCGCTATACACATCGTGCCATAAAAGCCAAATATTTTAAAATAATTACAAAATTCTCTATCAGACTAGGAGAGTACGGTAAGAAGTTCAAACCATGTGCAACGATCACAGCATAACCATTCACAAATTTCTTAACCGAGTTTCAGTCATAGAGACCAATCCGTACAAGTGCAGAGCTAAGATCCTCTTTGAAGGTACAAACTAACTTAATAAGCAACGCTCAGGGTTCAGGAATAAGTGTGAAATTAATATCACCAACACAGAGTGTCCTGAAACAATTAGTCAAGTGTGGTTTCCTAGCCACTAATAACAAAGTCGAATACAAAGTAATAATTTTTAGCCTCCAGCTTGCACAAGTTTATGGTTCCACTAGAGTTCAGTTGTTCACTAAATTCCAGCTAGTTGTTCATCAAGCCTTAGAACTTACTACAGTTAAAAAAGATATCATAGTCCAATATTAAAAATAAATTCATTGCTATGTACCACTATTCAACAAAGTTATATTTTAACAAATCCCAAGAACGTATAATGACATCGTTGATGCTTTGACATCCTTCAATTGTGTAAAGAATAAACCAGACATCATCATTCAGGAAACACATCGACAGGTAAGGTTCTGTTAATAGAAGGGTGTGACCATATAAACGATAAAAAGTCCTTCATAATCCAATATATCATACAATGAGCGATCCCAAAAGTAAAGACACAAGTTCAAAAATCAAGAACCAATCCATAAAATTAATTTGTATCACCAACATAATATACCGAAAAAGATTCACACGACACCTAATTCAATATATTGGCACTTAGAAAGATAAATTCATAATAAAATAACTCTACATGAAAGTGGGAAATTCACATAATAGGCACAAATCATTTCAAATAAGAATATTGTTACAAATGCATAATTGGCCCACATTAGTACAAGAGCAAAAAATAAGATAAAACATAAATGTCAATGCTTCTCTAATTTGACTAATGTCTCAACAGTTCTATTGGAAACCAAATCTGAAACAATAGTTTTCAATATATGGGGACTCAACATCGTATGGTACTCCCTTTATAAACACAAGGAATAAAGTATCTACTAGTATAAGAATGACCCTTAGTATTTTATATCTAGAACATGTATTATCTTCATACATCTAATTATTTATTTCAACCTTATGTTTTTCTAAAGGTTATGCTTCCACCTACTTAAATAAATAGCTTGATTCCATCATAAATTTTGTTAAGGCCATCACCAAGGGCTTTACAATGTCAAGACTTCACCGATTAAATCTTCTTACTTCTGAGATAGTTTATAGAGGAACACATGATATAGATAATGTCAGCCAAGTGATGATAGGTGTCATATTGTTTAGCAAACTCTTTTACATATGCCAAGATGGTTGATCATTAATATCATGACATGAGGAATCTTCAATATAGTATATTGTAGCCACAGTGAGCATTGTCTAAACTATCATTAAGATATTTGATTACAAACAAATATTATTTTGGTTTGAGACAAAAAAATAGGATTCTGACAGACCTTACTTGTACAACGTATCTACCAACCATACATAGATGTCTGCTAGGATTTTGATGTGTTTAACCTTAGTTGTGTATTCTGGAATGTTTCCTTTTACAAGGTATTTTTAAATATCCAATATCTAATCATACTTGGTGTGGTTAATTTTTGTCTGGGGGTAATTTTGTAATTTGTTTAGAGTTTGTGAAGGTTGGTAAATGTTTAATGTTTGAGTAGAGAGTAGAGGGAGAATTAAGCAGCTTGGTTGTATTTAATTTTCATTATTCATATTTAATGCATGTGGTTGAGTATTTATACCCTTACATTTGGGCTTTATGGGTTTTCGGGTCATGTTTAATGGACCCGGGTCATGTTCAAAGACCCATGAGTTCTTAGTAGAAGAGCAAGCTGCTTAGTCAAGAAGTGTTTAGGTTTTTAAGTACTTTAGTCATAGTTCGAACAGTCCAATGGGCTAGGTGTTCGAACTGCCATGTCCGGTCTGGTGATCTTAGTCCGAACTGTCCCCGTCCGGAGAGGTAGCAACATTCAGACTCATCAGGAGCCCCTTTTTTAGGTGTTTGTTCAAATACCTTTACCAAAAACCTGAAAAACAGTCCGATGTCAGGGGCAGTTTTACCCGGACAGGTCTTTCGACTTGTGCTATGGCTTTATCCGGACTGAAAAAGCTCTGTGAATCCAAACGGGTTTTTGCCAGAGTTCATGGGACACATGTCACTTTTTGGTTGGTTGCTTCAGCCGTTTTTTCACCTTGAATTTCGCACCCACCTTCTTCGAAAAGCAACCTCTTCATTAATGAGGGTGACATCAGCACCGTCTTTTAATCATTACTAATCTTTTCGAATTCTCCTAGGAATCAAGACTCCTTTTTGAGATTTACCATAAATTGAAATACTTTCTACTGTTTCACCATCACTTTTGTTTTCACTCTGTAAATCCTTAAAGCTTTTTCTCTCAAAAACAAATTTTTACTCAGGTTGTTTATGTTCACGGCTAGGAATGCTCTGATCAAAAGCGGGTGGCTCAACCTCTCTGAACTAGAAAAAGCGCAAAAGGTTGAAAGGGAAAGGCGCATTGCAGTAGGCTTACCCGCTTCCCCTATCGACAAACCAGCAACTTCACCCACAGAATCAGACCAGGGTTCTTCATCTACAAAGGGTGTCAAACCGAGGAGGTTGTTTCAATCCAGTCTTTCCCCTATCATCTCAGGTTCTTCGGTTCAAGAGTCGAGACCTGTCGTTGAACCAGGTTTAGTAGTCACCAGCCTTAAAAAACTCTCCCCTTTTTTAGCCATGGGGTCTGATGCTGAAACCTCTCCTCACAAGCTAGTTGATCGGAGAAAAGGCCGGTAGGTCAAAGGGCAGGCTTCTAAGGGCACCCCTGTATCAGGTGCCAAGGATAGCAGTACTGGGTCAGAAGTACCCATTAGGGCACCCAGGGACAGGCTGTCCAGTCCGGAGGGCACTGGCTCAAGTCCCCGAAGAGAAACGTCCACAACAGAGCCCCAACCAGAGGCTAGAAATCAGGAGAGTACCGGAGCTCATTAGGCCGGAAGTCAGGTTGAGCCAAATCCAAACCTTCCTCTCACCACTGCGACTGAAAATCCTTCCTCAATCATGGAGGAAATAATGGAGGATTCTATCGAAGATGCTCCATTTGAGTCTGAACCTTCCGGACAGACTGGCAGGGCTGTTGCTGCCCAAAAAGATAAAGGCAAGGAAAAGTTGTGCTTGAGGCATCCGGATCTGTCGGAGTGTCTCCAAGGAAGGGTGGGGCCTTGTTTCCACAAGGTCAATGTTAAGTATCTCCTTACCCTGCAAAAGATCAACTACGCTTTCATCCACACAGCTGAGTTGGGCCGGATGCGTACGAAGTGGGGAATTCCATAGAATGTGAAGATAAGAATCCCTATAACCCCCGAAACCCCCATGGATTGCAAGCTGAGCGAGATAGTTATCTTCACGGAGCTGTTTAACTGGGGGCTCAGATTCCCCTTGGACCCAGAGATTGTCAGATACTTTCATCTGATAAAGCTCTGTCCGAGCCAGCTGAGTCCCAATGCCTGGTACACCCTCATGGCCTGCATTATGGCCTCTAGGCTCTCTGGGATTCCTCTACCAATGGAGGAGTTTGCTGATGTGTCCAGTCTCTGCAGAAACCACCACATTCCCTTCTACCACTTCAATATGGGGGATAACTTCAAAGCTGTTGATGACCTGCTAGAGTCGGAGAGGAATTTGAGGACTCAATTTTTGTTCGTAAGTGGCGCTTGGGAGAACGGGAAGAAAATCAAGGCCGGAGTCAACCCAAGTCTCCTCACCAGCAGATGGAGAAGTGATCGTAAGGTTCCTACCTTATATTCTTATCTCTCTTTCTTTTTTTATCAAATTTGTTTAAATTGATCGGCCTTATCTTTTTCTTAGCAGAACTGCCCAAGGACTTCAGTGACCACTTAAAATCCGGGCAGACCACTTGCACCAAGATCAACACTTGGGCTGCTGAAAAGTGGGGGAACCGATTTCACGATGCTTTCACATGAGGCAACTTAGCAAGGTCTCACCTTTGGAACACTACAGGCCGGAGGGACTTAACCTGGGAAGAGATCACCACTCAGCCCCCTCCGGATGTAGTGCTCAAGAGGACACATGAACAGGATAGGACACTTTACTTGTCAGGCCGGGCCAAGGCCCCGAGTAAGATGAAAGGCAAAAAAAAGAAGGGCAAGAAAGTGGTAGGTGGTGCTAACCCTGCTGAGGTGGAGGAGGATGTTTCAATGCATCCGGAGGGGCCAGCCCCTAGCCAAATTGATGCTGCTCTCTTAGAAGTGGTAGAGCAAGAGAGTGTTAGGCAAGAAGTTCAATCCCCAAGACCCCCAAGGGCTCCCAAAAGAGACCGAAAACGGGGAACTGAAGACAAGGATAGGGAGGCTAAAAAGAAAAGGACTTCTAAGGGGGATGAACTTTCTCTCCGGCCTTCGGAGCCTCTTCCCCATGTTGATCCCACTGATCCAACACAAGCAGAGGAGATCCCTGGTGATTTTCGAACCGAAGAGGTCGGAGGGGGAGACCTTAGCATTGATAGGGTTGACATCACCAGACTCGATGGAATAGGTGACTATTTTGC
The DNA here is from genome assembly GCA_036936605.1 of Limnanthes douglasii subsp. nivea. Classification (NCBI taxonomy): domain Eukaryota; kingdom Viridiplantae; phylum Streptophyta; class Magnoliopsida; order Brassicales; family Limnanthaceae; genus Limnanthes; species Limnanthes douglasii. Next base: position 215,158,869 of record JAUPFV010000002.1, on the reverse strand, counting down.
CAACCTCCCTAGAGATGATTTTGTTGGGCCCTACCTCCCTCCGAGTACTTCAAACACCGTCACTTTTAACGGTAAGACTTTTACTGTTTCAAGTGAAAGGGACATTATAGCTCACTTTATATTAAGTAGTTTTTAACCGGTTCTTGTGTTGGAGAAGCAAGTTCGAAGTCAGGCAGATACTATTAGAGACCTCAAGTCTGATAAGGATAGGCTGTCCGATGACCTTCTTACTGCCACTCAACATGCTGACATTCTAAAGGAGGAAAACGAAGAGCTGAAGAAAAGCCAAGAGGTGTGGACCACAAAAGTTGCCACTCTAGAAGACACTATCAAGGAGCTCCGGGAGAAGTTGTCTGGATTGGAGAAAGATCTCAAGTCTTCAAAAGAGGAGACCAAAGCCAAAGATCAAGTTATCCACAAGTTGACAAGTGACAAGATTGCGCTTGAAAACACAGTGTCCAAAGCTGCAGAGGAGAAAGATGATCTGTTAAGGGAGCAGGAGGCCAAAATCCAGGCCAAGATCGACGCTTATGCCAACAACGTGATAGACACTCAAGAGCAAATGTATGCTAAGGTGAGATCGGACATGGTCCTGCTCTTCCATGAGAAGTTCTCGAAGAGGAACCTGGGGGATTTGTGGCTTCACATAGAGTATCCAGACCTCCCATTTCACACAATGGCCGAAGGCGACAGGTTTGACTTCTCCAGTGCATCCTCATCTGATGACGAAGAGAACACCGGGGAGAGCCCAAACGAGGAGAAAGACGATCCCAAGGGGAAGAAGAAGATGGATGAAGCTGAGCCATCTTCAAAGGCTTAGTCTTAAATTATGAATTATTTTTTACTTCTCATGTTATCTAAACTAAAGTCCTTGGAAGGCCAAGGCACTCTTTTTGTTAGTGTGTCCGGTATCTAACCGGATAGATCCTTTACTATGTTTGATAATTTGAAAGTCCTTGGAAGGCCAAGGAACTTAAGTTATTTTAATGAATATCCTTGCTTTGCACAGTTCTCACATCCTTTCATAGTTTGTTTCAATTTTGGTGACTAGTGTTTAAATAGCCCTTAGTTATTTCATAAATAGTCTAAAGTGAGAGTGTTTAAATTCTCCGATGACGAATGTTTAAGTGGTCATCATCCTTTCATTTCAATCCGGATGGTGTGACAAAAAATAAAGTAAGAACACTTCGGAAATTTTTTAAGAAGGCATCAAATTTCATCAACAGCCCGAACACCTCATTAAAACCTCCCCGCGCCACCAGGGTAGGAAAGAGTATGCCCCCAAATATTTACATGGATGTTTAAACAAGTAAATATTTACACAAATGCTACTCCAAATACATCCGGAGATGTTCAATATTCCAAGGGTGGGTCAACATTCTTCCATCATTGTCTTCTAGCCAATATGTTCCAGGTTTAAGCCTTTCAACAACCATATAAGGTCCTTCCCAAGTTGGGGCCAGTTTGCCATGCAGTTTCTCTTTGGTGTGTAAAGAAGACTTTCCTCAATACCTTGTCCCCTGGCTGGAAATCTCTTCTTTTAACTCTAGAAGCAAATCTGCTTCTCATCAAACCCTGATAGTGTGCAGCTCTAAGGTGAGCTTTAACTCGTCTTTCCTTTACTAGATCAAGCTGACCTCTGATTGCCACTTCGTTAGTGCATTCAGAGAAGTTGTGAACGTGAAATGATGGGAGATTTGCTTCTATGGGAGATATTGCATCCATCCCATAGACCAAAGCAAAGGGTGACTCCTGCGTTGCAGCCCCAAGTGTTGTCCGGTAGGCCCATAAGACCTCTTGTAAATAGTTAGGCCACTTCCCAGCAGCCCCTTCCAGATTCTTCTTTAAACCGGACAGTATAGTTCTGTTAGCCACTTCAACCTGACATTTTATTGTGGGTGGAAAGGTGAAGAGAAACAATGTTGTATACCCCTTGAGGCATAGAAACTCTCCATTTCCCTATTATCAAACTGTGGCCCATTGTCTGTTGTTATCTTTTGTAGAACACCAATTCTGCAACAGATGTTGGATAAAATGAATTTTATAACAGCTTTTGATGTTGTTCCTGCCAGAGGGGCTGCTTCAATCCACTTCGAAAAGTAATCTATAGCAACAATTATAGTTCTGCGCCCTCTAGACGCCATAGGGAGAGGGCTCACTAAATCCAACCCCCATCGAGCAAAAGGTATAGGCTCAGAAATTGACTCTAAAGGGATGGATGCGACATGAATTTCATTGCTATATCTCTAGCATGGATCACACCTTCTTACCAGCTCTTTAGCATCCTGCATGATAGATGGCCAATAGTAGTCGGCCAGTAAAACTCTCCTTGTTAGAGCCCTGAATCCACAATGAGCTGATCCCTCGCCATCATGTAATTCAGAGAGGATTACTTGAGATTCATCATCCCTCAAACAGCGCAGAAGAGGTTTACTGTAAGACTTTTTATACAGAATGTCTCTTAGTATGATACAACCACGAGCCTTGTGTTTCAGTTTTCTTGCTAGTGATTTATCCGGAGGCAAGATGTCATCGGAGAGGTATTGTAGGAGATGAAATCTCCAATCCTGAGGTTGTTTCACCTGTACTTCAAAAATTTCTTCCTCTTTACCCACATTAAGTTGAATGGAGGGGTTCTCCAGTACATGGATCCATGGATATGACTCTGTGTAAGCTATGGTTGCCAATGAATCTGCCAACTCATTTTCTGTTCGGGGTATATGTTCATAAACAATGCTTTTAAACTTGAGTGCTTCATTTCTAAGAAGAAGTAAATACTTCACTAGTTGCTCCTTTTTAGCCTCACATTGACCTTGGGCATGGTGGATAAGAAGCTGGGAGTCACTCAATACCTTGACCCTCTTAGCCCCACAAATATAAGCTAACTTTAAACCAGTTATAGCTGCCTCGTACTCAGACTAATTATTGGAAGCCCTGAAGGCAAAACATATAGCCTGGTACATTTTGTAACCATACGGAGAAGTCAAGCACACCCCTGCACCACATCCCATAGTGCTAGATCCACCATCCGTCCGGACGACCCAGACCTTTTTGTCTTTCATCTCAGTAGTCTGCTCCGAATCTCTGTCAGAGTGGAATTCAACCAAAAAACCAGCCACAGCTTGGGCCTTGACTGCTGTTCGGAGAGAAAAGTCTATATCGAAATCCTCTAATTCTACCGACCACTTAGTCATTCTACTTGAAATGTCTGCTTTTTGGAGAATATTCTTCAAGGGAAAAGATGTCTGGACGATAATATGATGAGCTTGGAAATAAGGCCTCATCTTTCTTGCAGCTATTACCATGGCTAACGCTAACTTTTTGAGTTTCAAATAATGCTTTTCTGCATCTATCAAGCTCTTGCTGATGTAGTATACTGGATGAGGGGTAGTTATCCACCTCTCTCACCAAAACAGCACTGATGGCACAACTTGAAACTTCCAAATATACGAAGAGTGTCTCTCCATCAACTGGTTTAAATAAGGTTTTGGGGGAGGACCGGTGCTTCTTGATCTCATTGAAGGCCTCATCACACTGTGAGGTCCAGTCAAATCCTTTTGCACCCTTCAAAGTTTGAAAAAATGGGGCGCATCTGTCCGAAGACCTTGAGATAAATCGGTTTAAAGCAGCTAACCTCCCCGTTAATCGTTGTACTTCTTTAATATTCTGAGGAGGCTCCATTTGGAATAGAGCATTAAGTTGGTCCGGATCGGGCTGTATCCCTTGCTCACTTATAATATAACATAGGAACTTCCCAGATTGCACTCCGAACATACATTTTTCTGGATTTAGCTTCAAATTTACTTTTACCAAGTTGGCAAAAGTTTCTTGGAGGTCAGCCAAGTGCAGTTTCTCATCCACACTTTTCACCATCATGTCATCAATGTACACTTCCATATTCCTTCCAATTTGATTAGCAAAGGCTTTGTTCACCAATCTCTGGTAAGTAGCCCCAACATTTTTCAACCCAAATGGCATCACCTTATAGCAATGAAGACCCCTGTCAGTGACAAATATGGTATGCTCCTGATCCTTCGGATTTACTTGGATCTGATTGTATCCAGAAAAAGCATCCATAAAGGATATCAGCTTATTCCTAGAGGTAGAGTCTACTAGCTGGTCAATCCGGGGAACTGGGTACAAATATTTTGGGCAAGCCCTATTGAGATCTGTGAAGTCAATGCACATGCGCCACTTGCCATTTTTCTTTTTCACCAAGACCGGATTGGCAGTCCACAGAGGATATTGAGACTCCTTGATATGCCCCATCTTTGTGAGCCTGTCAACCTCTTGTACAATAACATCAGCCTTATCTTTGGGAAAAGCCCTTCTCTTTTGTACCACTGGTGCTATGTCTCTTCGGACAGATAGGTGATGTGATATAACCTCTGCTGGAACCCCAGTAACATCAGCATTGCACCAAGCAAAAACATGTTGATGGTTCTTCAAAAACTTTAACATCTTATCTTTCAGGTCGGGTGGCATTTTAGACCCTATCTTGACACTTTTCCCGTCTTCTAAAGAATGTGTTTCAACCTCTCCAACTGGTATCAATACTCCAGGGGTCTCTTTGGGGTCATCAATTTCACCATCACCCCCAGAAAGCCCCTCAAACTGCTATTGCTCGTTGATACGAACTGCCCCCAACGTCCGGGGAGCCATGGCTGTAGCATAACATTCTCTTGCAACCTTCTGACTGCTTCGGACAACTCCCACTTGTCCTTGAACAACATATTTCAAATATTGGTGGACTGTCGAGGCCACTGCATGCATCCTAGAGAGCCAAGACCTCCCCAAAATAGCATTATAGCAAGTGGGACAATCTACCACAATAAAAAGTATCCTGACCATCTTCTTGAAAGGGCCCTTGCCCAGCAAAACTTCCTCCTCGAACTCCCCTATCACATTTGCTAAGCTGCCAGTAAAGCCCACAATTGATCTGTTTGAACACTTAATTACGGCTGGATTTTTCATTTTCTTATAAGTGGTTAAGAAGAGGATATTGGCTGAGCTTCCAGTATCCACCAAGATTTGTCTTATGTCATTGCCCCCAATAGATGCTCCTATGACAACAGCATCTTCATGAGGGCCAGCTATATCTCTTAAGTCATCTTCATCGAAAACAATGAAGGGGAACGGAAGCAGTAGGAGCTGTCATAGTATCCCCTCCAAAAATTCTAAGTGACTCAAAAAACTTGATGAGCCCATAGACTGTTCTAGAACATTCCTCAATAGCACCCACTCTATTTCGAGTTGGGTCAGGATCCAAGTATTATGATTCTACATCAAATCTTTCAATTATAACCATAGCTCCCTCCGGAGCAGCATTGCTTGGACCAACCCGGTGAGTATTGTCAGGCCTAGTAACTCCTCTTCTTTTGACATATGCCCCCAGCTTTCCTCTTTCAATCAAGTTCTGAACTTCCTACTTCAAGGCTATGCAATCATCGGTGGTATGGCCAGTATCATTGTGGTACTAGCAGAAGGAGTTATTACGATGTTCCCTAGGAGATTGTAGTGCAGCCAGTCTCCTATAGTGTACATCTTCCTTTGTTTTATCATAAATGGTGGCCACACTTTCTTTCAATTCTGCAAACCACTCCGGTTGGACCCAAGGTCCTCTCTTAGTTCTGGATTGTTGACTCTGAGCAGGTGCAGCTGGCTGAGATTGAGCTTTAGCCCTGCTATGCCCTCTCCGGTCTCCTTTGCTTTGTTCCCGGACTGATTCTGATTGGGGTTTGGTGCAACCGGGGTGGTTCTCACCTGCCTGTGCACCCTAGTTTTCTTCGTTTCATCAACGTTAAACTGCTTTCCAACCTGATTCAGTAAACCTCCCCAAGTCATGGCTTTCTTTTTTGTCAACGAATCAGCCAAATTTCCAGGGTTTAAGCCTTGTCTCAAGGATGCTATTGCTACTTGCTCGAAGCAATCAGCCAACCCATTCTTGGTGTTTACAAAACGACTTATATATTCTTTCAATGATTCGTTCGGTTCCTGGGCACAATGGATTATTGTGTCCCCATTTCCCTTCAACTCTTTACTCCCAACAAACTGCATTCGAAAGGCCACCCAAAAGGTATCAAAATTCTTGATGCAGCCTTGTGGTAGGCTGTTATACCATTTTAGAGCACTCCCCGTAAAGGATTGGGAGAATGCTCTACAAAGTAGCTTTTCATCATCATCAAAGTTCATCATGAAGTTTTTAAATTTCTCCAAATGGTTGTCCGGATCAGTACTGTCATCGTACTTTTCCATTTTAGTGCTATCAAACCTCTTAGGGAGGTTTCCGGACAGAATTTTGGAAGACAATGGAGATTGCCTCCAATTTCGGCCACGACTGAACACAGTATCTTCATTGGGAGTTGCAAAGATACCTGGTTCATCGTGGAAAGCGAAAGGATCCATCAGCATCCGGTCTACGTGCCTCCGGCTGTGAGATGACCTTTTGCCAATATTCTTCTTCAACTTTCCATGTCTATCCCTTTTCCTTGAATATTTTTTTACCAGCTTTTGCTTCTTTTTAGTTCGGCCCTCATCGCTGCTAGAGGACAAGTACTCTTCAACTCCTTCCTCATCCGAGGAGCTATCAGAAGACTCTGAGCCTGAGTCAGAACTCTCCACTGGCTTAGACCGGTGAGACTTTTTGGAGCTGGCATGAGTCTTTTTGGTACTCACATGAGTCTTTGAAGGCTCATGCTCTCTAGGGTTATCGGTATGATGGGAAACTGATGCTTTTGATTTTTCTTTCATGCCCATCTTAGCCTTTTCTACCCTCGGAGCTTCTATCTTGCCCTATAATCTATCACGCTCTTCGATAGTGTACTCATCGTTTTCACCCACCACTTCAAGCAAAGCTGGTGGTACTTTCGGGGCGTCCGGATTCATTCAGACTGATTTTTCTTGTTAGTTTCGAATGCTCGATTCAGGCACCGTCGTGCTCCCACTGTGGTCACCAATTTGGTGTGGTTAATTCTTGTCTGAGGGTAATTTTGTAATTTGTTTAGAGTTTGTGAAAGTTGGTAAATGTTTAATGTTTGAGTAGAGAGTAGAGGGAGAATTAAGCAACATGGTTGTATATAATTTTTATTATTCATATTTAATGCAGGTGGTTGGGTATTTATACCTTTACATTTGAGCTTTATGGGTTTTCAGGTCATGTTTAATGGACTCGGGTCATGTTCAAAGACCCATGAGTTCTTAGTAGAAGAGCAAGATGCTTAATCAAGAAGTGTTTAGGTTTTAAGTACTTTAGTCATAGTTCGAACAGTCCAATGGGCTAGGTGTTCGAACTGCCCTGTCCGGTCTGGTGATCTTAGTCCGAACTATCCCCGTCCGGAGAGGTAGCAACATTCGGACTCATCAATACTCATCTTTAATGAGCTTCACTTTGGATGTTAAATTATTTCTCAAAAGTATGCTATGTAGGACAAATGAAGGCTTTTCCGGTAAAATTACCTATGATGTCGAGTTTCCACATGTATAAGATGCAATTATGTATACCTTTATAATTTATGTCATTTGTACGTCTTCAAAGTATACTTGTTTAAACAAGGTTATTTGGTGGCATAAATCTCTCACACTTGTCCCAGCCTCGTTAAATATGAGCTAAGAATTTGTGTGAAATTTCACCCATTGGGCGTTGTAAATGTGAGCAAATGTTAGACATGAAATGACAGATTTATAGTCAAATTTGTTATTAGATGTTGTGAAGCCGAACTTGGTAGCATGGAAAAAAAATGTCTCCCAAATTGTTAGTTGCGCCTTTGCACCATAGCCTAAATTGATGATTCCCCCATCAACCCAAACATGAATTGTTAGTTTGGGTGGTCCGATAATTAGTTGAATATGAGTTAAAACCTATTTAAAAAATATTCCAGAATTTGAGCTTTGCTTGAAGTAAGTGGTTCGAAATTGACGTCGATTTGCAATATGTTCTTAAGTGAAAATGAGGGTTGGGATACTATAGTATGAGCCTGAAAGTAGGGCCTCATTTTCCTAACCGATACTACCAAAGCCATGACAAGTTTTTAAAATTGTAAATACTATATCTCAATATCTAACATATATTTATTAAAATAATATATAACTTGAGGGTGTATTTTTTTTTTCTTTCATAACTAAAACTATGCTAATCATATAATCATTACACAACTAATTACATAAATAAAAACTCATTCGATTGTGGATTCATTAATAGCTCGAGAAAGGTTAGGAATTTATTGATATTATTGAATTTCTACCTTCAAAATATAGTTTAATTGAAGTGGTTAACCCTTTTGAGTATTTGGAATAAAAATTGGTATTTGGCAAAAGAGTGATAGATAAACTGGTGTAGAGCAGTGAACCTTCCTACCATGATCTAAAAGTTTTTTAATATTGCTTGAGGCCTAGTGTAGCCAAGCTTTATAATTGTGTGAAGTCTAATTTTATCTCTCTCACACTCACAAGATAACCTAAACACATTATATGACTGAATACCAAAGATTCACTTATTGGGATTCAACTTCTAATTGACCTTTTGAAGGTTTATAAAAGTATCGAGAAGATCTAACAAATGATCAACATCCTTGTTGCTTGTGACCATTTTTTTGTCAATGTAGGCCTATATATTGAGTTTGAGATGAATTGAAAAAAATTTGTTGACCATTTTTCAGTATGACATTATCGAGCCCGAAGAATATAACCTCATAACAATGCAGTATTCAATATGTGATAAATGTATCATGCTATTATTTTTTCTCGTGTATTGGGATCTAATTACAATCCAAGAATATGTCCGTAAAAAATAAAATCTTGTTCCATGAGGTTACATATACTTGATCGATATATGGAAAGGGAAAAGATCGTTCAAACAAGCCTTGTTGAGGTCAGTGAAGTCTACACATATTATTCACTTGTTATTATTCTTCTTGATCAACATTGGATTAGTTATTCATCTAAGATAAAATGCTTCCCTAATGTTCCCGAATTGGTTGAGCCTATCCATCTAAAATACAATCATTTTGGCATTTTCTTAAAGAGTTATCTCTAGTTATATTTTATAAGCTGAAACCTACAATCTATGAACATCTATGACATATTTATTTGATGGGGTCTCAAGTGATGTCTTGAGCAGTCTAGGCAAAAATATCCAAGTTTGTTGATGAAAACTGCAGCAGTTCAGTTTGGTAATCACTTGGCATGTCATTGCCGATGCGAAGGATTATGTTTTCCATTTATTCCATCGAATCAACCAGGAGGGCCTATTGTGAGTCATCCATGTTGCTGGGGATGAACAAAGGTCCTTGTAGTTTTTATTTATTAAGTGATAGAGAGGTTAAACAACACTCGCTCATAAGTATTTGTTTGCTTCGGATCATGTCGAGACGACTATTGATTATATAAAGAAAGCACCGGTTTACAGTTGAAATTATTACATGTAACTGATTAAACCATGATATTTTAAAGATGGTGTTGTATGATGATGAATCATCTACCTACATAAACATATATGATGTTTTCTTTTTTATGATATCACTGAATCTAAAACCACATCCAGCTTCAGCTCACCCATGAACGGGGTGTTAGTCATAGTGGATTCAGTTAAAACTCTCTTTGATGGTATAAGTATTGCTACATCACATATATTTTTACATGAAATTTTGAGCATGACATGCCCAAACTGTCATTGTCGATCATAGTTCTCATAACTTTTATTTTTTAAATCTTGGATTTTATTATCATTGTGTCCTCATGTGCCGCCTCAACCCCCAATGATCATCACTAATAACATGGTACAGGTTTCGGTAAAAAATTTCATTGTTTGAACATAACATCAAAATTTTAAGTATTCAATATTTATATTCCTAGAATGTTAAGTAATACACGACGGTGTGTTGCCCTTTGTTATTGTAAGGATGATATGTCAGGTAGAATATGGGTTGATATGCTCATATATTTTCAAGGATGCCCGTTATTTATAGGGTTTTTAGAGGCTTAGTAACTGTTTTCACTTGTTGTTGCTTCACCCTTGTTGGTTTTTAAGGCTCGGTCGCAGTTTATCTTGGCTCAACCATATGACTTTTTTATAAACTCCACCGACTTGCCTTCATCAATTAGGTTTTTCACTTTGCTTATTAAATCAATTCACTCATGAGTGTAATACCTAACACTATTATAAAATTTATTGCACTTTTGTTTACTCGTATTTTCCTAGAGGTTCACATATTTCCGGGCCTGTGAAATTTAAGTACATCTTTTTCCATTTCATATATTTCTCTCATTCTTTGTTACTATATATAAGGCCCCTATTTGTTCTACTATAGTTTTATTATATTATTGTTATAGTTGTTATTTTAGTTGGTCATGAATTTACCTAAAAAATATTGATCTTTTTATTTATCAAGGCTTCATTGGAAGCTCACACAAGGGCTTATATATATGTATTGGAATCAATATGAGGGGCTCTTTGAAATTCACCAAAAATTAATATCAAAATTAGTTGTTTGGATCCCCAGGAGCCTTACTCTCATCATCTCGTCGACCTTGTTTTACTCATTGACATGAGCCAATGGATCTTTTAAGTTCAAAGCCTTATTTTTCATGATTTTTTATTAGTTCTTCGAAAATTCATCGTCGTTAAGTTACGACGACCACCTGAACCATGGTAATTTTTTGGTTGTTTATGGTTTGGATGAAGCACTAAATTTACTTACGAAGACTTTTATTTAGCTTATGTTTGCAATGAATAATATAGTCATAATCTTCTTTTATGATCTAGGATCAGATAAATTGGTTCCTGAATGCGGTCCACAACATGTGAAGCTTTTGATGATGCTCGGTAGAATTTATTTGAACTATATCAGAAAAAATCCTATGAAGGTGATGGAAAATAGAAGAGTTGTCTATCTTAATTCCAGCATTTCATTTTTGAACTACTCGAGGTGGTGCTCATTGTCTCATGTGTCATAGTTCTTGTTCATTTTATATTTGTTAAACTTCACTAGCAAGTCTATATATATATATATATATGATCTTTAGAGCCATTGAAGAAAAAATCAATAATTTAACTCGGCGAAAACAAAGTTATGACAGGTCTGGTCTGCTGGTATACAATATGATACGTCATCTAAGGTGACTAACTAGATCAAAACTAGACCACGTGGAGGGAAACATCATTTATTGAATTGTTGGTCGATAACTCTAAGATAATGATGAGGGTGTTGGACCAGCATTTTAGAGACTCACCTAACCTATTGGCAGAACAACTGTAGGGTTCTGGTGGCTCGACTGATTCACATACACTGTAGAGAGTTGGTTATGATGTCTCGTCTGATCCATGGGTATAACAAGAGGATGATTCTGGTGGTTTGGCTCATTATATATGTTGTGGGCGATTTTTTTTTACTCTCTATGATAATGAGAGGAATATGTCATGCTCCTTTGGCCAGATCTAAACCGATCACGATCGGTTCAACTTTTAGTTAATGTTATAGTTATTTTTAGTTTTAGTTTTAATTAATGTTAATGTTTTTTTATATTTTATTTATTTTTAAATTTTATGTTAGCTTCAAATTTGATTGAATTTTAGTTTAGTTCGAGTAATTATTTCGGCTTCTTATTTGTAGGTTTTCGAAGGGGTAAACATACTAATGGATTCAGGTTTGATGTTAAAATCTTAATACCCGTTAGATTTGGTTCAATTATCGAGTATTAGTGTTTTTTCATTCGAGTATCAAGTATATAGGTTCCTTGGTCACGGCTCGTCCCGTTGACATCCATAAAGATGCTTGAGCATAGAAGAGGTGGAATCGTCTCAGTTTTTTTTGTAATTGTTAGTCTCTTTATGATGATGAATGACAGTTGCTATTAAATGTTTGTGTTGGAAATAGTAAGAGCTTTTGGTACAAGGAGCGACTCTGAATTTAGATATTGATTTTTTGATATTTTGTGGTGTTTTTTTAAATCGGTTAAAATTTTAAAAATGACTCTAGGAGGTCTCAACTTGTTCTTACTAAAATTTGTGTTTTCAACCAACAGTGGTAATATAATGATGTATTTGAATATGGTATACATCTTGATCAAATAATAATGACCAGAGAGATGAAACCTTGCTAAAAAAGTGACCAAAATATTAAAAGAATATACATTGAAAAAGGTAACGGGATGGTAGGTCAGTGAGTTTTGAAAAAATGGCATAAGTAACTAAAACGGATTTAAATGAATGGAAGGAAAGAAAAAACATGGTCTAACAATTAATAAAACATGCTAAAAGAACAGGAAAAAAATAGTTATAGACAAAAACTTTTGCGAAAATTCACAACCCTGCAACACCGACCGAAGATTCTAATTTTACTTATAATTAGTACTGTACCGAAGATTCTAATTTTACTTATAAATAGTACTATGTTAAACCACGAAGTTTTACATAATTCAGATTCAGATTTGAAACCTAAGTTCTTGTAGTAACAATAAATGGTTTTTCCATCATACATTAGGTAAAACTAAGGACTACCTAATTTTATTTAAACTAAACTACACCTAAATCATTATTTAATAGACTCCAGTTACTATACCAAACCTCACAACTCATGACCTACCAGAATAAAAATTCATGTATTATATACTTTATCTAAAGAATTTTGATTTTATTAATTTAAACCAATTTAATATTTACTAGAATAATGGTTTATGGTTAAACATACCGTTATTACATAGGATAATTTGCATCTAGTTATCAAAACGTGATTGGTGCATGATGTATGGATTTCCTTGATGCATTCTATTGGTTTGAAATATCAGTGGTCTAGAAGGGGACAAATATAAAATAGTACTCCAAAATTACCAACAGTTAAGTAACTTTTATTAAGAACTGAAACAAGAGAAAAGAATTGAGCATAAATATCATTCAGCGTCCTAGTAGAAAATACAACAAAGATAGACCATGCGGATTCCAAATCCCATAGCTGTCACAGCATAATCGTATTGGTTTGTAAAGCAAGACAGTGACTGAATTCCCTATGGTTTGGTTTCTTGTGCTGGAATACAGTGCGGAGCCGGAGGCAATCTTATCCAGTTTCTTGCTCAAACTCTTCACCTTCTGATTCCTCGGCATTGTCTGCATCATCATCATCCGCATCGTTATCATAATCTTCTTTATCGTTATCCACCACAGTTTTTCCTATCACAATCAAGTTACTGTTCGTCTTTCTGATTTCATTACACTGTAACAAATGAAATGAAGTCAAAACCTTACTTTCAAAAACAGAGAGGAGTAACGACTAAAAGCTCCAAAAGCCAGGTTATCAGTGTCATAGTTTAAGATAAGCACGGGTTGTTCGAACAATCTGTCTAGGGAAAACTAAACGTGGCGTCACTCTTACCTTAACGCACTAATTGAACATGGTAGTGGAAGAATATACGATATGCTTTCATGAAGCGGATATGGACTAAAGATATCTATGGCTTCTACATTTCCAATTACGATGAGTTGGTTCTCGATAAAAAAGATACTCAATTCCCTGCCAAATTGCCAATTTATGGTCTTTTAACAAATAATATGAAAAATGCAAGAAGAACTCGACGCTGTACACCAAGAAATTTAAACCCTTATCCAATGCAGCCTTTTGCATTGCTTTTATGCCCAACTGCCCAAGCTAATAAGGAAAGCATAACAAAGGTCACCTAATTCTAAACCAATCTTTTATTACAAACATGAACATTGTATATCCATTGTACTCCTGATTTGTGAAATTACTACCTAACATCAGCAATGTCCCATTAATCAAAACTAAACTCATTCATTCTCTTAACTACATGAAGCACAATCATGATCTATAAAAAAACTACAGCAGGACTTCAAATCGTGCACCAATCAATATTATTTGACAAGTGACCTTGAGTAACATTGAGCATAAACTTTTAGCTGCTATCACACAAACTGCCCAAGACATGCAACTCGTGGCTTTGCTACTTAATTTTTGATATTGATAAAAAAACAGAAACTTTTGAGACCAACAATACAAAGATAAGTTTTATAGGGAAGGAAGAAATTAAAAACCAAGCAAAAATCTTAAGGTTTTTAAATTTTTCTATTTAGAAAATATATATCTTTCAATTTTTAAAAACTCCTTAGCAGGAATCCAAAACCGACCCAACTAGTTTAAGTGATTAACTAGTAAACAAAAGCTAATACTTACAGTTAGTTTCAACCAATTTTGTGTTTTTATGGGCGGGTTCGTTCGCACGTCCAACAACCGTGTAAAAAAGTGAAACAATACAAGAAAGTATAGCTTGGTTATACATAGAGAATCGATAATTAGGGTTTATGTTTGTTACATCGAATAAATTCTATTGAAGACCCTAACGAGAGACAAGAAAGTGAAAATCAAACTACACTTCGATATAAGAATCGATTAACGATTTGATAGATTTTGTAATGAAATACCTTTTCTTCGAACTCAGATTCCTCCATAGCAAGGAGGAGTTCTTCGTTGTGGGGTTGTGGCCACTGAGATGGTAGCAACAACGACGATGGTATCATCCTTGTCGACCATGGATACTGAGTCATGAACGACGGGAACTGCAGCATTCTCTTTAGATTGATCAAGCGATCGGACTCGTGCGTACTGCAAATCTGAAGACGAGACCTCTTTTATCGAAAGCTCTTCAAACTGGTAAGAAAATAAAATATGAAATTAAGTTTAAAATGTCGTACTTTTTGTCTTTCATGTGGGTCTTTGTTGCTTTTGTCTTTATTTTCTTTCTGTCAGAGTTACTTTTTAGCTGTTTGAAGTCCAAAACTCTAGTAATACATGTTGGGCCAGGCTAGCCCCCAACGGTAGCCGAGTTGGTTGAGTATGGCATTCTTATAACCAAAAGGTCATGAGTTCGAGTCCCTTTACATACGCTTTCTCGGCTGAGCCTGTCACCTTGTGTGATTTACCTTCTGGCGTTGGTTTGCAGGTTATCGCGTCAGACTGAGGGTTTATCCTGTGCGCACTCATTGCACTCTGAGTAGCGGTTGCGGGTTCCCTCCGAAAAGAAAAAAAAATGTTGGGTCAGGCTAGAAATGTTACACATTTTGATAGATCTCTCACCCTACTCCCTTATTTTTTCAAACTGAAAGTTGAAATTCCAAAATTGTCCTTCCTCTCTCTAGATTTTTACATTTATGTCATTTAATCTTCAAATCGGCCGAAACACTTAAATCTATCCGATATTACACTAGATCTACAAACTTTGTACTAACATCTACTAATCTAAACCCATTAATTCGAAAAAATTAGCGTTTTTTACTCAAACCCATCAAACCCACTTCGAAAAATCTTGAATCGGGGTATCTATGGACAACGAAGAGATGGGCATTTCTCTAGAAGACTTACTGAACGAGGAGGAAGCTTACCGGATGGAGGTAAAGACCGAAATTTATTTTTTCGGATTTCAGGCTTGTAGCACGTTGTTCGTGCGATGAACAGCATCGTCATCGCACGAACAGCGGACGACGGGTCTCAACAACCGTCGCAGGCCCAAAATGAGACGGCAACAAAAGAGCGTCTCATTTTGGACCTGCGACGCTAGGCAAAAAATATGGCCCATTTTTTCAGACAGAGAGTCTCTGTCGCAGGCCCAAAATGAGACGCTCTTTTGTATCCGTCTCATTTTTTGCCTGCGACGGTACTTGAGACATGTCTCATTTTGGGCCTGCTACTGCAACTTGTATATATAAACTCATACATTTCGATTGTATATTTTGCAGGAGGAACCTGCCCAGCCTCCATTTATGGATGCCGATTACAGTAAAATATTCAACACGGATAGATTATTCACTAAAGACGAATTAGATGCTTTCGTGGAGATTGAATCAAAGAAGATCAAGTTTGTCACAATAAGAAAACTGTACGATAGTGGGAAATGGGGTAGGACTCCTAGGTTAGAGTACGTTTGCGAGCGATACGGTGTATACGTATCAAAGGCAAAGCCGGACACTTTGAAAAAGAGGAAGACATCGACGAAGAAATGTAATTGTCCGTTTGCGCTAAAAGGTCATCTGATCGACGTACTAGCCATGAAATGGCGTTTGGAGGTGATAAACGGTACTCACAATCATGAACCCTACGTTCGCCTAGACGGTCATTCACGCGCTTGTAGGCTAAAACTGGACGAAGAGGAACTAGTTCGTAGTTTGTCTCACCTAGGTTCGCGCCCTAGGGAGATATACAGTGGTTTGAAGCACCAATATCCGGAAAACATTTCGAACATGCGTGCAATCTACAATGTCCGCTAAAAACATCGGGACGCTGAACACGGGGGACAAACCCAAATGCAATATCTATTGACGAAGTTGAAGGAGAATGGATACTCGACGTGGGAGCGTTTGAAAGATGATACAAAGGTGATAACTGACTTTTTCTTCGCACATCCTACTAGCATAGACTTATTACGTACATTCTCGAACGTGTTATTCATGGATTGTACGTACAAGACGACTAGGTATAAGATGCCGTTGTTAGAGGTTGTCGGTTTAACGTCCACTTCCATCACATTTACCGTTGCGTACGTGTTTATGAGCGGAGAGAAGATTGGAAACTACGTATAGGCTTTGGAAACTCTTCGTGGTTTGATGATGGATAGCGTTTGCGCATTTCCATCCATTATTGTTACCGATCGGGAGTTAGCTCTCATGCGTGCGGTTGATAGAATTTTTCCTGGAACACACCATTTGTTATGCACGTGGCACATTAGTAAGAACATCATTGGGGCAGTTCGGAAGATATTGCACGATGATGCGGTAGCGAAACAATTTGTTGAATTTTACGGCTATGTTGCGGAGGCGAACACGTTTGAGAGTTACCAAAAGAATCTGGATACACTTAAGGAGATGTTCGCATCTAAACCGGAGTGCTTTGCGTACGTTATGGACTCGTGGATAACAAAATATGCTGACAAGTTCCTTGCGTACAAAACGAACACGATTAAGCATTATGGCTAAACAACTACAAATAGGTTAGTCCGTGTATCCTACTTTTCGTCGAGTTATTTTATTAAAGTTCAAGTATGTTGATAATTTATTACTTGTACTATGTAGGGCGGAGGGTGCACACTCGTCCCTAAAAAAATATCTTGGGACGAATCAATGCAACTTTGAGACTTTTTGGAAAAAAGTTCATAACTTGTTAACGAAGCAGCATGCGGGTATCGTCGAATCATTCGAGCGAAATAAGTTTAGATCAATTCCCGGCTTCGATGGTGTTTTGACCAAAAATCTTAAAGGTCATGTGTCACATGCGGGGCTAAAGATACTGACGGTTGCTATTGTACGTGCTCGGAATATAGGAGTAGATCGGGTGGCATGTGGAGGTTGTTTCCTTAGGAAAACGCATGGTTTACCTTGTGCATGTGAAATTGCCTTTATAGCTAGAGAAGGTAGGTGCATCCCTTTAGAAGATGTGGATATTTTTTGGAAAAGATTAGATATTGTGCACAGGGATCCGACCTCTCGTGAAGAGGAATTGCAAAAAAAGATTTCCTTAATTGACAACTCCATTCGTAGTTTCCACCCCGACCAACAAGACCACATTATCAATAAAGTAATGCAAATATTGATGCCCGAGACAAGTCATATTCAAGATCCTAAAGAAGCGGTTAGAGGTAAGGGTAGACCAAAGGGAGGCGTTGATAAATCGACTAAACGGAACCCTAGTTCGTGGGAATATCCCATTGAACAAACCGCTAGTGCTAGTACTCCGGCTAACTCGGTAGGTAGTACACCCGTAAACACGTTAGGGAGCACGGCCGCATCCAAAGTGGTTCCCATCGTACCACCCAAACCTCCATTAGCAAAAAAGAAGGTTGGAAGGCCTAAGAAAATTGTTAAGGATGGGAAGTTAACATTGTATCCGGATTGCATACCGACCTTTCTACACACTTACATTTCAAAGTTAGTTGACGTTCTTCCGGAAGGACAATGCGGATATCGTTCCGTAGCGCATTCAATATACAACGACGAAGATAGATGGGAGGATGTTAGACGCGAGTTGTTGAAGGAGTTGCGGGACAACCGTGCATGTTGGTTGGATGTATATGGTTCGGAGAAGGTGTTTGACGATTTGATACAAAGGTTAGATTACTTCAAGCCCAATCCTAGTAGCCACTATTGGATGACATTTCCGGACATTGGACTAGTCATCGCGACAAGGTATCAATGCATGGTATACCATGTATCGCTCGCAGCCTCGTTAACGTATCTACCAATACGTGGAAAGCCACCCGTCAACAATTCGACGATCATAGAAGTTGGGATAGCTTTCGTGCATGGATGTCACTTTGTTAATGTAAGTATATTTCGTTTTCAATCAAAATTTCTTACGCTATCATTACTAATGCATTCGTTTATTTTATTTCCTTGTAGATTACTACTCCACCCGATGGACCGTTGCCTCCATTATACCCGTGTTGGGCCGCTTACGCAACCAAAGAAGCGAATCAATGGCGCATCCATACTACCGGCGGTTGAACAAATTTACACAGATAATGCCCGCAAGGAAAATCAACCTGAACGAAAAACCCCATATCACAGATTTGACTAGAGACGAGGACGTTTCAAATGTTTGAAATGTTTTTGTGCGACATTTGTAGTTTAAGTTAGTTAGTTTTCCTAACATCTACTGTAACATATGTAATTTTGATGTACTTTTGATGTACTATTGATGTAATTTTGATGTACTTTTGATGTAATTTTGATGTAATTTTGATGTAATTTTGATGTAATTTTGATATAATATAGTTTACGGTGTTTGTCGATTTCATACAAAGGTGTTTCACGATTTTAAGTTTAATATAAGTTTCATTAGAAACACATATCACATATCCAATGTCAAAATTTGGCCTTTTGGGCCTGGTCTCATTTTGGGCCTGCGACCGTAGGCCAAATATTTGGCCCATTATTTCGGACAGAAAGCTTATGTCGCAGGCCCAAAATGCGACGCCTTTTGGGCATGGTCTCATTTTGAGCCTACGACGGTAGGCCAAATATTTGGCCCATTATTTTGGACAGAAAGCTTCTGTCGCAGGCCCAAAATGCGACTCCTTTTGGGCATGGTCTCATTTTGGGCCTGCGACGGTAGGCCAAATATTTGGCCCATTATTTTGGACAGAAAGCTTCTATCGCAGGCCCAAAATGAGATGCCTTTTGGGCCTGGTCTCATTTTGGGCCTGCGACGCTAGGCCAATAATTTTGCCTATTTTTCACACAGAAAATAGGCCTAGTTTATCATTTTGGACATTTGTTGGAATAAAATACCAGTATATGGGAGAAAACAACAAGTACATTTTGAAGAAGTTCAGGAAAACAACTAGTACATTATGAAGTAATAGAAGAAAACAACAAGTACACTTGAAGTGGTTACAAGAAGAGGAAATCATTAAGTTATGACTTTTAACTTAACGAAACATAAGAAAATAATTAAACACCGAAATGCCAACAACCAAATGCTCAATCATCGAAGTCATATCCCAAGTTGTCGTCAGAATGAACCCCCTCCTCCCTTTCCGCAATCCTATCCTGAAGATACGCAACCATATCCCTACTGATGTAGTCTACCACTGTCATGTTGAAGACGGCGGCCGATTCTTGCTTAATTTTATACGGCTGAAACAACAAACGCTGGAGCGGTTGGCAAAAAATATACCTCTGCTTGATTTGCTCACGGTTGCGCACGAGGAGCCCTTCTGTTTGTAAACGGCCGTAGCCGTAGTACATCTTACAAAGCACCCGATAAAAAAAAGCATCACTAGTATCTTCCCCCATCTCTCGGCGGGCAATCCTCGCCACCAGAAGCAAATGGTAGTCTTCATGGGGAGTAAACTCCATTTGTTGAACTTTCTAAGTTTGAGAAGATTATATGAATGTAAACGGATTTGTAGTCCCTTTATATAGTGAAGTGAATTTAGGTGGGATTTTATTTTAGAGAATGAGAGGGAGTTTAGAATTTAAAGAATGGGAGGGAGTTTTGATTTTTTAGAATGAGCGGGATTTTTTGAATTTCCGAGAACGAGAGGGAGTTTTTGAATTTTGAAAATGGGAGGGAGTTTTGATATTTAAGAATGAGCGGGATTTTTAGAATGTTCGAGAACGAGAGGGAGTTTTTGAATTTTGAAAATGGGAGGGAGTTTTGATATTTTAGAATGAGCGGGATTTTTAGAATGTTCGAGAATGAGAGGGAGTTTTCGGGTCCGTCTATAAATAGAAGCTTCATGCACATTGAAACTTCATCATTAGTTGATAAATCTAGCTGAAAATGGGTTCATGGACTGAGTTGGAAGATCAGCATCTGATGAGGGCATCAGTTGAAGTTGGTAATATGCACATTCCAGAGGGTGGTAAAAGGTACTGCGAGGCATTAGTATGCCAGATGTACTTCCTGTACGGAAGGGATGGTGTTCAGCCGCCTTACATTTCAAGGCGTGTTGATGAAGTGCGAGCTACGTGGTCGGTCTTGGTCACATCCCGTCGATATCTAGTTTATGGCCTCACCGAATTGGAACGTCGTATTGCGGGTAACCGGTTCAACTGTCAAGCGACGGATTATATAACAGAGGACCAGCTGGATACGGTCCGCTCTGACATTGTTGACATCCAGCTACAGGAAATCAGTGACTACAAAGATGCGAAAGAAGAAAGGAGGTTGATGAAATGGAACTGGCCTGATAGATAATTTTGCGTGTGTATTTCTGTTTGAGTGTGAGTTTCAATTTAAGTATGAGTGTGAGTTTCTGTTTGAGTGTGAGTTTCATTTTAAGTATGAGTGTGTATTTCTGTTTGAGTGTGAGTTTCTGTTTGAGTATGAGTGTGTATTTCTGTTTGAGTGTGAGTTTCTGTTTAAGTATGAGTGTGTTTCATTATAATTTTGAGTGTCTATTTCTGTTTCATTATAATTTTGAGTGTGTATATCATTCGAATGTAATCGAACCGATAAACATGATAAATTCAACGCAAGCATACAATAAATTAAAATACAAAAATTAAAAGCAGTCATACAATTAACCGATTACAAAATATAGTGTTGATGTCCAAAAATCTAACAAAGTCATGCTGAGAGTAATAATCAATGCCGTCGGTACCTCTCAGCGATCCTACACATCATGAGGGCGGTCTCTAGAAGATCAGGGTGATCCATAGTAGGTAGCGAAGGAGCAAACCTAGCAATCTGCTCGTATCCTGAATAATCAGCACCACCCTGCGGCTCCACCCGAGGACCTCTCTCCGGCGCAGGACGACTGACGATGTACCATAGCCTCTTCCTCGCCCAAATGTAGTACATCGGGTCAGCACTCGGTCCACTACCACGGCACTCCGTGCTAAAAGGAGTGAACACGTGGTTTCCCCATGTCTGCCACATGTGCTCGTCCCACTTTAAGTCTGTGACCATCTTCTTCCCTGCTTTTTTCGACTTAGGAGGGCGTATATCCTTAGGAATCAGCTGTACATACCCCAGCTGTCGAGTGACACGGTCTGGGTAGTACGCCACAACCACGTCGAACGAGCCAAGTGTCAACTCAACATAAGTCACCTGCTGGAACGGAAAGTGGTCCCGTAAATGTATGAAGGGGAGGAACATGACCTGTAAATAAAAAAAATTAGCTCATTTATATTAGTAAATGTACTCATAATTAAAATAATTAAAATGAACGAATATGACTTACATCTGCCTCGGTGCAAGTCGCCAGTGCGTGTCTCATCTGCATGCGCACCTCATGGGAGACACCAATCTTCCGCGGCGCATGTCGGCACATATGGGGCATGGATACGTCGTAATCCGGGAAAAGTGGAGCTCGAAGCTGAACAAAGTGTGCAAAAATCCACGACTCGAGCAACGCTAGAAACCCGCACATGCCTCCCGTACCATGGAGAGATCCCTGATTAAGGGCGTGGTACAGCTGCGCTAAAACCAACTGACCCCAGTTGTACATATGCAAACTCTGGTACTGGTTCACGAAGTGGAGGTAATCTAATGGAATGCTGTTGCCGATTTTGTTCGCACATATAGTGGTACCTAACAAATATAGTATGTAGGCACGGGTGGCATGATCTATACCCTCATCACTGATCCTCCTATCACTATACTGAAAACTACTAAAAGTACTCCGCAGCCACCCTAGGTTCACACTACCAGTATTCCTTAGGTTTTTAGCCAGCTCCGATTGTCGCACACCTAGCATGGCAGCATAAGTAGCAAGCCTCTCAACGTCAGAGTCAAAGGGTATAGCTGTGAAGGACCTACCTACAACCGGTAGTCCAGTGATGACGTGGACATCGTCCAAGATGACTGTCATCTCCCCAAACGAGAAATGGAAAGTAGAAGTCTCCTCATGCCACCGCTCTAAGAATGCCTCCACCAAATGGAGGTTCGTATACCAGCGGGTGAGTGCATCGACGAGTGGACCGAATATAGTATCCATCACCCTTGCCTGTACCCTGCTCTGCTTTGTAATGTCCCATCTCCGGAGACTGTCATACATAGCGAAGCATCGCAGGGTGACCCTATCCTGCAATATGTATAAAATATGCGAATTCGTAAAAAATAATAATTATAAACATGTGTATCGAACACGTAAGAAAATGATAAAACAGTATAAAGGTGTAGCACTTACATCTCCGTGATAGACGTTGTAAGCCTCGTGCAGGGTGTAATAAGGGAAAAGTCCCGGAACATGCGACAACACAGAATAAAAATCAAGATCCTCACCCTCAGGTGAGTGGGATGCTGCCTCTGGCGCGGGAGGTGCAGCGGCCTCCGTATGGTCCGGTACATGAGATGCATCAGCCTCCATATACTCGGGTGCATCTACATCGTCAACGTACTCATCGTCAAGGGGATGCGACGTAGAAGCTGCCCCTGTGCTACCATCAACAGGAGTAGGAATATATTCGCCGCCACGGCGGAGACGTCGTCTACTACGTGTACCGGGAACGTGTCCCTCGCTGGTACCAGCCTCCTCGGCCTCCGACCGCGCTCTAGCCGCCGCTTCTGCCTCCGCCTCCGCCCTAATTTTCTTGAACGGATTTTTTGCTTTAATCTTGTATCGTACCATCCTGTAAACACAATGCCAAAAAATATGTATTAGAACTTCATAACACCAAATAAATAAATAATAAAACCAACTTTGGGCCTCGTCGCAGGCCCAAAATGAGACCTCAATTGGGCCTCGTCGCAGGCCCAAAATGAGACGGCATTTAGGCCTCGTCTCATTTTGGCCATGCGACGAGGCCCTGTCTTCATCGCAAATCAGGGCTGCGATGAAGACGAACCTGGTAGCACGATGTTCGTGCTACCAGCAGCAACTCGAGATCCAAATTTAAAAACCACCGAAAAACCCTCATTTCTAACAAAATCAAGCACCAAAACGTAGATCCTAGCAATACTAACAACAATACAACACTAATCTAACAAAACAACACCTAAAATCATACAAAAATCGAACTTTTGAAATCGAAACCAAAAAAACTAAAAAACCTAGATTCGATAGTTTAGACCGAATGAAATCAAAAACAAATTACACCATGATGTTTGTATCGTTTACCTTTAACTTTTCTTCACTTTAGATTCTTCAAAAATCAAATTTTTAAAATGGATGCTCCGGGTGCTTGAGAGGTTTCTAGAGAGAGAGAGAGAAAGAGAGGAAAAAGTGGTGAGAGATCTATCAAAACGCTTTTATAGCTAGGTTTTCTGAAAAGGGTAAAATGGTCAAAATTTAGGTGCGAGATCTATCAATTAGGTGTAAGATCTAGCGGTTTAAAATCTATAAAAATGTGTAACATTTCTAGCCTGGCCCATACATGTTTTTGTATTTTTTTTAATAGTATTTTATGTTTTAAACATTTAATTTTCTTTTATATGGTTTTCGTTTCATATTTTGCTCCATAAATTTATTTATTTTCGTAAAGAATGCACATCTAATATTTTACAAATAATATTTAAATTTAAATGATACATATTATTAACAAAAAAATTATCGGATTAAATGTAAAATAAAAAAAAATAGCGTTCTAAACTGTCACTTGACACTTTTCAAGTATTTCTATGCGTGGGGACTAAACATGTAAAGTTTTAAAATATGTGGGACTAGTGTGAGAGAAAAAAATGAACGAAATAGATTAGTTTGAAGTAATCGCGAAACATGAAAGACTAGTGGTGATTTTTGGTCTTGTTTTAGTATAGGATTTTTATCACTTTAGTGATAGTCCATCCACTAAAAAAACATTTGGTAGTAGTTTTTATTATTATATATTTTTGATAAAGTTAGTCAACGTGTGTTGACTATCCATTTTCAATAAAGTTAATCTATTGACTATCCATTTTTACGAAGTTAGTCCCCTTAATAAATAACCAATGCTGGACTAATTTATCGAAAATGGGTATTCAAGGGACTCCCACCAAATATTTTTTCGTCATGGACTATCCGTCACTAAAATAGAAGGGACTACCACCGAACGATTTTCAGTCGGGGGATTATATGTCACTAAAGTGGATAGTCAACCGATTATTCACCGTTCAAAGCTTCTCAATATAATTTAAAATTAGGCTAGACTATCGTCCAAATTATAAGTTCCCCTATAAATAAGTTAAGCTCTCCCATTTTATTCAAAAAACACTCATAGGTAAAAAAAAACTAAGTTCTCTTATTTATACTATAACTTCTCCCGCTTTTAAACTCTTCTTTCTTCCCGGTTTCGCTTCATTTTCTGCTTCCTTCATCTTTGATAACAACAAAACAAACCACAATCAAAAGAATATTCTTCAAGAACAACTGAACTCTCAAGAACGAATACTTTAATAATAGAAAAATCTAACGAGTAAGTTTCTTCCAATTCTTGAATTAATTCACTTTTAAAATTTTGAAGTGAATTTTTTGTATAATCTAGATTAAAATCGACTTGAGATGTTAAAATTAGTTACATGTAGTATTATGATCAATTTATGAATTGTATTATTGTATGATTATGTTGTTTTGTGCTAGATAAAGGTATTTGTAGGGATTTGAAGTGACAATGGCAATGAACAGTCATGATTTAGCATTAGCAGTACGAATGCTCTATACCTTGAGTGTTATTGTTGATATGACATTGGCGGTGTTATTTTTTGGGTTTTCTTCTTCCTTAACACAACGAGTATATTTCAATAGTACTGGTGGTGTGGAACATATTTTTTGGCACCAACATTACTATTAAAGCATACTTGTGGCGTCAAACATATATTTCATTTTTTTTACTATATAACTATTTGCTTGTATTAACATATTATTTGTATTCTATGCAATATAGTGGTAGGCTGGTAATCAACACGTAAACCCAATGACTAGTACCACCAATTGGTTGGGGAAAGATTACACTAAAAGATTATTTTTTATGAAGAATGGCATGGATTATTGTAATGAGCATGCAGATTTTTCTTCTTTCAAACAAAGGCTTCTCCCCGGACATTTAGCTGATGAGGTAACCAGAAAAGAAAAGCCTTAACATTCGAGGTTTTATTAGCTTAGGTTGAAAATCAAATCAAAATGGATGAGTAAACAATATTAAAAGTGATTTCTTTACAAATATAGGCTCCACATTCTTCTACCTCAGGTTATCAACAACAACAAGTCCAAAACTTTCAGCCTTAGACAACTACTACTTTCCGTCCGAATGACACAAGTCAGACCCCACCTTAACCTGTTAGTCAACAGCCACAAGGTTAACAATATAGACCCATAATAAATCAATGGGTTTGACTCGATAACTATATTGAATTAAAAGTTAACCTCGCTATTATTTTTCGATAAGATGTAGAATTTTGTTCATTTCATAAAATCACTTTTAATTCAGAGTCTAATTATAGTACGAAATAACCGTTTTTGCAAGTATCATGACGATATATATCATGTCACACTATATTGTGTAGCTTTGTAACACGAAGTCCAAACATTAATTGGAACAGGAAGTTGAATATTTTTTCTAAAGTACAATTCAAGGGTCTGCAGTATGCATCAATGGGAAATCAATCAATCTGAATGGAGGCAATCGAGGTTGCACCCAATCAAGAAAATGCAATGGTCATGGTCGGACCTTACAATAAGTTTGATGTAGATTATGGTATCTGGACCATGATCCTAACCGAATGAGTATTATGGTGATCGATGAACCCAACAATGAAGGGACAATTAAGAGTTTTTGTGAATTTTTTGAACCATTGCCTGTTTTTTGTGGGGATACGGTATAATGGGCTTCCAGTTATTCACGTAAGAGGCATATTGTAAGTTTAGCAACTCATTTAAAAGGGAGGATGTCAACCCACTTCTACTAATATATGATTCAATCTATTTTTTCTAATGATAATTTAAGATATATTGCTGGACCTCATGAGGATGACGTAGTGATCGAAGTGGATATTGAAGGAATTAAATTTGAAGAATCCTGATTGATACAGAAAATCCATAAAATATCATGTTAATGTCCAATTATAAGCAAATAGAGTAGCTAGAAAGTAGTTAGAGAATGATATGAGACTGTTTTAGCTCCTAAGATAATCAAAATTATTGAAATGAATAGAGAATAACAGTTATCAGAGTCCAATTTATAGTCAGATATTGTAGATGATCCAATGTAGACTCCCAATGTGGTAACACTTGACGAAGACATTGAAGTTTATACATTCTCGAGCAGGAAAAGTTTGAAGACCAAATTCAATTACCATCGGTGATAAGAGAATAATTATTATCCTTCTTGTCAAAAAAATTATGTATGTTTTCATGGTGTACTGAGGATGTCACATGAGTCACTATGAGTCTTGTTTGCCATAAATTTGCAGTACAACCCAATATACGTCCCGTTATTTAGAAACAATGAGCTTTCTATATTGAAAAGTTTGAAGTCGTTGTGGTGGAGGTAGATCGATTAACAAAAGTTGGGCATATCTAATAATCTCGATAGCCGTTGTGGACAACAAACATGGTGTTTGTAAAAAAGAATGAAAAGAAATATTGCATGTGTGTTGTATTTACAAATTTGAACATGACATGTCTGAATGATCATTTTTGTGTCCTTATAATTGAACATTTGACAGACTCAACCTTGGGTAATAAACTTTTATCATTTATAGATGCTTTTATGGGGACTAACCGGATACAAATTTATATGAAATACCATGATAATATCACAATGATAATGGGTATAGGTTACATTACTACAAAGTGATGTTGTTTTGATTAAAGAATGTTATGGCTACTTATAAACGTCTATTAAACAAATATTTTGCTAGCCATATCAGAAGGAATGTTGAAGTTTATATTAATAATATGTTAGTAAAAACACGATAGATGAAAATTATTATTCCGATATGGAGGAATTATTTTATAACTTGAAGGCCATTAACCTAAAATTGAATCCAAAAAATGTACTTTTGGACTTCGGTCTGAAAAATTCTTTTAGTTAGTAAAAAAGGATTGAAACCGACCCATTACAATTAAATTCACTAACTACCATGGATCCTCCACCATCTATCAAAGATGTATAAATTTTAAATAGAAGGTTAGCAGCCTTAAACATATTTATATCAAGTTTTTTGGATAAGTGTGTACTATTTTTTCAAGTACTAAAAAAGGCGAATAGGTTAAATTACACTTTGGAATGTGATGAAGCCTTTACTAAAATAAAAGAACAAATATCTTCTAAATATATTTTGACCAGATCTATTATGGAAGAGAAGTTATCTTTCTACATAGTTGTGTCGGATTATGCAATAAGTATGGTTTTGGTCCGAAAAGTTGAAAGTTATTCACGTCCACTTTATTATGTAAGTAAAAACCCATTGGATGCTGAAAAAAGATATTTAAAGTGGAAAAATAGTTTTGGCTCTAATAGTGACAACGCAAAAAATGAGGTCATATTTCAATTCCATTCTATTATGGTTTGGACCTTATTTCCACTTAAATATGTGTTGTAAAATCCATATGTATCAGGTCGGATAACTAAATGGTTGGTGGAATTAAGAGATTACAATATTGTGTTTGAATCTTGAATAACAATTAAGTCTCAGGCTTTGCCAGATTTTCTGATTGAGTTACTTTCTGAACGACTTGAGAATTAGCCAAATTTTGATGAGCCTCGAGACGAGTGAGAAATTTGAACTGATTAGGGCTCAAACATTTTGGGTTGTGGATCATTGGTTGAGTCGGTGTCTCCATTTAGAGACTCAGTGGACCAATCGATACACTTTAGCTTCAAAACATCAAACAACACGACTAAGTACGAAGCAGCCTTAGCAAGGTTTTTGTCTTGCGCAAATTTGTGATGCCAATAAAGTTCTTCTAATAAGTAATTCACAACTTGTTATTAATCGTGTCTTGGGCTAGGATGTAGCAAAAATACCTAAAAATATTGAAATAATTAACAAAATTCTTTAAGTGTGTCAAGTATGTACACGTTCATCGGGTCGAACATTTGATGGCTGATTACTTAACTACTATCGGATATACATAAAGATATCCATTAATACTAGAACAATAGTAAACTTCGATAACATGCCGACCCAATATTAGGCACCCGAGAAGCATATGAAATTTTTATAAGCTCAGAACAAGATTGGAGATATGAGCTCAAAGAATTTCTAATCATAAGGACTTTCTCAGTAGATTAAGCATTGGCTAAAGAGACAGGTTTCAAGGCAAATGGTTTCATAATCCTTTGAGACATACTATATAAAACCTTTAAGCGGACCACTATTATGGTGCCTCGAAGCTAACGAATAAATAGTGATTTTGTTTGAATTGTAGCACATGGACATGTTTGTCCATTGTGGTTATAAAATATTAACAAGAAGATTTTTGTTGGACGTGTATTATTGGCGTTCTGATTATGGCAGATATCAAATACTTTATCAGACGATGCGATACTTTCCAACAATTTGCGAATGCAATACATGTATCGGTTGTATTACTTGAGTCAATATCTAAGGTATTTCATTTCGACATATGGGGTTTGGACCTAGTTTTACCTTTTCCTATGGCTTCCAAGGGACTTCAAACCATTATAGTGGTTGTTGATTATATCTCTAAACGGTTTGAAGTTGAGTATTTATCCGAAACTAAGGAAAATGATATTATAAAAAAAAATCATTACCTTTTCATCCTTATGTTAACTGGAAAAGTAGAAGTTGCAAGTAGAACTATCCCCGATGGCTTTAAAACGAATTTGGAGAGAGTTGTTGGAAAATATCCGAATTATTTACAAGAAGTATTATGGGCTTACTGAAATACACCTCGAACAACAACTTAAGAATCTTATTTACATTGGTTTATATGATGGACGGTGACCCCAATCGAGGCCACAATTCCAACTTTTCGAATCACAAATTACTCCAAAACGGGTAATAATGAAAGTCGAAGAGCCAAACTAGATTTAATTGAGGAAAAAATAATAATAGCGCATCTAAGATCCCTTAATTATCAAAATCTAATGAGAAGAAGGTATGCATCTCGAGTTCGACAGAGATAATTCAGAGTGAGTGATACACTTCTAAAAAAGAGTTTTATATGTACAGTAAAGATAAATTGTTACAAAGTTATTGCCAAATTAAAAACCTTATTTGGTTACTGAAATGGTTAAGCCTATAAGTTATTAACTCGCAGTTTAATACGATAATCTTCGTAGACATCCATGGAAAATCAAGCACTTGAGGTTGTATCCAAAATGGATGTAAATAACAGTGCATTACTTACTTTTATGATGTAATGTCTGAAGACATATTCTTTCCTACCCTGGTGGTGCGATGAGGTTTTAATGAGGTATCTGAATAATTATCTTTTATAAATCTTTTTACCTTTTAATTCCTCTCAATGTTAGTTGTTTACGATATTTCTGAACCAAAATTTTAAATATTATAAGGTTCCAACACTAGTTGGCCATAATTAAAAGGCTCCAACACTAGTTAGTGAAGTGTAAAGGTACTAACACTAGTTGGTCAAGTTTGGAGAGGGTTTAGATAACAGATTGAGGATTGATCACCCTCAACTAGGAATAACCCGATGACATTTCATGAAAATTAATAAATTTATATAATGGCATGAAGTAAAAAAAAGAACTTATATTGATTGATTCTGAACGTGAGTACAAAATGCCCCGACCATCTAAGGACTTGAAATTCTTTTTTTTTACAAAAGATGACAAAAAAAAAGCAAAAAAGGAAAACAAATAACATTCAATTATATTTGGATTCTCTGGTTGCTGATCTTCTTTGAAACTTCCACATCCGGGAACATTTTGTGGAAGCTAATAACCAATTCAAATTTGATCTTAGCATCGCTTTTATCTAGGGATCTTAGGCATTTCTGAGAATACACATCATCGCATCATCTTGGTTCTTTGTTGCTTGTTTATTGAATGCAGCTAGATCCTCCCCGAATTTCTTGTAGTTACCTTATGTTTAGTTAACATTTTATGCACGAGGTCTATTTGAAGGTCATGCTCATTTTCCTCATCCTTGTACTTCTTAGCTTTCTCGTGCAAATATTTCTCTAGCTAAATAGTCTTGGCTTCATGAGCGCATTTTTGTTTCATAAGATCTTTTTTAGCCGGTGTGACTCAGATTTTGAGGTTGTCAGCATGATTCATTTGCTCATAGGTACTTTTATTTGGGAGATCACATTTTTCTCAAAAAGATTAAATGGTTTACCTATGTTTTTCTACCTCCCTTTCTGATTTGGTGATGAGGTTTGACGAAATGAAGCAAAACAAGAGCATGAGAGTCAATTTTCTTAAGCTAGAAAGACCGAGTTCCAACATAACCTTCGGATTTCGATACTTTTCTCCTTTGTTTTCAATATGCACATCTTTCAGACTAAATACTAGACTTTGACCTTCAATTTCCATTTCGTATACTTATGAAAGAAATGAAGAACGATTCTCATATGTTTGAACAATGTAATAGTTGAGCATTAAAGGATTTTTTTTCTTGATTCGCGGTACAAACGATTTTCAAGCCTGTTTTTGACTTTTTATTCTTAATTATTTCTCTCACTGCTTTGTATTTTCACATTGTGATCCTTCGATGCGCTTAATATTATCTTCATTCTCAAGGTTATAGTTTCTTCTTTTATTTGGCTCACTGTAGCTGCAACAACTTCTTTCGCTGACTCACCAGTCCGTTTTGCCTCTACGATCCTAATAACTAATCTTTTCATGCCCAAACCACCAACATTATCTTTATCTACCCTGTGTCTTGGAGCCCTCATCCTGGTCGAAAGATACACCATGCTATGGGTAACTTCTAATCGAATAATAACTTTCAACGCATGCGACAGAGTCGTGAATTCCTTTCACGATAAATTAAATTCTCATTGTGTTCGCTAAAAATGGCTCCAACCCGGGTTGGTCGAGGTGAAGTAATTGTGGAACCCATTCGACAAGTTCTCTTCATCCCACTTATGTAATGTCTTGAAAGTTTATTCGAAAGCTTTCAAATGATGCTCTAGATACTTGGGTATAACTGCAAAAGGATAAAAACATAAGCTTCAAATATTGAAAATTGATAGTAATTTAAGTTGTAATAAAAATAATATAAACTTACATGCGCTTACCCACTCCTTCGACACTTTGCTCATATTTCTCTTCCTAGAGATCTTCTTGCCACTCCCCCATCAGTCACTCATAAAAAAAGTGGTGCTTCCAAACTTTATCAGCCTTCACAAGAACACTTACTACCTTATATGTTACAAGTCTCATTACTATGAGCTTATATTTAAAAATTCTCTATCTGGTATCAACATGACGTCAATACTTGTTACTTTAATACTTTAACTACTCATTGGAGACAAATTGTCTACCTTCACGCATGAAGTGATTGATTCTCATGCACCCCGTGAAATCTATCAAGATAATCCTCCCCAATAGACCAGTCTCCCGACCTCTCATATCTAAAAATAAGCTAGGAAACCTCTTTTTACAAAGATCAGATCGAGCAATACTTGACAACCCACTGCCAAAGTCTTCTTATTTTTCTACAATTTAAACATCCGAACCTTTTATCCATAAAACTTTAGGCCAAAAACCAAAATAATCAATGGTTGAACTGCTTTTACAAAGATCGAGCCCAACTAAGCTTGAAAATAGCTTCAGTAGATGCATCATTATCTCCACTATTATGTTCGAATTTCATCTCAACTCCAACTCCACCTCTGATACCTAATCATAAGTTTAAAGGATCTTATTGATGATGATAGTTGTCCCAACAACTCATTCACTCAACCTCTTATTATGTACAACTGTAAAAAAAAACATAAACCTTAGCGATAAGGAAACTACGTATTATCTTCTTAGTTATTTCATGGTTTGGGGTACTCTTTAAGATTATGCACATATGCATAACAAAATTTAAAATAATAATAATAATGGTTGGTTCACTCATAATGTTATGGGAAAAACCTAAACACCAATAAACCAAGATAGTAAGTATTATTAATTCGAGAAGATTTTGAACTTGTCCTTATTACATCGTCTTTACCCTCTATTTATACTACTTTCAACCGTTACTCTCTTTATTTATTACACATAATTAAGATACAAATACTAAGACTGTTTTGACTGTTGAATATCATCCTTGACCAGCGGTCTTTAATGTTGTCCTTAAGTTGACCTCTATAAAACAGTGGCCCGTTATAATGACTGCCGTTTTCCGACTCTCTGAGAAAAAAAAGTTTTCATCGGTACGCTTAGTCAGTTTTGTGCTCGCTCAGTCTTTGAACGATTTGGACTCGGAATCATATAATTTATGTTTAGCATTTCTACCCGTGCATATTACATCTTATGGTCGTTCTCTCTGGCTTAGGTTAAACGTTTATCTCGAGTACGCTCGGTCTTAGACCTTCTCTGCTTGGTTTTAACACTTATCTCGAGTCCGCTCGGTCTTAGACCTGATCTACTTGGTTTAAATGCTTATCTGCTCTTTCTTATTATTTTGAGTGTGTCCGTTCCTGGTATGTCTCGGTTCTTCTTTGGTTTATCGTTTGCTCTACTCTGCTTTGACTGATGTTTCTCATTTGTATTGGTTGTGGGTATCCACTACCTTATCACATACCATGTCATTGTCAGTCATAAGCCTCTTCAAGTAATTCTCATATTGACTATCTACGTTATTCGACAAACACTATAAGGCCTCCAATCTAATCTCAGTAAACTCATTCTCAACACTAGACGTCTCTCATACTACGAATTCATACATAACTAAAACTTCATCAGTTCAACTAGTATCCATAACATCATGTGATTCTTGCAAGACCCCAAGTTTGTTATCTCTACCCTTATACTCAAACCTTTCATCCCTTAACATACCTATAAACAGAAAGGTTACGTTTAAGTTTAGTGACATACCTTACATGTGTTAAATATTTTTCTAGTCCAGTAGATAACTTGTATATAATATTCATTATTCCCTCACATTACAACACACATCATTCCTCAAACATAATATTACCACTTTTATACACTTACAAGTTTTCAAACCAATGCTTATTGGAAGTCATATAGAATTAAGTTGAGAATCAAGAACCCACTTGATATTGTGCCTACAAGAAAAAAAACCCTAATGCATCAACATATTCATAGTCATCAAAGACCATCCCAACATCTTCAGCTTTGTCATTTTGTGAGTTATATGTATTCCTCATCTCAGGCATTTCCTACATATATGACCATGCATCTAGCAGCACAAACAATTTATTTTATAACCAACATCTTTCTCGTTTGAATTTCTTCATCCAAGATTTCCACCCACACGTTATCCGACATCATTTGAGTCGCGCTTAAAAATAGACTTCCTTTGAATATCCTTTGAGTTTAAAGACCTCTTCAGCTCGGCCATTGCGAGCAATGGCGTAGCCAGAATCAAAACACTATGGTGTCATGAACCTCATAATTATTAAACAATCTTTGAGATATAGTGAATCGAATAATTTTTTTTTTATTTTTATAGAAAAATAATAATTTGCAACGTGATCTATTGAATTCTGAAGTTGCGTTTATAATAGCCAAAAGCATATATATATATATATTAAGAGCACTCGCAATCGTACAATTTTCTTAAAATTTTGATAGAAAAAGAAGAATTTGCAAAGTGATCTATTGATTTCTGAAGTTGGTTTTACGGTGTCTGTATATATTATAAATAAGATTTTTAGTCTCCAATAATAATTTCAGTTTCCTATAATTAAATATTATTTTATTCCCTCTATGTATAATGCAATTATATTCAGTCTTCTCGTATATTATATTCAGTCTCCTAGAATAATTGCGTAACTCATTCCGATTAAACTTACCTCTTATTAATTTGAAAATTATTCAGTTTCAAGGTCAAAGATAGAAATATAAGACTGAACCTTGAAAGTGAGCTGGAAAAGTAAATAATAATAATAATAATAATAACTATCTTAGTTATTACTTATTAACATTATAGAATTTATATATAAATCTTTATAAACACAACTTCAGAATTCAATAGATCACTTTGCAGGTTCTTCTTTTTCTATCAGAATAAAAAACAATTATTCGAATGTCACTATATATCCTAGATCGTTTCAATACCATGAGATTCGGGACACCATAATGTTTTTATCCTTGCTACGTCACTGGTTACAATGATACTTTAAACACTAAACACCTAATCACCCGAATTTGTTGGAAAACTCTCTTCCTACCTTCCAAAGAAACCGTGAATCTCCAAAATGTTTATTCAAATGTTTACTTATACCTCATAACACTTTGTAAGATAAACTCACCTCGTCATGCCTTCACCACACGTTGTGCTTCTTTTATTTATAAACTTAAGGAGAACTAGTTATCTAACAGATGCTCCATATTAAATTACATTAACAATTATTATAATGAAGTCTTAATCATAAAATATGAAATCTAATAAATATGAAATCCATATGAATGAGAAACCAAATTAAAATAAAATATAAAATTAATAATAAATCTAATTAATGGAATATTCAATTAGTAATAAATCCAATTAATGGAAAATCCAATTAGTATATCAATACAAAAAAAGGAGACACAATTAAATAGGAAACTTCCACCAAATGAAAGAAGCTCAATTCGATCAAAAGACTTAAGCTCAGTTCCATCATACCAAAACACAATATTTTAATGGCACCTGAGAATTATTTCAGTCCAGTTTGCTTCAGTCCAAATAATTTTGGACTAGCTTGCTTGGACCAGCCTGCTTCAGACCAACACATATGTTTTGGTCATTTTCATTTGATTATGCTCAAATCTTAGATTCCAGTAGACCCCTTATACACCTAAGTCTTGTTGAGCATCCAATAACATAGAAATTCAGCAGTTCCAAGTGAACTGATTCGGCCATATTTCTCCAGCTACATCACTTAGTTCCAGTCATCCATACCTAATATAGTGTCAAAACTCAATTACAACTTCAATATTTAGTTTCAGTCTTCGACAATTGGTCACAACTTCATCATAAAACTTCAACCTTTATTTTCACTCTGCAACACTTGGTCACAACTTTATCATATAGCTTCAACTCTAAGTGACAACATACGGTCACCAAGTTACAGTTTTTAACACCAAGACAATCCTTCAACAGTTATATTATAACCGTCATTATGAACCTATACTTAACAATAATAAACATATCATTCAATAAGAACTTGCAGATATGAAAATATTATTACGATTTAGCTCCTAGTTAACCATGACAAATGAGTTACAATTGTTCCAGTTTTTTTCAAAAAACAAACAGACGTAACTTTTATTTTATTTTAAAAATTAGGTTTCAAATTTATTATGAATATTATTGTTTTTTTGTAAAAATATTAAATTAAATTAAAAGAGTTCATACAATTACCTAGAGCATACCCCTAAAAGATACAATCGAATAAAATGATAGTCGACAAAGACACATAAACGTAAAAAAACTATAAAGAAAAAAACACAAAAGGCTAATTTAAGAGAAAAAATTGGGAGACCAAGTGAGACGTCTGATAGCTGAACCAAAGTAGCCAGCAACCAAAAGATCATTGACCAAGACCGAAGAGATAAAAGGTCCTACAAGACAAAAATATAAGTAAGTAAAGGGGAACTACGTAGGCCAACAAATTTTGGTGTCGTAAAATCTAAACCGAAGATCAAAGAAGATTCAGTTAGAGACCAAAAAGGCGATGACTGGAGGGGAGCCTAAAACTCGTGCATTCATTTCCTACCAAACATGGTAAGTAACTGCGTGTAAGAAAGTACACCAAATGTGACGATTTCGAGAGTGAGGCTAATTTGACGCCTCACAAACCCAAGAATATCAACTACTGGCGATAAGATGAAAACCTAATAAAGAACTAGCATGGATCTAAAGACTCTTAGTGAAACTACAATCAGAGAAGGTCAAAGATAGTTTCAGATTCAAAGTATATAAGATACAGACTTGCGGGGTGGTAAAACCCCAACACATAAGCTTATCCTGAGTGGAAATTTTTCCAAAGATGGCAAGCCACCAAATAAAAGATTGACGATGAATTTTACATTTATTCCAAATTAACCCGGCTCACCCTACTATTGGGGCAGGCATTCGAATGGCGTGGTAGGACTCCTTGATAGTGAAGTTAAGATTTCAGCATTTGCTATCTAGAAATGGACATAATTTAAATTGATGTTATGATGGGGCATAGTAAGAATGAGTTTGTTGATCTCATGAAGATTGATGTGATTCTTAGCTCTTGTCGATATGATATTGGAAGGCTCATACCAATGACCTCGAGGATGATATAAAAAACCATGAGGTTTTTCCTGAGCCTTGAATATTTAATAATGTTAGTTCCATAGTGAGAAGATAGAGGGGTAGAGAGAAGGCTCGGGTCGAACCATTTCCAATGGTTACCTTATACAAAACACTAGCAATTTAAGGGAGACGTAAAATCTTCCTCCAGATCGAAGAAGATGATGAACAAATATCAAGATCCAAATTTTATTTTTTTTCCTGAGTTATTCCACTCGCACGAGATGAAGTTATTGTTATCACTCATAATAGACCAGATATGTTTAAGGGCAGCTGTCTGGTTCCATGTCTGTAGATCTAAAATCCAAAAACCGTCATCCCTCATGGGAGAGGTGACTTTGTACCAAGCCACTTTTATCCCATGAATTTTTATCGCGGAGCTTGACCAAAGGAAGCGTCACATGTATTAGGAAAATTCTTCAAGAATCCTAGAGGGGAGGATACATATAGAGGACCAGTAAACTTGACCGACAAAAAAGAACAAATTTAATGAGTTGGAGCCTTCCGACATATAAGAGATACTTAGAAGTCCAAGAATATACCCTCTAGGTAACTTTATGAAGGAGATGATGATATTCCAATGAAACCGAATTTTTTTATCGTTACTTTTCTTTTTCGATATACTGGAGAGGACTTGCATGTAAAAAACAAAGAACAAATGAGAGAGTGGGTCTCCTTTTCGGAGAATTTTTACACCATGGAAGTTACCATGAGGTACACGAGGAAATGGAATTAATAATCCAAATGATCATCTTTTGAGGGAAATTCATCGCAACAAGAATGTCGTGAATGAGGAGCCAACAAACATTTTCGAACTATTTCATCAAGTTGATTTCAAAGGCGACTCTTTTACCATTATAATTAGAAGGGTAGCCTTGCAGAAATGCTTGAGAAAGAAGGATATTATCAATGATATTTTTGCCCACGAAGAAAGGCGATTGAGAATTTTGAATCATATATGAGAAGTAATCTTTGATTTAGTTAGCTAAATTTCAGAAATGATATTGTAACAATAGGTCTGAAATCAGAAACCATTGAAGGGGAATGTTTTTTAAGAATGCGAGAAATGAAATTGGAGTGCCAAACAGGGTCGAGAGCACACGAGTGAAGTTCATGAGTTTTAGAGACCCTAGAGTTAATGTCAATATATTCCTTACGATTGAGACAATCAAGTTCAAATTGGAAATGGCTGAGTTTCTTATAGACAAGACTCATCCCAGATGAGTTGATGGAGAGATTCAAGTTGTTGGAGACAATGGTTTTGAAAGAGGGATGAAATTGCCACATGCTAAAAAAATTAAAATACTTCTTCAGTTTCTAACGATGGGATCCAAGATTAAGTGTAACAGTGGTATGGTCAGCGAAACGAATGAAGCCAAAATGATTAAAAGACATGGGGAAGTGATCATCCCAGTCGAGATTGACAAAAACACGTTCAATTTTGGAGAGAACATGGTAAGAAGGTTGTTTATTATCCAGGTAATGAGAAACCAGTGGAACAAAGATCGATAAGTTTGCAATGGTAGCAGCACTTATTGAAATCATTGATTGTAGGGGACCAAATATCAGAGGAGCCTAGTCTCTCCTCCGGTTTATGAATAATATTAAAGTTCCTAAGGGGGACCTAGGGGATGCCCTTATCAAGGGCAACAATGGACATTAAATCATCCCCAAAAGGACATGATCTAAAGCATCGTTAAAAGCATAAATGGCAGTGAAACGAAAAGAATAAGTGAGATTATGACATGTAACAATACAATGAATATACGGAAGGGATTAGAATATGATACAGACATTAATAACGCTATGATTCCATAATTCAAATCTAGAAAATGTGATAAATGTTTGGCAATGACATGCAAAAAAAGATCATAGTTCCATATTAATTTGTATTCTACTAGTGTGTCACTATAAAAAAATAATATAATTTGACTATTAAAACACTATAACATCAAAATCTAATTACATAATAATAAAAATTATAATTAAACAAAAATAATATGATTTTTTACTCTGCGAATAATTCATATTCCAAATGTATGCATTGGTAAATATTATTACATATTTTTATTTATTCACTCACCTATGTAAATAAAGAATATAACCTACACACACTTAGTACAGACAAGTTCACGAACTCGCATATATTTATGAATATGTTTTGTTAGAGAAAGAGTAAGGTTTTGAACAGTGAGTCGTCCCTCGACTATCGTGTTTGGTGGCAGATATTCCATGAACTTTCAAATGTCCGTTGGCAGTCCCTGGACTATCGCGTTTGGATAAAGTTAGTCCAGAGGATCCTCTGATCCACCAGATGCTGCCACATGTCCTCATACCCTCCAGTTTTTTGTGTCACCAGTAGTCCATTGACTTTAGGTCAAACCCCAAACTTAGTCTGCGACATTAAATGACCCACTACCCATATAATTTCCAGCTTGGCATTAAGAATTAAGTAAGTTTATCCAGGTGACATTATTTAGCCTACGTGGAATATTTTTCCCCTAATTCATTTATAACATTATCAATCGGTGCGTTACATTTTATCTTTTAATTAATTTAATTTAATTTATTAAAATACTTAAACAAAATCTAAACCATAGATTTTCTTTCTCCCGAACAGACTGACTATCTCTTTTCGAATTCCAATCCCTCGAATTTATCCTCTCCCCTCTCCCTTGTTCTAAATCAGATCCCCAAATCAAACCCTAATCTAAACCCTAAAGTATACCCAAATCTATATGGTCCTAAATCTATACCCAAATCGAAACACAACCCTGAATCATCTTCCTTAATCACAGTTTGCACTCCCTGTTGCTAGCCCTAATTTGTGGCAAACACGATTCAACAATGAAGAAGGGTTCGAGGAGGAAACAGAAAAATGTCAAAATCGAATTGGATTTTTTTGAAGAACATACATGTATTTAGTTTGTTTCCATATTTGTCTGACTGATGCATCATTTTAGTTTTTAAAATAAGAATGCATCGAGTTTTATTACTTCACTGTGGAAACGAATATACAGGTATTTAGCTTTGAGGTAGAGCTGGTATACATTAAATAAGGATGTAGATGAAATCTTTTTATTGGTTTTAGGAAACGAATTGAAGAGAATGGGAGAAGAATGAGAAGAAAACAGAAAGAAGGAGAGAAGAGAAGGCATTCGAGTTCAGGAAGAAGAAAGAAGGAGAAACGAACAGGGCTTTCAATTAATTATTTAACTTAATTAAATTAAAAAATGACATATATGATGAACCTATTAAGGTGCCACGCATTTAAAATTTGTCATCTCACCAACAGCTATGCCAACAAGGATTTTGGTTAAAGAGAAAAATCGTACCTAAAGTCAAGGCATTACTGGTGACACAAAAAATTGGAGAGTATGGGGACATGGATCAGAGGATCCTCTAGACTAACTTTATCCAAACGCGATAGTTCAGGGACTGCCAACAGACATTTGAAAGTCCATAGACTATCTACCACCAAACACAATAGTCGAGGGACGACTCACTGTTCAAAACCAAAAGAGGAATGGGCTAATAAATATCGAAAATCAATTATATATTTTTCTGTTTATTATATAAAATATTATTTTTATTGTCTAAGATTTACTTATTTTTTTAATACTTCAAATATTTTTCGGAATTATGATTAATTTCATACTATAAAATAACTTCTTCTAAAATACGGTTTAGATTTTTTATATTTTATTATTATATTTTCTTTATAATATGAAATCGAACGACATGTCCAAATGAATACAAAAGATCGATTTCACACAAGATCCTCGCTCTTCCCTGTTCGATAAGAAGTCCATAATAAGATTTGATAAATAAAAGTGAAAACAGATGAAGTTTGGGATATATATATATATAATTTCTTTTTCAGTTAGGATAAGATAAGTGTTATTTTATTATTTGTTTTAACATATGAGATATTAATGTATGTTTGATGAAATCAGAATTAAGTTTTGAAAAGGTTTAGGGTGCTTCTTACTGCAAATGTGTAATTTTGAGTATATGAAAGGTAAAAGCTACGAATTACAAATATCAGATGAGAAATCAGGGTTAAACGTTATGTAAAATGTGAAACTATAGTTAAATTTAATTTTGTTTGTTTGTTTAAGTGTAAAATAAAAAAATCATGATTAAAAATACAAAATATGAAAGTAGGGTTAAATTTGATTATTATTTTTTCAAAGTGGAAATGAGAGAAGAGGTTTAAACAATTATTAAATTGAGAAAAAAACGGTTAGTTTCTAGAGAGAGAAGCTCTCCCTAGAAACAACCTGCAAATCTCAAATTTCTTGCAAAAACTCACTATGATCTTCACCTTCAGTCTGTTGTTCTCCCCAACACAAGTTAATGTACTTGTGGATGGGGAGTCTTTTCATTTTCTCTGTAAACTCGTGGATTTAGGAGCATTAAAAACTCTCCCCTCTCAACTGCTGTCGCCATTAATGGAGGTCTCCTTCTCTCCATTAATGCCAGAAACTGATCCTTTATTATGCACACTTCTAGCAAACATTTATGAGGCCATGTACACGCGTAGCAGCCAAACATTAATCGCTCCAGGTATTATTCAGACTTCCAAGGTTGAAGTCACGAAGCTGAAGCGATGCTTTTTCTCCTTCCACCTTCGAGAAACGCCGTCCATGGCTCCAATCTCGAGTGACCTCGACCTTTCACTCTCTGCCTCCCCTCGAAAAAGTCCACCCAAATCGCCCAATCACGCGCTTCCTGCCCTCATTTCAAATTCCTTTTGCTGGCCATACTTCTCTCTCCTCCTAGCCAATCGTGAGAGCCGAGCATGCACAGAAGCTCTTAATTCGCACATCCCTCTCTCCTCTTCTCTCTCTTCATTAACTCTCTCATTATCGTGCAAGCAAAACCCTAGCTGCACCCATAACTGCACCCTCCATCTTCCTCTATCATATCGCCTGCCGCCTACTCCCTCCTCTCCCATAAAACCTCTGCCTACCCTCTCACCCTCTCACTTCACCATCGTCATCCCCCCTCGTCACTCTCTGCAAATCACAAACCTACCACCAGAAAATACAAACCCCCGGCAGTTACCCTACACACCAGAAACCGTCCTTCTCGATCCTGCACCCACTCCTCCTTCTCACACCAAAACAAACCGTCTCCCTCAACATTTTTACCTCTCCTCCTATAAACCGAAAACCGCTCTTCCCTCTCTCTCGCCTGTGCCCAGTCCTCTTCCGATCTACCCCACAAAAAATAGCCTCCCTCAACCTCTCTTCTCCACTTGCACTTCTGAAACCTTGACCCTCGTCACCCCTGTACCCACCTCTTCTCTCGTCACTACAAAAAACCGACTCTCCCTATCTCTCTATCTCCCCTCTTGCTCACCCTCACCAAAAATGGTGGAAACAAGAAGGAGCTCTTCCTTCAGACACTCAAACCGCAAGATCACCCCTCGATTTAACGAGAAACATGCCCCTCCTCCACCGGTCACTTCTTCGAGACCCTCCAGCCCAAGCACTTCATTGTCCCTGGAGACCCGATCTTCATCCCCTTCCTCCACCTCTCCCCCAAAATCTGCTGGCATGCATGGACTCCCTCTGTCCGTGCATGGATCCCCCCCCACTGATCTCTCCTAACCGCAAGCATCTGACCAAGCAGACCGCTGACTCAGACATGCAAGACAGGGCTCCCTCCCCTCTCTCCCTCTCCCCTCTGGGAACCAAAGCCATTGCCATCGAAAGCTCGGAGGAAGAAGACCCATCGGAATTCGGACCTTCACCGTCGCCGACAAGGGACCAGCAACTCCGAGCAATCTTCGACAGCAACGAAAGACTCCTCAAAGCCATCACTGACCTCGAAGATAACCCGCGCCCTAATTACGTCACACCAGAATCCCACTCGAAATCTTGCCAGCATGGAAGCGAATCGGCCTCCATCCCCGGGTTGGTCTGGTCAACTTCCGTCACCCCCCTCAACCCTCAACCAATCCCTCCACCCTTACCTCAAACCTCCCAGCCATCAAAACATCTCTCACCCCACCCAAGCAGCTCTGCCTCGTCCTCCGTCTCAAACCCTCTATCCCTGGCTTCATGCATGAAAAATCCCATGCATGCAAACCAGAACCCTAACTGCATGCACGAGCCCCCCCCTAGCAAGCCTTTTATCACTAGCCCATCCCCTTCGATCGTTGAAACCACAACCGTAACCAGCAGATACCTATTTAACAATGCCTACCCGACAACCCTCCTCACTCAAACAAACACACCTTCCCCTCAAACCAGTGTACTTTCCACGGCAGTTCTCACCCTTCAACAAGCCATCCAAGCTAGTAAAGCCTTAACACCCCTCCCCAGAAACCAAGACCAATCTTCCACCATCATCCACACTTCTGCCCCTCTACCATCCCAAACCCCTAAACTAAACCCAATTCCGACTCCTTCGACATTTCCAGAATCCTTCCCTGGCCGTAACAGCAAAGGTCATGCTTTTTCCAAACCCTCGAAGGCCCACCGCCCTCTAGGAATTCGTCCCGACCTCTCCGGTCCTTGGAAGCAAAACAGTGCCTTCCGACACGTTCGAGGAAACAGCAACACCATATCCCCTCAACTTGCAGCAGAATCAGCCTCGATGCTCAACTTCCACCACACCGGAGCACCGACCAGATCCTGGGCTCACATCGTAGCGCAACCGGACCCCCGATCCCCCATGAAAATCCAAAAAACCGAAGACATCCTCATAGACCAAGGCACCCTAGTTTTCCCTGATGACGCGATATCGGGTGACAAAGAAGATTGGGCAAAATGCCTCTCCGGATACTTCCTTTCGAAGAAAAGAGCAGTATCCCACGTGCAAACCCTAGCGAGCCAAATTTGGAGTACCTACGGCCTCCAAGAATGCAAACCTACCCCATCCGGTCACTACTTTTTCAAATTCTCCACAACAGACAACGCAACGGAAGTCCTAGAAAAATCCCCTTGGTTTTTCAGCAGTCACCCGGTATTCCTAAAGAGGTGGGAGCCAATGGAAACCTTAACGAGAGAAGCCCTAAAAGCTATCCCTCTCTGGGTCAAATTTCATGGTATGCCCCATGAGCTATGGACGGAAAAAGGATTAGGCATCCTGGGAAGCTATTTAGGAACCCCCATTTATGTCGACAGTCAAACAGCGGACATAACCCGGTTAAACTATGCCAGGATCTGTATCATAATGCAAGCCACCTCAAATTTCCCCTCCACTATCACCATCCGTTGCCTGGGCAGAAACCACGTC
The DNA here is from genome assembly GCA_036936605.1 of Limnanthes douglasii subsp. nivea. Lineage (NCBI taxonomy): Eukaryota > Viridiplantae > Streptophyta > Magnoliopsida > Brassicales > Limnanthaceae > Limnanthes > Limnanthes douglasii. The sequence continues at coordinate 215,114,821 of JAUPFV010000002.1, read as the reverse complement.
ATTCAAGTAGAATTTCAAGGCCTCCCCACTATCTGCAACCGATGCCTCTCATTTGGACACGCGGCTGCTGCTTGTCATTTAACCGCAGATCCTGCCCACACCTCAAACCTCAACTCGCATCGCCCCAGAAAAGAGCCCATGATCAACCTACCGCACATCACACTCTCAGACTCAAGTAATAGCGAAGCCCCCACACCGGACACGTTAAGACAAATGACCATTCAAAACAGTTGGACCAAGAGTTTCATCATCGCAAGCAATACCCCTGCAGCAGCCCAGATAGGACACGAAGAAGGCGAACCTTCCTCTACAGAGATCACCTCCCCAAGACCTAAAGCAGCAAATAACGCTGCTTTCTCAAGTATGTATGGGGAAAACCCCAAAATGTATTAGCTTTCCTTTAATCATCCTGTTGAATTTAAATGAAACTTGCATGTTGGAACGTTAGAGGGTTAAACGACCCAGTACGCCAAAAAGACGTACGTCACTTAGTCTTTAAGAATAACATTAACATCATATGCCTCCTAGAAACTAAAGTTAAAGTTCATAATACTGAGACCATAATGAGAATCATGCTGCCATTTCTGGCACTACCACACTAACCATGACTCTCATCACTTGGGAAGAATCTGGATAGCTTGGAACCCTAGTGTCTACAGCCTTTCCATTTTAGAAACCACGGCCCAGACTATGCACTGCTCTATCGTTTGGAGTGCTAGAAAATCCCATTTCAATCTAACAACTGTTTATGGCTTTAATGACCATGCCAACCGCCTCCCCCTCTGGAGCAAGCTTCAATCCATAGCCCCTAAGAACACCAACTCCCCTTGGATCGTTCTCGGGGACTTCAATGCCATTAGAAGCCCCCAAGAGAAAACCAACCTAGACCCTCAATGGAACAGCTCCATTGAATCTTTCAATGACTGCTGTAGAAACTGTAACCTCGAGGATCTCCGGTCCACATGATTCCAATTCTCTTGGTTCAACAAGCAAGAGTCTAACCCTATATCATCTAGAATCGATCGTGCCTTGATTAATGCCGATTGGGACGACTCTTTCCCGAACTCTTTTGCTCACTATGACATTCCTCTCACCTCTGACCATACCCCGATGATTATCCACCTTTCGACTCCTTACTCAACCAAACCCCACCCCTTCAAATACTTCAACATGTGGAAACTCCATCCGAGTTTCCAGGACTTGGTCCTCAACAATTGGAACCCCCCCACGCATCAGAACCCAATGGAAAATCTAGCCACCAAGCTCGCAAGGCTCGCCCCCTCCCTAACCTCCCTAAACAAAACCGTCTTTAGTGATATAAGCGACTGTGTGGAGAAGGCCATAACCTCCCTTGCCCAAGCCCAAGAAAACATTTTTAGCTCCCCCTCAAACCAGCAGCTAATCTCCCTTGAAAAAGAGGCCTCAGACTCCTACATCTTCTACAGCCGAGCGGAGGAATCTTTCCTCAAGCAGAAATCTAGAGAAACCTGGCTTAAGCTCGGGGACAAGAATTCCAAATTCTTCCATAACAGTATCCGAGCACGCAGAGCCAGGAACAATATTCTCTCCCTCGTGAAAGAAGATGGCACCATAACCTCAAACCCCCGCACCATCACCACCTCCTTCAACAATTTCTTCCTAAACCAATTAGGATCCCCTAGCTCGAAAGATTACCCTGGTCCGGACCGAATCCGAAATCTAATCAAAACCACGGTTCCCCTTGAACTTATCCCGGACATGATCAAACCTATCTCAAACGAAGAAATAAAACAAGCCCTTTTTGCGATTAACAGTGACAAGGCGCCGGGCCCCGACGGTTTCAGCGCAGATTTCTTCAAAACCTGCTGGACAACAGTAGGCCATGATGTCTGCGAGGGTGTCAAATCCTTCTTCTCAAAAGGGAAAATGGACCCCAACTGGAACAAAACCCTTATAGCCCTCATCCCAAAATCGGACTCTCCCACTCATCCGTCAGACTTCACACCAATAGCATGCTGCAATGTGATTTACAAAACCATCTCAAAAATCATTGCTAATCGCATCAAGCCAGCACTTCCAACCCTAATCGACCCCTCCCAATCCGCCTTCATACCTGGAAGATCTATAGTGGACAACATCCTCCTCTCCCAAAATCTCCTGCACGGTTATCACGCAAACCGCAAAGGCCCCAGATGTACCCTAAAAATAGACCTTAGAAAAGCCTTCGATAATGTCAGATGGGAGCTTGTGCTTGACATTCTGCTTGCCATGAACTTCCCAATTGACATGATAAATTGGATCATCCAATGCATCACCACCCCTTCTTATGCCGTTTGTATAAACGGCAAGACATCTAGTTACTTCCCGAGTGCCAAAGGCCTCAGGCAAGGAGACCCCCTTTCCCCGTATATTTTTGTTATGGTAATGCAGGTACTCTCCAGCATCCTCCAGGAAAAAAGCAGACACCCATCCTTCGGATTCCATTGGAAATGTCAAAAGCTCTGTATCATCAACCTATGCTTCGCAGACGATCTCCTTATCCTCAGCAGAGCAAACTCCCCCTCCATAAACCTCATCCTCGAAGGCCTTCAAGAATTTGAAACCCTATCAGGGCTTCAACTGAACCCCGCCAAAAGTCACGTTTTCTTCTCCGGGACCTCCCCAGACATCAAACAAGAAATCCTCTCCCTTCTTAACTTCATTGAAGGCTCCCTGCCAGTCCGTTACCTGGGAGTCCCCCTCATTACCTCTCGCCTCACCTATAACGACTGCAGACCTCTTTTCCTCAAAATCACTAATTGAATCAACTCCTGGACTTCGAAGCAACTTTCTTACGCTGGTCGCCTTCAGCTTATCACCTATGTCCTATTCGCTACCCAAGTCTACTGGTCCTCAATCTTCATCCTCCCAATCAGAGTCCTCAAAGAGCTCTCACAGCTCTTACGTAGATTCCTCTGGTCTGGCTCAGAAATGAAGATAACAGGATCAAAAATCGCCTGGGAAAAGATAGTCGTGTCCAAAGAAGAGGGTGGCCTTGGGATACCAGACCTAAAAATCTGGAATCAGGCGGCCGCCCTAAAACTCCTCTGGTCCATTCTCACAAAAAACGAGAACTCCATCTGGACAAAATGGATCCTAACGGAAAAAAATAAAAAACAAATGTTTCTGGACTATACCCGTCCCTCCAAACGAGAGCTGGAGCTGGCGAAAAATCCTCAACCTCCGTCCAGTAACAGCCAACCTCTATAGAGTTGTAATCGGCAATGGAGAAGACACATCCATCTGGCATGACCCGTGTCTTTTCCCCACCTCTTTTATTAACCGATACGGACCCTCTATCCAATCCCTCTCCCGTCTCAGAGACTTAACAATGGTGAAAGACCTCAACCAAAGCGGCCGATGGAGATGCCCCCCCAAGCTAGATCTCCCAGCATAAATCTCAACCCCTCGCTATCAGAGATAGCATCAGTCATCCAAAACCTACCCCCCCTCCCTTGCAAAGGACTCATTTATATGGCTCCCCAACAAACAACACCTAACCTTCTCCATAAGTAGCACCTACGACTGCCTCAAACCAAACAGGAACAAGATCCCCTGGTCTTCTCTTGTCTGGCACAAATACACAATCCCCAGACATTCTTTCATCACTTGGCTTGCTATTCACAACAAGCTCACCACCCGGGATAAACTCATCGCTTGGGGACTGGACTCCCCCCCAACCTGTGTCTTATGTGAAACATCGCATGAAAGCACAGAACACCTCTTAGTCCAATGCCATTACTCCAGTGCAATATGGGAATCACTAGCACAAAAACTGCTTTTTCCTTTCCCCCCTTCCTCTTGGCCCCTGTGGCTGGAACAAGCAAGCACATGGAACAACACAACGGACAACCGGAAAACTCATTGGAAAACGACATTCTGCGCCACAGTCTACTATATATGGAGGGAAAGGAACGACAGAATCTTCAACAATAAACAATGCCCCTTCACAAGTATAGCCCATCATGTACTATCCGACCTCAGATATCGATTCAAAGGAACAAAATCCAGGTTCACTGGATAGCTTGCTACCCACAAGACCTCGCCAATAGTACAAATGTAATTTAAATCCAGTAGCACTCTCAATCTAATCAGGATTAAGCACTGTAATGAGGCACTTGCCTCCTGAACTCATGCACAACATTTCATTATTAATTTAAAGCATTTTATACAAAAAAAAAATGGAAATGAGAAACCATAAACAAAAATATAAAATTAGAGTTCAGTTTGAATTATTTTATTGTCTGCAAAATTTGAAACTAGAGTTAAATGAAAATGCAAAATACGAAACCAGGGTTTTGAAAAAGAAAATTAATTAAGTGCAAAATGTGAAACGAGTGTAATCTAGTATTGTGAAAAAAAAATGAAAAAAATATCATTCATGTGTATAGTTTGGTTTGGTAAGGATAGTTATCGCCTGAGGGTAGACTTGTAATTTGTTTGGTGTTTTAAAGAAGTATGTGGGTGTTTAATATTTAGAGTAGAAAGTAGAGGGAGAATTAAGCTAGCTGGTTGCGGTTAATTTTCATTACCCATATTTAATGCAGGTGGTTGAGTATTTATACCCTTACATTTTGGGCCCTTATGGGCTTTCGGGTCATGTTTAATGGATCCGGGTCATGTTTAAAAACCCATGAGCTCTAAGTAGGAGAGCAAGTAGCTTAGTCAAGAAGTGTTTAAGTTTTTTAGTACTTTTGTCATAGTTCGAACAGTCCCATTAGCTAGGTGTTCGAAGTGGTCTGTCCGGTCCGGAGAGCTAGGTCCGATCTGTCCCTGTCCGGGGAGTAAGCTGAATTCAGACTCATCATGGTTCATCTTAAAAAACAAAATAAATGGTACTTTTGAATATTTTTCCGAGCTATGGTTTGAAATATACGGATTTAAAAAAATTAAATCATAAAAAAGTACACTTATTTCATATTGTTATTATATAAATGATGGTATGGTTGATAAAAAAGAATGTGACCAAAATAATTTTAATAATGAGCCAGTTACTGTTTACTACATGGTGTGGTTAATTTTTGTTTGACGGTAATTTTGTAAAGTGGTTTGAGAATTTAATGTTTAAAGTAGAGAGTAGTGAGATAATTAAATTGTGTGATAGTAATAAATTTTGATTACCCTCATTAATGGAAGTGGTTGGGGTATATATACTTAATAAATGACACATGCGCCTATCAGGTCGGATCGTGAAGTCGGTTCAAGTTTAAGGTTCCATTATAATTTGGTATGAAGTGACTAACATCTAGCTTAGCCATATTCCACTACGTTAGTTCTGTCCGGTTTCACCTGATAGTGTTTTTGGTCCGAACTGCCCATCGGATTAAAACAAGATTCAGTACTTAAAATCTCTGACCTCATCAGTAGCCCCTTTAGATCTTGCAAAGAATCTTTGGAAGAGTTAATTCTTAAAAATCAATGCCAACGCTTTCCGATCTGTTGTTGTATCCGAACTGCAGACTTTATCTTTTTTTTTGTTAAGAATTTCAAGAGTCACTGTGTTTGAAATTTGGTGGGACTGATTTTTCAGTTCATAATTCTAAGAGTTTTTTTTCCAATCGTAGGACACATGTCAGGCCCTAGTTTGATCTCTGAGCCGTTTTTCTCCTAGTTTCTCGTACCTACTAGGCTAGAAAGTTATCTAGGCTTTAACTTCCATATTGCAGCCTTTAATCATTACTTAAATCGTTTTACCTCCTCCTTGGTAACTCTTATTTTTCACTGTTATATACAAATCTTCTTCACTGTTTCATTGTCTTAAAAAATTACAAGTATTTCAAGTGATAGAAAGTGCAGTACCTTCTCCAATTTGTATTCAAGTCATTTATGTTCACAGCTAGAAACGCTCTAGTAAAAGAAGGTTGGTTAAACTTGTCAGAATTAGAGCGAGCGAGAAAAGTTGCAAGAGACGAACGAATTGTTGTCGGCCTTCCAGTTTCTCCTAGTGAAAGAATCAATCAATCACAAGCGAATACAGACCAGGGTTCATCGTTCTCAAAAGCACCCAAGGTTAAGAAACTACCCTTTTTCAAACCTTTATCCTCTTCCATCAGGGTCCTCTGTCCAAGAGTCTCATAACCCTCTCACCAAAGAGAAAGCCGTCTCTAACGTTAGAAAACCCTCAACTTTTATTGCAATGGGTTCAGATACCAAGAAATACCCAGAGAAACATACCACACGCCAAGTCACACGTCAATCTAAATCGAAATCCACTCCTACCTCTTCAAAACCCACCAGTTCGGAGGTAGTAAAACTGTGCCATAAACCAAATCATCCGGGCATAAGCCCTTGACAGAAGCCAAACCATCCGTACAGTCTTCCACTGTAATGGAAGAAAACATGGAGGATAGTTTAGATGATGCTTATTTTGATGCGTCCGAACAAACGGAGGACACAACTACAGAACGTAAGGACAGGACTAAAGTAGGTTTGACTCATCCACATGCGTTTTCAGAGAATCTGGAGAGGAGAATGGGGCCAAACTTCAAGAAGGTCAGTGTGAAGTACTTGTTGTCTCTTCAAAATATAGCCTACGTATACACCCATACTGCTGAATTGGGACGTATTCGTATGAAATGGGGAATTCCAGAGTCTGTCAAGTTGAGAATCTCAACCACCCCAGAAACTCCGATGGACTGTAAACCCAATGAGTTGGTGGTCTATACAGAGATGCTGAACTGGGGACTCTGGTTTCCCTTGTATCCAGAGATAGTCAAGTATTTCCACCTGACCAAGCTATATCCAAGTCATCTGAGCCCAAACGCTTGGTATACCCTACTGGCTGGCATCATGGCATCCAGGTTATCAAAGATTCCACTGCCAATGGAACAATTCGTTGTTGTGGCAAATTTGTGTAAGAATCATCACATCCCATTCTATCACTACAATATGGGGAATGACTACAAATTAGTGAATGGTATTTTTGAGTTAGAGGAACCATGAAGGATTTAGTTTTTGTTCATTAGTGGGGCATAGGAGAATGGGAAGAAGATCAAGGTTGATTCTAACCCAAGCCAGCTGTCCAATCGCTGGAAGAGTATCAGTGAGTTTTATTTATGTTTTCTTTAATCTTTCAAATATTAAGTAACTAATTTGAACTAATTTATATCTCTCCTTAGTATTTCTGAATGAGTTTTCGGACTATGTAGGGGCAGGTCAAGATACTTGTGCCAAACTGAATGTTTGGGCCTTGGAGAAATAAGACAATGCTTTCCACAACTGTTTCACATCGGGGAACTTTGTGAGGTCTCATTTGTGGAACACCATATGGAGAAAACACCTCTTTTGGGAAGAACTGACCACCCCTCCTCTTGCAGATGTCATTCTGAAGAGGACAGATGAACAAAAATTGTGTCCTCCATGGTTTTTCCGACTCCAAAAGATCATTCACTACTTTGTAATCATTCCCCATATTATAGTGATAGAAGGGGATACGATGGTTCTTACACAAATTCGCCACAGCATCGAATTGTTCCATTGGCAGTGAAATCTTGGATAGCCTGGATACCATGATGCCAGCCAGCAGGGTATACCAAGCGTTTGGGCTCAGTTGACTTGGACGTAGCTTGATCAGGTGGAAATACATGACTATCTCCGGATCCAAGGGAAATTGGAGTTTCCAGTTCAGCACCTCTGTATAGACCACCAGCTCGTTGGGTTTACAGTCCATCAGAGTTTCTGGGGTGATTGGGATTCTCACTTTGACAGACTCTGGGATTCTCCACTTTGTACGTATACGACCCAATTCAACAGTATGGGTGTATACGTAAGCTATATTTTGAAGAGACAACAAGTACTTCACATTGACCTTCTTGAAGCTATATTATGAAAATATTTGAAATTAAAACCTTATTGTAAGTAAAAATTACTAATAACTAATCTTAAATATATTGCACATTCTTAAATAACTTGCTCAATACCGCTAATTTCATCAATCTAACTAATAGTAGCAAGTTATTTGTTCTTATGACAAAAAATCATACCTTAACTAATTTCCCCACAAAAAATGTTGATTTGAAGCTTTAGATAAACTTAAATCAGTTTCTCTAACATTTTCATTAATAACAACATCAATTTTTATATCAATAGTAACAGTCGAACAACCTGAAACGATAATTGATAACAAAATAACTAAATCACAATCATAACATAAGATGCAATTCTTGAGGTCACCGCAACAATATCTTAAAATAAAATTAGGAATTTTTTCAAAGTCTTCAAACAGACCAAGATCACAGATTGTAATCCCACAATACAGTTTAAAAATACATGGTCGAATTATAAACATCGTGTACATGTATTTGATAATTCAAAAAATATAAAATAAACACGTGTCTCTCATCTATTATTAAAAATTAAACAAATTCTAACATTTATCAATTAAAAATAACAAAGTCTCACATGTGAGGATTAACAAAGTCTCACGCCTATCATAAAAAAATAACAAAGTCTCGCATGTACGAATTGAAAAAGTTCCACGTATATTATAGAAAAATAACAAAAATCCCGCATATATCATTGAAAATAAAAAAGTCTCACATATGAGAGTTAACAAAGTCTTGCATCAATATTTGAAAAATAACAAAGTCTCGCATGTGACAATTAACAAAGTCTCTCATATGTCGTTGAAAAACAACAAAACATCGCATCACTCAACTATTATAACTAACCATGGTTTATCTCTCGTCTCGCAACTACGAGAGAAGAGACGACACATGTCATAAACACAAATCTTCATCTTCATCGCGAATATAATCTAAAAAAATTAAACTCTACCAAAATCTACTTAAAACCATAAAACGAAACTAAATCAAATATTTATATCTACTTAAAATATAATAAAATAACACAATCGAATAAAACAAAATTCGAACGTTACGTTTACAAAAAGTTATAAATCGAGTAGAAGATGAAATCGAATATATAACGATAAATTCAACTGTAAATCTATAAATAGATCAAAATATACAACAAAAACTAGAAAATGACTAAGAAACTAAAATTAGAATGGATGGTGTCATCATATTAGCTGCATTGACGATCGACATATAACAGTTTACATAGAGAAAAAAAGTTGTTAAAACTATTAAATTTTTAATATAATTCACTAAAAGTATTATGGGTAGTTAAATAAAAACTCAATAGTATATTGTAAAAAAAATTGTAGTTCATCATTCTTTTTCTATGTTAATGATAAATTAAAAAACGGTAACATTCTTCTCTGAAAAACTTCTGGTCTTGCCGGTTATCCTGGCGGGTTCAAGCATTATGGTATGAATACCGATCATTTGGGCAGTACCTTCTCTACTATCCTTGCCAAATTCCTCTATGTCTCTGGTTTCAGAGTTGTCTATGGCCTCGTAGGATGGCTTTGTTGTATCCAAAATTCGGTTTTATCCCTTCTAATCTCAACTTTCATTTATTTTATTTTCAACATTAAATACCCTTTCTCAAAACACCATATACTTGTATTTTCTGATGACAATCACTCAGATCTTTCAAATTTTAAACCTCTTACTGCAACCTTCTTCTAATTAACCAAATCACCGATAAAGACTCATGCTTCCAGCGTCTTGCCAAATCTGCTCGCACTACCTTCGTTGATGTTGGTCGCATTACCCTCTTTCACCGAATCAGTTCACACTATCTTTCTTCTTATGCATCATTAATGTTTTTCTACAACAATATATACTCTTGTTGTCCTTCATCGCCTCTTCTGGCTGGCACTAGTGTTATTATCGTTCATCACGAGTATTCAATTACACTTATTTTTAAGGATGCGTTATTTGGAAGGGACCTTTCAACATCCAGAGGTTATGCTCTTTCATCCATCAATTTTTATGGATATGAGATAAACAAGGACGATATTATCACTCTCACACTCTATCATTTTAATATCAAAGTTTTCGCTCAAATTAAAAACCTTAACTTTAAAGAGGTTTTTGATTTATTTACTAAATAAAGTTGAACAAGGGTATTTCTTATTCAAGCTTATTTCAAAAGAGAATGCCTCTTCCACAATTTATGGTTTCTTTCTCCTCGTTGTCCCACCATTATCATCTAGACTTCCACCTTATCTGGTAACATATTTTGAGTTTGACCCCTCTAAAGAGAACACTCATCAGACTTTTACGGTGGGTAGCGGAGATAATGCGGACTCCCCAACGTGTAGATCCACCCTTCGTAAAAAAGGCTTCGGTTCGCCCGTTTAATTTGCCCTCCGATATGGCAACTACCTAACCTTATGTTGTTGATTCCTCATGATTGGTCATTATGTGATTCCTCCAGCTACAATATTCACTTTCATTAATATCAAATTGCTGACAGACTACTATGATTTGTTTTTTTATTGACCTTGTTAGAGTCTTTTTATGCATTTCTTAATTATCTTGCTTTACAATAATCCCTCGAGGTATGCCTTAGATATATGTAAAAACATATTTTATTTACTTTAATGTATTTATTTAATAAAAATAAAAATAAATTAGTCTTCACTATGAATAAATATCGTCTATAACGAATAATTTTGCTTTTAGATGATAATTGGTAGTTACTCTATTAATAATTTGTACTAGAAATCTTAAATAGCCAACTAAATACTATATCAACCAAATTAAGAGCATGTAGAATAGTTGGTGTTAAAGTTGTGTATCATCGGGTGCCAAGTAAGAGAGAGATAACATTTAGCTTTATTTTAGTTAACAAACATAATTTTACACCCATCATGTTTGTTAGCATATATTTTAAAATGTATTTTAGTTAACAAAATTTATTTTGTTTGTTGTTATCAATATATACATAAGATATGTTTCAACGTATTATGATTAAAAACTTTAATTTTGTTTGTTATTAATCAATATACACCAAATATATTTATGTTGGTGAATCTATCATCCGAAATTAATATGTCAGATTTGGATTCTAAATCTTCAAGTTTATCACAGAAGGAAAGTTCAACAAATACCGATGAAAAACAATAAATTATTTTGTATCATCAACGAAAATGATCACGTAAATATAATTTTTCTCACCTACGCTTATGGTATCATATTTATCACAATGATCATATAAAAAGAAAAGATATACATGAAGAAATCGTGATATTAACCATCAAATTATTTAGAATTATTATTTTGCCTCATATTGCACTTATCCAACTGATTATTTTCGTAGACGTTTGCAAAGAGAGTTATATCTTAAAGTTTTGGAAAATATACAAAAACAATACGATTATTTTATCCAAAAAAAACTTTTACGGTAAATTAGGTATTTCGACGATACAAAAAATGACAGTATCAATTCGTATATTAGCCTATGGATTTTCAATTGATCTTTGTGATGAATACGTGAAAGTTGATCCAAGTACAGCTATTGAAAGCTTGAAATATTTTTGTAGTGCAATTATCATGTTATATAAAGAACAATACATTCGTGCACTCAATAAAAATAACATTAAACGTCTTATACATGAAGGAAAAAAACGAGGATATCCATGTATGCTTGGCTCTTTAGATATATGCATTAAGAATGGAAAAATTGTCCTACCACGTGGCATGAGACACACATATGGCATCGTCACAAGCCTACACTTATATTTGAAGCTATTGTATCAAAAAAATTATGGATTTGGCATTATTTTTTGGTGTGTGGGGTGTAAATAATGATGTGAATGTTCTTGATAACTCCCCATTATTTGACAAACTAATCAATAAAAGATGCATTTTGTTGATAACAATATTAATAATCATTCATAGAGTCTTGGTTATTATTTAACCGATGCTATATATCCAAAATAGGCAACCTTGATACAAACAATGGCACACCCAACAACGATAAAAAAAATTGCTAAAAAACAGGAAGTTGTTCGGAAAGATATCGAACGAGCATTTGGTGTTTTACAGATCAAGTGGGGAATAACACAACGTCCGGTTAGGTACTGAAATAAAGAAGATTTATGAAGGATAATTAAAACATGTATCATTCAACATAACATGATCATCGAATACGAAGAAGACGTTGAAGTAAAAACTTTGACACTTTACCCGACGAACCTATCTCTCCTCCTTCCTATCTTCATAATCAAACAGTTTTGCTCACTCATATTTCTTCCCGTTTGGATAGGATTCAAAATTACGAGACAAACACAATGTTGAAGTCTAACTCTATGGATAATTTGTGGAACTATTTTGGTGATGAAGATAAAAAAACGTAATTATTTAATTAGAGTTTGATATTATTATAACTTTCAGTTTTTTATTATTATTAACAACTCACACCTTTAGTTTAATTTATTTTTCTTTATTATTATTTTTTGGTGTATAAATAATTGTGACAAATTTTATGTTTCAAATACATTAAGTACTAATGTCTTAGCAAACGTATGATATATGACAATAACAGTAATGTTAATGTTTATTTCCCTTTTATATGTTGCTTCATAGGCATACAAATATACATATGTATGATTATCTGAGAAGTATAAAAAATATATCATTATCATAAGACGTGGAGGTAGTATGCATAGTTTAAGCTCTTTGCTACAACTCTCACACGCACGAAAGTATCAAACTCAATTTACCGAATTTGGTGGATTTTACTCAGTATTATTGCAAGTTGGAAGTACGTCAAACCCACAATAATAAATGCATTGATATTAAGAAGAATGATGAAGACTATAAACAAGATGTTGTAAATAGTGTAAATTCTCATTTGAACTGCTATGTAAGGGTGTGATGATGAAACATAATTAGCTTTTCTTCATACCTTGTTAATCATATACACAACTCTATCAGCTTTTTTTTATATTTCGTCAACCACGACATACTCGAATACTTTTACATAGTCTTTAATAGGCTCGATTGATATGTTAACGATGACGAATGTTCTCCCATTGTGTATTACTCTTTAGTTGGAGCAATAAACTTTGCTAAGCTATGAGTTCCTTATTGTAAAAGGTATGATATCCAAGTCAGAGTTACTTTCAGGCATTTCTTATATGAGCCTATTCAATCTTTAGACGACCATGCCAATTTGAAGTAATTACAAGAAGAAAGAAACAAAATAGAGGTACTGTCCAAAACGGTCCTCAAACTAGTAAACTGATAAGAACATAATATAATTAATTTCTTTTTAATTATTGTATGAGGAATATGGCAAGCTTAAACTATAACTAGAGGATTGAGAAGAAACATTTTCCTCAAGAGGGCCAGTTTGCAATGTTTTTAAATTCTCAATGTGCAAATCATGCATATATTGTAAAGGTACTCATTAAAACATCAAGACTATATATGAACACAACTATAAGTAATTATTTTTTAAAAATGTAAATTATATTGTGCATGTTATATGGGAATGGCATAAGAAAGACAACGTAGAGTATGAGGTGTAGCATTTGGTTTACATATCACGTCATAAAAATAGATTTTTACCAATAATTCGAATGATTTTGCAGTCATCAATTGCGTCATTTCTGGTTTGCTATAGCTGCTGAAAATCTCGGTCTATCGGCCAATTTATTCTACTTTTCTTTTGCAAATCATATACACCTTAATGGTTTTTCAGGATCCGAATTATGATACGTTGTACAAACCCATTGCAAAAAAATAAAATCTTACGAAGTTGAAAAATTTGTCATATAAAATAGGTTGCGGGTGGTCAACTTCTTTATATAAAAAAGAAGCATCTAAGTTAAGCATTTGAAGAGTTTGGTTTAGTGTTCTCACAATAAAACAACCTCTTGCAAATGTTATCTTTTAATTGTCTAATCCAAAATAGTTTGAGGGGATTCTAAAAACGTATCTTCGTGCATAACATGATCAGGATTCGGTAATACAATAATGGAATAATATCATTCTCTCTAATTCACAAATAGGTAGATATTGCAAATTGTCTTCAGTTTTTAGATGGTATTTTGTATATCTCTTACACTCAACATCATAAAAAAAAACTCATTCATCACTTGAAACTCAGACAAACCAGAGACCTTGTTACATATCCAATGAAAAATCGTCAAGACTATCAAAAACTGAATATTCTTACGCAAATCTGCATAAAACATGAAAACAAAACTTGCCATTAGAGCCAAAACTGCAAGCTGATTAAAAAATATAATAACATACATGCACACCCAATTAATCAAATCAAAGAATAAGATGGACATAATCATAAGAACCCTGATACTTGTCCGTAAAATCAAAGACCTAAAAAATCATCAATAACACTAACACTTAATAACAGATACTAATAAACAATTCTTAAATATAATATAGAAAAAAAATTATATCACTATTTATTCCAATACTTTATTAAGTCATTTGTTTGGGTAACTTTATTCATTCATAACCAAACTTACTCTTATTAAATATTTTCACTCAAGCAAAACATCAAACATCTTGTGTGCTAACATCATATCTTACTTGGAATTCCATGTCTAGTGAAACTTTAGAGTGAGCATCATTAACACCCCGAAATATCCTGGACACCGTTGCACGCGCCGCCGCAGTATCTCCCTCTACTCCTGATTCGAGGGCTAGTCTTTTTTTCATTCACACCGTTAGGGATGGCAATGGACCGTCCGCGGGCCGGGTTCGGACCGGCTCGATTGAGCCCGTTTTGTTTTACACTTGAGCCCGAACCCGGCCCGACCCGCTTCCGGGCTCATATTTTCAAACCCGAGCCCGTCCGCTAATGTCCGTCGGTCAACCCGGCCCGACCCGCGGACATTAATTTTAATATTTTTAAATATTTTTTAATTTATTTTAAATATATTAATTTATTTTTTAAAAATATTATTTTTATTATATATAGAAATATTATTTGTATATATATTTTATGATTTTCGGGCCGGAACGGGCCGGACAAATTTGAAACCCGAACTCGGCCCGACCCGGTTGCGGATTACATTTTCTGAGCCTGAACCCGACCCGTTCTAAGTTCGGGCCGGGTCGGGCCGGACACAACCCGAATTGCCACCCTACACACCGTTGTACAAAAATCTCTTATTGACTACTTCCAATGTTCAAACATTTTCAATAAATATGGTCTTTTCTCTATGATACTAAATACTACGTGTTTTATTCTTTTCTTGTCAGTCTTTCTTTCTATAAATAAATCAGAGAAAATGAAAGAATATAGAACAACTTTAGAGTTTTTGTCCTTCTTTTCTATTTTTACCACAATCGCCCTGATACAACATTGTAAGTTTTCCATGGTAAGCTTATATTGTAAGTTTGCTGCAATTTTCATATGTTTGCTCTCTAGCTTGGCTTGTATTCTCATTTTTCTTGTTCTTGTTTTGCTTGGATTCTATATTGTTCCATTTCATGCATCATTTTAATTTGTTTTCTGCAATTCATTTTTTTTCTTTTCTCATACAACTAAATTTCTTTACATATAAGCTTATCGAATCATTGTTTTTTTACCACGTATATTTTTTTCATTGTTTTTCTTTCTCGGGGTCGTTCTAGTTTTTTCGAATCTTTATCAGATGGTGCTGAATTAATATCAAGATACACCGAATCTGGTACCGCATAAGGACTTTATAGATTAATGGTGGATCCTTCTTCTAAATTCGAATTTGATCTTCTCATATTTTGCATTTTGTTTTTTTTCCTATAATGAAGTTTACAATAGTTGAACCATTTTGAAGTATCTTTGAGAAGCATGCAACATCCATTCCATTTAAAAATAATGTCCTTCCTTTTCGTAGTATAATTATTTAATTGCTCCGATTTATGAATAATTAGTAAATAATTATTGTTACTGTAATCAATAAGTTCATATATATATATATAAGAAAACATACTCATACGGGATCATGAAACCCACTACAAGGTGTTCTCTCTACCACATAAGTATATCTTGAATATTTGTTCGGACGAGATTGAATGATTGACCAACGATTCATCAAAGTTGTAGTATGTCTTTCTGTCTCATGTCCTATAATATTGATATACTCTGGCCGAATTCCGTCCAAAAACTTTCCTCGAGACTGATCGATGTCTGTTACTGCATATTCTGAAACATATCCAAGCTTTACAAAGGATTTCATCTTCATTTTTATCTTAATTTAAATTTCTTTCCTTTGATTTTGATTTTGATTTTTTAAGACTTTTTAAAACTTGGATTATCTTGTTCAGAAGGGAAATTTACATGTTTGTGTGTTCTTATAGTAAAAATATTCAAATTAGGGGTTTGAATTAGTGCTTTGTACAATGGATTAAAGAAATTATTGATTTGAGCTGTTTAAAATCCAGACTGACATTCAAATTGTGACTAAGAAATTTGATAACATATATTGATTGAATAAAATGGTTTTGAAATGAGGGACGAAATTCTATTTTTGTTTCGTTGTATTGAAATAAAAAAAAGTAATTGAAAAGATGAAAAAAAAAGAATGAGATAAAGATGATGAATAAGACTCTAATGAAAAAAAACTGCAATAGAAAGAAAATGAATAATGTAAAATATGATGAAAAAATAGTGAAAATGTAGAAGATCATAAAAAAGGGAAATGACCCCATAAGTACCTACTTACCAAATATACTACAATCCAATACCGAAACTATTATTTATGCTTACTAAAGACCCATCTCACTAAAATAACTTCCACTAAATACTTGATATTTTGTAATACCCTAATGACCCTCAACTAACTTTATAAGCCTTTTTAGGAAGTGATGATTTTTTAAACATTTGAATTTGTAACATCCGCCTACCTCTCTTCGTACCCTAACCAAATACCCGTTTTTCCAAAAATATTTAGTTTAAAAAAACATTTTGGTGATCCTTCCGGTCTACATACGTCAACTGATTGTTTTCTCAGCTTTTCGATCAGTAAAGGTACCTTTATCTTTCGTTTCAGACCACCTCCACTTACCGGCTGTTTATCAGACTTTGGCTGTGTGGTTGTGGCTGTTGGTCCATTAAATTCAGATTATTATGTTTTTGACTAGTTTGTTTCTGTTTCCAGGTGGTTTATTATCCATGTGATTTTGAAGCTCAAGAGAGGATTCTTATTACAGTGACTATTTGGTTCTTCATGTTTTTTTTATAAAATGATTTCGTAACAACACGATTTCATGTATTTATGTTGATTGCTAAGTTAAAAATAGGTTGTATTGTTTGTGTATATAATACAATTATTATAGCTTTTTCTGGTCTGGTTGGATTTCCGGTAGCCTTAATCTAGTTTTCAGTGTTGCGGGTAGAGAATGTGATTGCATAGGTAAATGATGCGTGTTAAAATTAAGATTATGAGATTGGAATTTATGTGTAAAATAGGTCATGAGACTGCGATTTATGTATAAAACAGGTCATGAGATTGTGATTTATGTGTAAAATATGTAATTAGATTTATGTATAAAATAGATCATGCAATTTATGTGTTAAATATGTCATGAGATTTATGTGTAAAATTGATCATGCGATTTGTGAGTAAAACATATCATACTAGAATTGAGTAAAATAGGTCATACTAGATTGGTTTTTCCATTTTGTGATTTGTGGGTAAAATAAGACATGATAGCTTGGTTTGTGGGTAAAATATGTCATGCGATTTGTTAGTAAAATGGATTATGAGATTTGTGAGTAAAATAGTTCATGCTAGATATGAGTAAAATTGATCAAGCTAGATTGATTTTTTCATTTACATTTGGAGCCCGATTTACGCACAAAGATGTAATCACGCGAGATTGCGAGTAAAAACAATAGACTACGCTTAATGCAACTATCCAACTTTTTAAATACATTATCATAAACTAACTTTCTTGTAATTTTATGGTTGTGGTTGTAATGACTGTAATACTATTGTGATTGCTTTATGTTACTGGAAAAAATAACCACGCACTTTGTATGTAAACCATAACTAACATCACAATTTTTTAATATTAGATAACAACATACATAGCCCCACAACTGTCCAAGAACTCGACCTTAACAAAAAATACAACATATTTTAGGGTTGGTATGTTTAATTTAAAAAAAAACACATCGACCACGATAATCATCAATCATCATAATACTTTTTCGAGTCAGACTCCTCAAGCTCCTCTTCATCCTCAGGTACTTGAAATTCATCTAACTGTGTGCAATTGAAGCACTGATTACCTTAATCAACTTGTATGTAAAAAAATGGGAAGTCACGTCTGTTAAAGGTAAGAGTAGAAACTGTTGAAGGAACTGCGGAGTGTATGGTTGGACCTAGTCTTGTAAAATACCATGTAAAATACCATGATTTCCGTTGAAGGCATGAGGTATAGGATGCAATTTTAGACATATTTTGCGGGAGTAATCATTTACGTCTATGCGTGACTAGTGTAGATTTAAAACGATGAACATGATATTTATGTGTAAAAGAGGTAATGAGATTTATGTATAAAATAGATCATGCGACTTATGTGTAAAATAAGCCATGAGATTTATGCGTAAAATAGATCATGTGATTTGTGAGTAAAACAGATTTGCAAGTAAATCGTGTTAAGTACTTGACCATATGTACATGATGCGATATACATTTAACATCACACGAAAATGATGCAATTTACTACCTAAATGCATATGAACATCCACTGAAATCGAAATTCAAGGATCTTTTGCCAAATGAGAGTAAGCAAACATCAACCTACAACCTATACTAACCACAACACAATCCTAACGATTATGATATTTATGCGTATCCCTAACAATAAACAAACCCCCATCGTCGATATACCTTATAACATGTATAAGCACTAACTTAACTAGCAGTTTAATAAACGATACATGCCACAACCAGGAATAAATACTTCATCAACTGGATTATATCCGAACGAACTAAGCTACCCCTATGTTTTGAAATTCGAAGAAGTTACATGCGTTTGATTATCTTATGAGCAACAATAAACGCGTTAACCAACCTCTGATTACCAGCTTCCAATGTGGTATTAGCTTCGTCGGAAATAATTGCGGTGGCCGGTGGGTTCGCCGATTGAAGCTAGTAGGTCGTGAGGTTTACGGTGTAAAGTTGGATGGTAATTTTTTATAGAGAAAGGTTAATGAGAAGTCTGGCTTAGAAAAAGAAAAAAAAAGTCGTTAAACTTAATGGAACCTATTTATATTAGTGAGGATATTTTTGTCGACTAATAAAACTAAGATACATTTTGATATTGTCATTTTCCGGACACTAATTGGTATTAGATATTTGAGAATGTATTTATGAATACTTTTTCTTAAAAAATAATAAAAAATAAATTCCGCTAAATTTGATGTCCCTCTCACAAATTAGCAATCTCAATAACACATTACTAAAAATAATGCACGCTACATGTTCTAATCAAGCAAAGTAGTATGTTCACCAATTTTTTTTATTACAAATAATTAACACATTATTTAACATCTATTTTAGCCTATGCACGCTAGATGCTCTAAGACTGAAAAATGCGTTGCATCACCCACATCATTACATTATTTATGCACTGCTAGCATCAATAGATGAAGCGGGGTTCAAAAGATGAACCCCGATTCATCTTTCAAAGCTCCAATTGCAGCATGCCATTTGACATGGTGGTGTACCTTGTAAAAAAAAACGTTTTTAAAAAGAAATGGTTGGTCAAAATATTAAAAAAATATACCATTATTTTTTATTTTTTGATATTTACGAGTAGGGACTTGATTTGTTTGATTCTGACACCGATTTTTTTTTGAGTTTTTTTTATTTATTTAGTATTTTCAGAATATTTTTGTAAGTTAAAATAAAATAAAATTATACCATGATTTATAATTTCTTGAGATCTATAAATAGAAACTTGGTTTGTTTGATTCGGATAACGAAAATTTTTAAGTTTTTTTATTAAGTATTTTCGAAATAATTTTCGGAACATTTTTGTAAGTTAAAAAAATGGATAATAACATAATAACTTATAATTTTGGATTTAAAAGTTTAAATTCATTACAAAACTTAAAAAATTAAAATTCATAATGTTATTGATATAGTTACATTTAAGAAATTTTAATCATCAACCATTTAAGTAATAATTTGGTAAATAAAAAATAAACAAATAAATTTATGTGATCAATAATATATTTTATTAAATTGTAAAATTTATTTTATTAAAAATTTAAGCTTTTTCGGAAATCAAACTAATTTTATTTTTAAATTTAAATTTAAATATACTATATTTATATTTGTAAAGAAAATATGTTATGTTAATTTACGAAAATTATTTATTTTAATATATATAATTTTAATGTAAATATATAGTAAATAATAAGGAAGGTAAATAAAAATAAATGGTAGGATATTGTACGGTACAATGATATGGAAGAGATAAAAATGATAGAATATGGTGAAAGATGAATATGCGTCTCTTTTTAAGAGACGAAATATCACCACCGCTTATGGTCTAAGCGAGCAAAATAATTTTTAATATAAAATATCTAAGATGGATTTGTGTTTTTTAAGAGTTGGCGCCATTTCTTCTCCTTCCCAATATAAACGCTCTGAACGATTTTCGTCAGCCACCGCACTCCCAGGTTAACGAAGCGCGTGAAAATGGTGCTCCTTCACCGGCAACTCCCCTCCCGAAAAAGACCTCCTTCCTCCTCCGCATCCTCCTCGGACACTCCTAAAATCCACAAGTCACAACCCAGCTCCGTTGCAACCGATGCGACGGAGAAGATGGTTGCGATTCTCGCGGAAGCCGGTTGCACGCTCATCAACCCCACAGGTCTTCCGTATCTCCCCTCCGACTACCACAAGTTCCGGCGCCAACTCACTCGTCTCTTATCCGGTGAAGACAGCGTCGCCGTCGTTAGTCTTTCCAATTTCGTTTCTGGCTTCTCTTCGTATATTGAGTCTCCCAAAAACCTTCTAAGGTTAGTTATATGCTTTGATCTTCTATGTAATTGTGAATCGAAACGAACTGGATGGTGATTGGTTTATCCATTTTGATTGGATTTTCTTTCTTAGGGTTCTATCTTCTTCAACTTGCGATAGAAATGATAGTTTAGTCCGAAACCTCTTACTTGTACCGCCGATTCAGCTAGACATTCAAAACATGCTTCTAGAGAAGCTTCCGGAGTACTTTGGTGTCATTACAGAGACTTCACTGGCAAAGGATGTTGCTAGGCTGATTGTGAATCACTTTCGTTGGCTTGATTTTATAGTTGATCCTAATGCTTTTGCTGATAAACTGATGCAAGTGCTTTCCATATGTCCTTTACATTTGAAAAAAGAGATTATAGGCTCGTTGCCAGAAATTATTGGTGATCTTAATAGCAAATCTGTTGTGGATTCCTTAGAAAGAATGCTTCAAGAGGATTCTGCTATTGTTGTTCCAATGCTCGACTCTCTATCTAATTTGAACTTAGATGATCAATTACAAGAACAGGTATATTTTCACATTTGATTGCTAATGAATATTTTTATGTACCCCCTAGATTTAATTAGGATTGACACTGGTATTGGTATATGAAAGATGTAAAGGCTTGTTTGCTCCATATTTTTTGCGATTTAATTCTTACAGATGTAGCATTCGCTAAATACAAATTCATTCTCTTCCGTGCATAGCTGGAGTAAGACTAATCTGTCTCTGTCTTTACTGAAGGTCGTCACAATAGCCTTATCGTGTATTAGAACAATTGAAGCGGAACATATGCCATATCTACTTCGTTTTTTACTTCTTTCCGCTACAACTGTAAATGCTCGAAGAATAATATCACAGATAAGGGAGCAATTAAAATTCATCGGGATATCAAAATCTCTTGCCACTCAAAACAAATTAAAGGGAAAGTTGCCTTTGGATAATACTGAAGCTTCCATTCTTCATGCCTTGAGGTCAAGCTTTAGGTTCAAGAATGTAAGTTGTGTTTTAGTCCTTGCTGGAGAATGTATGTTACTGTCTTGATTAGCCTCTTGAGTTTTTTTGATTCTTGTAGATACTCTGCCAAGAGATAGTGAAAGAACTGAGTTGTCTTACGAAGCCCCAGGACCACAAGGTAATAGACATATGGCTTCTTATGACTTTATACATGAATGAAGACCCCCTTAGGAAAAGTATTGAGAAGATATTCAAGAAGAAAGTTGTTGAGGAATGCATTCAAGTAAGCATGCTTGATCAATGCATCCGTGGGAACAAGGAGCTTGTCCAGGTTCATCTTCAAACAATTTATGGTTGATGGTTTATTCTGGCGAAACTAGATTCAAATTCCCGAAGGTTTATATGGGTGTTTGGTTGTTTTCTTAGGATTATTTTTCAGCCTTTCTTTCTTTGGCTGAGTACTTGTTGGCGTGCAAAGAACAGAAGGCAAGAGCATTTGGGACTCATGTATACACTTGCTTGTTTGAAGAATTTACAGATGATTATTCAAGACAGGAAGTGAGTATCTAAGTTAACTGAGTTATCCTTGGAGGATCAAAACGTAGTGAGTGGAGTAACTTCTATTTTGGTTTTGATATAGATACTTGGTGGACTGGTTACTCATGTGGGATCCAGTGTTACTTTTGAGGTCTGTTCTGCCTTGGAGACCATGATTCTTCTGACGACTAAATATCCAGAAGAAATGCTTTCATTTTCTTCCCACATAAGTGGTATCTTTACATTCACACTGTATTTATTACTTAGTTGTATCGGCAAGTCTTTGCTTTTTCATTGCTCTTTGCTGTTCTATGTTTTATCATTCAGGTATCTTGGATTACTTGGAGGGTTTCACTCTTGAAAACTTGCATAAGGCAGGTTCTTGATCTTTGCTAGTTTTTGGTTCTTGGCACTATACAGTAAATTCTGATTTCCGCTTTCTGGTGATACAGGTCTATGAGGTCTTCAGCATACTGGCACTCTCAGCTAGGACAAGTGCTCATGGTTTTAAAAATTCAATTGCAAATGAACTTTTAATGATAGTAAGGAAGCAGGTACAACCAGAATGCCCACGTTTGCAATCAAGAGCATATATATATTTTACATGATCCCTTTATGATCTGACTTGCTCTATCATTCACATGGGGCAGATCAGCCATCCAGATTTGAAGTACAAAAGAATGGGATTAATTGGAACTTTGAAGATAGTTTCATGTCTTGGGAGTGTAAGCTCTTCGCTATTTTAGCTTTCAGTCCTTTTACAGTTGAAAATAATGTTCGTATATCCTCACAGAATTTTTCTAGACACTAACTATACGGTGACATCGAACTGATCCTTAACTTCTAGTGGAGACTTGTCAAACTCAAACTAATTAACTAGTATGGTTGTTGTGCAATGGTATTTCTTTCTTTGTATTCTTTTTTGCCCTACATAATTATTTTTGTAAGAAATTGTGCGGATTGATAGTAGCTGAATCAGTATGCATTAAGCATGATAGATGTTAATATACGATGCATTTTGATCAATTCTTATGTGCAGTATCTTTGTCTATAGTATCTTTAACGCGTTGATGCTTAGACTTCAAATATAAAAGTGAAAGAAAGTGATTCTGTTTTTATGAGCCACCGTGTCTTTCTCAACTTATCAGCTGGCAAATGGGTTATGCTGAAGAATAGGATTATGTTTAGAATATAACATTCAAATAAACATTTATACTTTCTATATGCACCTGCGAAGACGTAGTGAAACAACATATAATTTTTTGGTGCTCTTAAGAGATCATAATCATTGATATATTATAAAACAGATACATAATTTTGTCTGCTCTTAGGAGAACATAGGTATTGTTGTCTTATTGAAACAGAAAAAAGTTCTGCCGAAATGGTATCTTGTAATTCTTGTCATTTGTCAACATAAATAATTCATGATATGCTCTTCTTTCTTGCTATACATCAGTTGAGAAGTCCTTTTTGGTGCTAATGCCTTTTCACTAAAAGTTAAAAGAAACAGCATTACCGATTGGTGCATGCTGCTTTTCATATCTTAATATATTACCTATTTAAAGATGTAATTTATCACGATTTTGTTTTCTTTTATTCCTTACTAGGAATCAAACTGTGAAGATGCTCTGGAGCTTCTCAAAACATCCCTTGACTCTTGTAAACAATCATGCCTACCATTGATTCTTTTCTATGACGAGTTGACAGCACTACTGGATCACAAAACACTCCACCCTGAAATTATGGAGTGGTAACTAAATCTCAAGAGTCCTTCACTGCTATAATTCAGATTGCTGAGCACTAGTAAACTTTTTGAGTGTTTCAGATTGAAAATACTTGAGTCTGTTTTGTGTAGGATTGGAAAGCACGTGGGGGAGTTCGAATCTCTATTTCTGTCTGATCTTGAAGGTGGGAAACTCTGTAACAAGGAGGATTCTTATAGCGGTTTAGAAGGTGAGGCCACAGTGTTTATAACTTCAGTTACATTTTTTTTACTTTTATTAAAGATGATTTCAGAGTTTTGTATGTTTGTTGGGAATTCACTTTTAGTTCTTATGCTGCAGGGGAGCTGTGGATGAACTTAGATGGTGATATATCACCTATCTGTTTAAACATCCTTCCCCTGGCTTCCTCTTCGTTGCAGTAAATTTTATCATACCCTCTTTCAGTATGTATTATGTGGAGAAATTTTTAGTATTCAAAATTAAAATATTGCTCTCTGTAGGTCTGTATCTTCGTTGCAGATTCTTCCTTCGAACTTCCTTTTGCTATCTACTGTAAGATCATTCTCCTTTAGTGAGCTGAGAAGTACTAAGCAATATAATTAAAGTTTTTACTTTTGGCCAATTTTCAGGTGGAGAGGTTAACAAACAAAGGATCTCTTGCAGGAATTGATGCTTTACTTGGCTGTCCTCTGCATCTTCCTTCCTCTAAGGTGAGATCAAAGCACTTTCTTTAACATCCTTGCCTTTTGTTTTACCTTGAATCTGAAGCAACTTTTGGGTGTAGTAACTGTTGAGAACTTCAGATTTTAGGATAACCAAATTTATTAAATCATACTGTTTGCTAGTGAAGTTTGATAATGATGTAGTTAAGTTTACGGATTCGAGTATTCTATAAGCAGAACAGTTCACTTTTAATTTAATTTTTCCATTTTGCAAGAGTAGACCTTTAAAGGAACTGAAATCTAAAAGAACTTTCCTTTATTCAGCATCTGATAAGCTTTAAGTTGTAACAGGCAGAATAGCCCAGTTGACTATTGAGTAACTAAGAACACTAAATAAAAACCATACGCTACCAAAGCAAAGACAATTCACTCTCTAATTTGTGTTTAATAGGACCAGTCTATCTTTCTATTACTGCTGTAATTTTGGGAAACATATTATTAATGTTAGGAACAACGATGACTTGTTTGCTGACAATTTTCTTGTGTGAAATGGTAAGTACTTCACCGGTGCTGGCTGGCAATCTTTGACAGGGAAGCAGAGACAAGTTGTGTGTCTCTCTCTGTATTATGCGGCTAACTACATTCGGGAACTTGTAAGTCAGTAGTTATTAGTGACAACTTCATTCTTATATATTGTATCATATTTGTAAACGCATCTGCTGTCATTTGCAGCTTAATGCCTTCAGTACTCAAGTGAATGGAAGATTTGAATGTGTTAGCCAGGCCTCAAAGGACGATATAGTCACCAAGTTATGGAAGAGATTGGGAAATTTAGTGTAAGCTCCTATTCTTATATATGTCTTAAAGCTGCATTGTTTAAGAATCAGACAGAGTTTTATGAGTTTGCTTTCACTTTTATAACTTTGTATTTACAGCTATAATCCTATTGTTTAATACACCACTGTTATTATTAATTATGTGATGGTGTCTGTTGAAGCAGTTTTCTGGAGAGCTTGCTGCACAATTTTATTAAATTGTCCCCTCTATCTCTACCTGAGCTACATCTTCATGTGGATCACTCTGGATCACTCACCTTTAAACAACCTAGTTATATGGGCCATTTGGAAAAGAAGACCGAGAAAAGGAAAACATGTGATAATGCCTCTCAAAACAAGAAAAAAGGTAAGAAAACATCAAAAACATCAACAAGTTCGGATGTGACTGGGAAATACCAGCAGCCAACCATATTGGAAGTCTTGAGAAAAGCAGGAGTTAATATAAGCCAGGAGGAAAATGCGGATTCATCTACTCTACCGTCGATGGGAACCGTAACCAAATCAACAGAGCAGCAATTTAAAAACTCCAATGAGTCAATAATTGTTGAAGTTGCTGCAGTAGGCCAGCCACTAGAAGGCCAAAGATCTAAATTTAGGACTCTTATGTGCCAATGCTTTTCTATTCTGACGTTGCCAAAGGTGTGTATGATCAAACTCTGACAGTCTTTCTTTTAGTGCTTTCAAGATTCCACTAGAGTTTCGTAAACTCCTGTTATTATCTGTGCTTAGTATATTTTATGGGTCCTTCTCTAAGTTCTTCCCATAAGAATGCTAAAGTCTCAACTAGTATTTGCAGGTAATTTGATGTTTTCTACGTAATTTTGAGATCAGGCTTTCATGCATTCTTTTTGTGACAAAGGCAAAATCATCCGAAGTAGAAAATTATCACCTTTTTAACAGAAGAATTAGTAATGGGCATAATGGGCTAAATTAGCACGTTTATATACTCTTCTATGGTAATTAAGTAGTTTGTTTGCATGGTAATCAGCTACTGTCTTTTAGTTATTTCATATACTATTTTTTTCTGTACAGCGACCTATGTCTAATTTTTCAGTTGCTACAGTATAGTGCACAGGATTTTGTGCTGAAATAGACAGGGTACCTTATGATCAATGCTAACAGGCTTTGGTTCTGTGAACATATATGCAACATTTACTTTGGACAACTTTGAAAGTTTTCTTACTGTACTTTCTCAATGCAGAATCAAGATAAGTGCGATTCTGATCGTGCAGCAGAGGTACGGTCTTAAACTTGTGAGTTATGGCCCGAGTTGTTTACTATAAAATGGGTTTTACTAATGCTAATGTTTTGTAATATCTGTTCTAGTTACCTCTATATTTGTACCTCTTGCGTGATTTCCACGACAAGCTGGATTACTTTTCTCCTCCTGGCAAGCCATTCTCGCCCAGATGCTCGATTATTCAACCTGGTTTAGGTAGAATACCAGCAGAAGAATTTATCAGTAACATTGGACTACTATTTTCAAGTCTTAAGACACTTTTGGATAGTGCAATTGACATTCTGAAAGAAGGTAAGACAATTACAGCTATAGCAACCGATACTAATCCTTTAAGATTTCTGCAATCTTATTAAAGGAATATATTAGGTAATGAAACTTGTCAAAAAAGTTGGACGTCTCAATCTGCTGCTGCTGGGAACCCGAATATGCCTAACGTTGTCCTTTCAGAATCTTCAGTTTCCAAGTCGGTCTTCAAAGAAATACTTATCTGTTTCAGTAAGGTGACTGGTTCTACATGTTTTAAGCCATCGCCTTACCAAAATATATACACAGATGTTTGTTTTGGTTTATTCTTTTATCTTTCTAAGCATTGTTTTCTATTCATGATGATTATATATGTATTGATTCTTCTATTTTCGTGCGCGTGTATAGATGTTAAATCTTGATGAAATTCAAAAGGAAAAATTACTTCTTTCCAATCTGCTCGAAGCCTTCCAACCCTCAGAAAGGCCAAATTTTGGCTCTCAAGGTCTCCCTCCCCCTTCACCTGGGACGATAGAATATTTATATCTTGGTGCTTGTTTTTTTTTAGAAGATGTCTTCAATGTTGGTATGTAGGTTTCTCCCTCTTTATAGTGATAGTGATACTAAGGGGGCTTTTATTAGTCTTTGTTCTTTATGTGTAATTGACCTGGTCTTGCAGCATGTTCTTTCTCGTTTTCACTGGCCTCGGAGTCTCTTCTTACTCTTGAATCAGTGACGGCTTCGCTTCAAAAATATTTTGGAAAGGTGTTGGAGGCAAATGGTAGGAACATGCCTTCGCAATCTATTCATGGTTTTATTCCTATCTTGAACAGTAGACTTGGAATTTCTGCTCAGACACTTTTAAAGCATGACTGGTCTGATGAAAGTCTCGAGAAGGGGTGGAAGAACAAGGTATGATATTCCAAGGTCGTCTTTCAGGCACGCTATGCATGCTTCTAATAAAATCTTGGGTGTTTGCAGGGAGAAGTTGTGCAGAAGATATTGCGAATTTACTTAGAAACTAGTGAGTCGACCTCTGATTTGCTCAATGAGCTTGCTTGCAATGTTTTGCCTCAGGTAAAAATATTTCTTCTCCAGTAAGTTCTGTTTTTGCATTGGTGATATAGTTAAGGAATGACCATCCTTTTTGCTTTGAGTCATGGTTGTTGGTAACTGAAAAGCATTCCAAACCATGCTCAAGTAGTTGAATTTGTTTCATCCCAAGGTAGACTTCCGACTCTATAAGAAGCTAAGATTTCTTGAATATCCGGACTTAAGATGAGCAACTCTGTTAAACTAATAGTATTTTGTTCTCTCTAAACTTAGTAGCTTTAAAATTTTATGTATGTGTCAGGTTCCACTTTCTACACCAGCAATAGATGAAGTACATCATAGTTTCTCAAGTCTGTGTCCTGCAACATTTGTTGGTTGGTACCGAGTTCTGGTATGTTCAATTCAATGTTGTCTTTTATTTGTTGTTACACTTAACCGAATTAAAGCTTCATGAAACTTGGTTTTGTTTGCAGCATGAAGTGAACCTCAAAATTTTGAACAATTTGGTGAAAGAAGTTTGTTATTCAGAAAAACAGCAAGGGTTTCCAGGTGAAGCTGTTGAAACACATTTGACTGACATTCATAAGACTGTGAATGTGGTGGTATCATTAGTTAACATGTGTAGGACTCATGATAAGGTAACCTTTTTAAAGCATTAATACTATACTGACATAAGACATTAAGGGGTTATTTGATGCCTTCAGGTTTTCTGGCTCTAGGCCTACAAACAAAATCGTTGTTTGGTTGTATTTATATAGTTAGGCATATAAAAGCTGGGTTTTTACGTTTATAAGATGAAAAAGCAATTTGTTTTCAGTTTTTTTGTCATTTAGGTTTCAATTTTTTCTTGTTATTTATTGTCACCAGATTCGTTTACAAGTTTTCATTAAAGGCGCCAAACAACCTATGACTTTTAGAAAAATTACAAATTCTTTTATTTACTTTATCGCAAGCTAGTTTCTTGGCTTATAAGTTAGGAAACAAACAACCCCAAGCTCTTAATTAAATGTACTAGTGCACACATGAATCTTTAATGAATGGGTCGCCTATGCGTAAGTTGGTGCGGTTCTACAGGTCACTGTCCGTGCCTTGGCTGTCAAGTATGGTGGGAAGTTTGTTGATTCTTTCTTGAAAGGTATATGTGCGACTTTTTTGCTTACATTGTGCATATGTGGCATAGATATATTAGCATTACTGAAATCGGGATCCTTTTGGCAGTTTTCAATTTCTTACAAGCCCATTTTGAAAGCCACAATGAACTTGTGATCCAGTTGGTAAGATGAAGTGTTCGGTTACTCTTGTTATACATTAGTTTATGCAGTTTATTAGTTTATGCTCATTTAAGTTCAACTAAAATATAGGTGAAAGAGCTTCAAAAAGCTACGAGAACTTTACAGACTCTGTGTTCTGAAGCAAAGGTTAGTTTTTCCATTCAAATGGATATCTCTAGTTCACTAATAATGACAGTAATGATTTTTTACGATTCCCTTTTTTGGTAGGGCTTGAAACAAACAATCATCACTGGAAAAATTCCCGCTACAAAGAGATCTTTGGAACGTTTTCTGTTTCATGTTAAAGCTCTTCTTCATACATCAAACGGATGCACTTTTTGGATGGGTATGACGTTTAGAAACGAGCCGACTTCGCTTAATCTCATAAGTGATTCATAATGCATTTTATGTTTTATGTAGGTAATCTAAAGCACAAAGACTTGACCGGTCAGATAGTGAGTTCCCAGGCTTATATGGATAGTAATCAAAACAACACTGTTGACGAAGATCCACACGGATCTGATAGTAATCAAAACAACACTGTTGACGAAGATCCACACGGGTCTGATAGTAATCAAAACAACATTGTTGATGAAGATCCGTCCAACATTGTTGACGAAGATCCACACGGATCTGATGATGAGGATCAAGCCGTTAGCACCGAAAAATAGTTTTGAGCATTGGCTCTACTTTTGTACATGCATGTATTTTCTTTCAAAAGGTGTTCTATTTTTTTAGAATTCCTTTTAATTTTATAAGCACTTTTTGTTTTATAACCTAACAAACAACTCGCATTTTAAAATTTATACTTGTTTTAGAACTACCATTCCCTAGCGATATATCTTTTATCATTTGTAAATCTGGTTGCTTCAATCTGGTAGTGCTATCACTCACTTTTTGGACAATCATGTTCTGTCGCTGAAATTGTGTAAAGAAACTAGAAGCATAACTCATTTGTTTAACTCTTGTCGGCAAAATTATGTACTACATATTGGTAAAAATAGAATAATATTACAATGTTGTGTAAACAGCAATGATTAAAATTTTTAATACATCTTTTGTATTTTTCAACCTTTTCATCTCATAATTAACACTATTATACAAAAACAAAACGAGAGATTCAATTCATACTCTACAAGTTTCGGCCAAGTAATCACATCCTTCATAGAGTTCAAGACCAGGCTGGTTTAGCTGATCCTCAGTAAAACAGGCACATCGTTTACTCATCTTCCCAGTCAAAGCAATTTCCAGAGGTCTCTGGATTAATCTAGGCACCCCCACATCGCACCAAACCTGTGACCGTACACATTTGTTGGTAATCCCAAATATAACAGTTATAAAATACAAGTGACACAAGATATGCAAATAAATTCTATAAAAGTAACTGGTATTTTAATAAAATACTAATCTAAATTCTCCGTATATTTTTTTGATAACATTCCTACACGTTTGGACAAACTGTGTTGTCTTTGCGGCCTTGCGGCTGTTTTGAGCCCAAGCAGAAACAATACCCATTTACAATTTAGGCTCCACCCATGAATCTAAAAAGCTGGCTGCAGGTTGGATTCAGATCGGGCATAGCTTTGTAGTCTGACGAATTCCAATCCCAATCCCATGTTAGATTTCAGGCACTTAGTCCGATCGCAAACACGATTTTGATTTATACCATCCGGAGCTGACAATGCTGGCCGGATCCGGCCTGGTTTTGACCTATTCTTTAACATTTTATATATAATTTTTGAATTTTGCTAGGTTGTTTTAAAATTATGTGTACCCAAACTGGATTATCTGACCTAAATAATGACCCAAATCGATTAATTTGTAATGTCCAAATAGAAATCTAATCGATTTGTCTAAATGTCCAAGTCCAAATTTTTAATCGGAAATTATTATTTTCAGGCATACCTGATTTTTTTTTTCCGATTAGACAATGAGTAGGTTGTAGGTCGGGTCAGACTTCAGTTCTAACAGAACTGGTTCTTAATTTTTAATGGTTCGAATTCGAGTAACAAACTATTTTGACGTTGCTAATTGGAGTGCTAATGCATAATGCACATACCTCTCCGCCTTCATTCTGACTCCACCTTGAGTTACAACCAGGTTGCTTAGCTTCTTCAACTTTCTGTTTCTCCAAAAGTTGGGAACCTCGAGCTGCCTTTGCTTCAGCACCTTTCAAATACTTCGTCGATTTTCCTTGGCTATCATAGTACCGACCAACAAGCTTACCCACATATCTGCTTAACAGAAATGAAAATGAGAACAAATGAAAGTAGCTGCTCCTAATAACTTAAAATAGCCAATTACATAACTTTGTACGTACGTTGGATTCGAGCTCGAGCTTGAATTTTATTTGTTGGGCTTGGCTCCACAATTTTAGGGTTGTTCATATATGACACGACTTGTAAACCCTATACGATATTTTAGACTTATGACACAAATTTGACACCCATATTTACCACTAGACTGTATGCTCATATTATGGACCCAGATATACAATATAAATTTGCAGTTTGACTATAATTTATAGTTATTTATTTTAGTATGAACTTTGAACGAACACCGTTGCCCTTTTAACGGTTATGGCCAAAGTTCTGTGAAGTAAAGAGGGAACTGTAACACTCACGTGTAGCTCCTTACGTAGAAACTTCGCCATTCAACAACACTTTTCACCTACACATGAAAAATTATGTCAGGATGAAATGAGCAGAAGCTATATTAACTAGTCAAAAAGATTAAACCAACCAGTATATTAAAAATGGTAACAAGAGATTCATATCATAAGAAACACCAAACCAACAATTGGCTGATAGAGATAGTAATGTTAGATAGACAGTGATACCAAACCAAGGCATTTGGACAGAAAGCTTACATCAGTACTTGATAAGCCACGCAAAGAGTCAATGAGACCATCTCCTGCCGACCAAGAAACAGTCAGACGCACAAAGATTTCACTATTTTTTGTGTAATTCTATTGATAAACAGGAAATGATGTGGAAGTGTCTTTCCCGTAGCTAGAAATGAAACCAACTTTTTTGGAAATTGAGAAAACAGAAACATATATGAAAAATACATTTGGTTGCTAAAAAATGCAAAAAGTTTTCTAGATTAAGACACCATCAATTTCATGTTTTATGTGGTTTTTATTGATTTTAAGTTACAAACTGAAAATTGTTTTCTATAAAAGTTCTTTTGTTTTCATTTTATAAACTGTTGTCCAGAAGTGCTATTTTTAGTTAAATTAATAAATTTCGTTTTCATGAACGAAACAAGTTTACTATTTTTGTTGAAAACAGAAGGGAAAATTGTTTTCTGAAAAGACAAAAACATCTTCAGTTTGTTCTTGTATCTATCTAATGATTTTGTCAAGATAATGTTGCATGCTATACAAAGATAAGAAGTATACTAGAGTTCAAAAGCATATATGCGTAATGTCAACGATGGTGCCACGAGAAGATTTTCTTTTACCTGTGAAGTTTCCAGAAACAAATGCCCGTGAAGCATCTCTGTATATATCAAGAACAAGAATGCATAAAAGCAATCAGTACAATAAACTCACAATCTTTTTAAACTAAAAAAAGCATAGGAATTCAAAATGTATCTTTCGATCCTCAAACAATTTTAATGGGCAGACGATGGGTCATTCGCATGTAACATTTTAGACTTTAAGTCAAATTTACTCATCCATTCAGTAATGTGTATTCTTTTTTCTTGTGAGGCGCAGCAAGTCATCTCTTAATTGGTGCAAGTGCAACAGCTTATTCTAATTATATATTGAAAAATTGGGAATAAGCCAGGACAATAATTATACGAAACCAATTAATTTAATATAAAATTATAATAATAACAAATAACCCCACTACCACAGCGCCCACAAAAGAATATGGAATTGAACCAATTGAAAGATCAGACATGGCAATAAAATGGAAATCAGTTAAATGCACGGGTAAACAAGTCTTAAAATGATACGCGTTGCAGTGTAACGACTAAATTCTCGAAAACCACAGTCGGTGGATCATGCTCAAAGTCCAACAAAATACTTAAAACCGAGAAGACAGACCTTCCAGCAAAATGATTATAACCTCCTCCCAAACCGTAATGCGATTTTCCCTTCGTCACATCGAACACGGATCTGACTCAAAAGAATAAACATGTCTCACTAAGAGTATAACAACCGATAAAAATTATTAGTATTGAGTAAATTTTGATCTTATTGTGACATCCTAATCATTTAAACTATTGAATTTTTGCAACATATTCTTTATATTAGAACACAACAGAAGTTCCAAAGTGAGAGTCTATTTGTAGCTAGGCTTTTAGACACTTATCAAATTAGATAGTATTAGTTTTCTTCCAAACTATCTATATCTAAGCCAAAAACTGATTAGACACTATTTTTGAAGATGCTGTAAAAGATAAAGAAATGTTACCCAAGAATTCCTACAAGTATGGGTAATGCATCATCAGTTCCATTGTATAGTGATAGCTCTTCAGGAGAAAATAGTCTCTAAGAATGAATACAAACAAAGCGTTAAATGTAGATTTCTAATGTATAATCCAGCAAAACTCTGAATACAGTTTAGAATGTTATTCACAAACTTCGTCTCAATACATATATTATAGAAGAATTCAGAAAAACTAGATGAAACCCTAGTTTGTATTATCAAGAATCTAGATTCATTAACTCTTACTTACCCGAACCCAATTTTCATTTTCAAAAAAGTAGATCAATGGTTCCTTTTTCACCGACTGACGAACCTAGAGCTGCCAGTTCACCAAAATCGCAACACTCTTAGGGCGATGAGAGATCAACCAATTCTAAAGTTGTAGATTCAATCTAGAATTACTCTAAAGCTCAAAAACTAGATCACTGTAGTCAACTGTTTTAGACTATGAGTTCTTTTCATCAGATTCCAAAGCGGCAATCCATTTTAGCTTACTTACTACTCCTAACTATACATATAGATATATAATTCTGCTGAATCTATCTATATAATACTTCGTCAAATCTCTAGATTCAGTAGCTCTGACTGACTCATAAGAAATTTAGATTAAAACCCCAATTTTCATTTTAAAAAATCTGGATTAGAAAACTATTTGTTTCTCAATGACAGAAGAACCTCGAGTTGCAGATTCACCAACATCCAAGGGATTTTTTGATTGCACAGAAAATATATGATGAAAATTCCAAACTACATATAATGAATGAGTTAGGGACAGAGACTTTCCCGTATATCTTTAGATTCCCGAGAAACAGCCAGAAAATAAAGTACCTGGTGAGAATTGGTGATTCTGGGGGGAAATCTGAAGTAGAGGGCAAAGAGAGTGACGAGCACTGCGAGTCCAACAAAAGGAGAGCCTGTGAATTTCATCGTGTGAATGTAAAAGCTTTCTGTTTTTCTTTTTAAGGTGGTATAGTTCTTGCATCGACTTAAATTATAATAATTTTAAATAAATTGAGACATAAGAATAAATATATTGCAAACAATTTTTTATTATTATAAAAGTATAGAATTCTAAATTTTGTAGCCATTTTAGCAGGAATTATATAATGGACCTGAATTTTTGTCTAAAAAACATGAGTTACATTATTTTGCTAATGGTGGTTTTCAAGATTTACTATAGAATTGAATCGAAGCTTATTTTCATTTTTGTTTTAAGCTTGCTTTCAAGAGCTCTATATTGTGTTATTAGATCGTTTTTGTGCAAAATGTGTTTCATCAGCCATGTATTCTTAATTTTTAGAATCAAAGCCTCTAAAGATGCTAAATTTGTTATTGCCTGCAAAATTGAAGAATTTGTTTGAGTGAGGAGTAATATTGTCTTTCAAAAGTTAGTATTAATGTTGATTTTCACGGCCCTTATCAATATAATAGTCTTACATAACATATGTTCATACTTTCAAGGAGAAGAATTGCTGGCCCCGAAAGGGGTAGCCGAGTTGATGAAGTAGGGTATGTTTATGACCAAAAATCATGAATTCGAGTCCCTCTACAAATATTTTCTTAGCTGATTCTGTCACCTTGTGCGGTTTACCTTATGACGTTGGTTCGCAGGCTATTGCGTCACATCGAGGGTTTACCATGTGCGCACTCGTTAAGTAGCGCCTCCAGGTTTCCTCAACAAAAAAAAAGAAATTTTTTTGCTTTGAGGGTGGCATGTAAATGGTTAAGAAAGAATTCACAACTTCATTTAGTGACCCAATTTAAGATCCAATCAGCTGTGAAATTTTATTCCCTATGTATGAATTTGACAGTCATTTGAGGTTTTATTTAGTTTATACAACAAGTTAAAATTGACTTTAAATACCAATGGGCAATACCAGAGCTAAGCATTTCTATTAGAATCATGGAATCTGATTTAATGTCAACCATTATATAATTGTTCTCTCTCTCTATACGTAGTTAAACAATCTAACAAAGCCATGATTTCAGCTATTAAAGGAGTGTTTTTGTCATATAATGTTCATTTTTACTTAAATAATTCACCAAGATGATTTCTAATAATAATCCCCCATTGGATTCACCATTGATTAAGCATAAACCATCACAATTAAACTTCATTCAATTAGGGGAAAAGGGAATTCATTTGACAGATAAAGTATTTTAAAATTCATATAAATGGTGGAAATATCAAGTTTTTTAGCTACATTAAGGTCACCAGAACAATGTTTATGCTTGATCAAAGAAGAAAAATCTAATTTAACTATTATATGAAGTATTTTATATATGATTTATTTATAAGATCTTCTTTGATCCTTGAAATTGGCCTTATTTCTTGTCGTTCAGATGGACCAACATATATTTGGTGGTATAATTGACCTAATATGGACATTTTGGTTTGTTGACATGAACCAACAAGATATGATGTGGTTTATGGATATATATTTCAAACATTATATAATCAAAATGATTTAAGGGTTGTCATGTATGGAAAAAAAGTAATTTTACATTTTTTAGAAAGTGTTATTGTGGACGATACCTTAGTAGCATTATTAGAGAGTAGCATTCAAGATCCGCATGATGAGAATTAAAATTGATTGATTGTTTTGTGTGAAAAATAAAGTTTTGAGTATAAAGAAGAATAATTAATAAAAAAGGTGAAATTTAGCAAGTTTTTTTGGTTGAAAATTTAGCAAGTTAATTGTAAGAAAGATTAAATGGATAATGACCTGCATTTATTTGGATATTTGAGGTTTATTTATAACTCCATCAAAGAGTGGAATCATATACTACATGAATCTGATCGATAATTATTTAATAATGATGTGAGGTTATCTTTTGAAAACAAAAAATAAGATATATTGAACATTTTTGAAATGGAAGACGATGATCGAGAAGTAAACATGACAAAAAAATCAAGCGGCTTAAGACATAATAGGTTTGAATTTTGCAATCGTGAGTTCAACGAGTTTTGTGATGTTGCGGGAATAGTACGTCATGAAAGATATTCTAGAACACCACAACATCATGGGGTTGTAGAAAGAATGAACATAACTCTTTGTGACAAGACATGAAACATGCTCTCGTATTCTGGTGTGGTAAATGGTTTTTGGGTCGAAGGTATCAATATGGCGTGTTACTTGGTGAATTTTTCTATATCAATGACTATTGATTGCAAGACTCTTTTTGAGATTTGGTCTGGATCGTGGGCCAATTACAAAAGGTTGAGGATGCTTGTCCTGCGTATGCTCACATGAGAGATGGTAAACTTGAGCCAATGAGAAAAAAGTGCATATTTTTATGATATGCTACTATAGTGAAATAAATAGGTTCTTATGTATCGCTCCTAAGTTTGCAGGTTTTCCATCAGTTTGTATGTGACTAATAATGATTCTTCATTGCTAGATAATTAAATGATGTAGGATAAATGGTCGAATAAGGATATGTTGTGAGTAAACAAGTGGAACTTGAAGTATAATTGGTTCTTGGTAAGTCCAATAATTCGAATGGTTCTGAGGTGGATCCGAGATCGGGAGGTGAAGCGCTAACATGAGATGATATTGAAGATGATGTGTCCGAACCAGAACAACAACCTTATACATAAATTTAGACAAATAAAAAAAATAATACGACCACAAAAAAGGTATGCAAATATGGTTGCAGACACTTTGTCAGTTGCAAAATAAATTGAGATGCATGAATATAGTAGCCATAAGATAGCTATAACGAGTTTGGAAGCATATCGGTTGATCAATGTTATGGGGAAGAAGTTGAATCTCTATATATTGGGAAAGTGTTACAACGATTCAACATGTTTGATGCCAAGTCAGTTAACATCCTGTTTGCCATTCATTTCAAATTATCTACAACAAGATCGACCAAGAATAATGCTGAGTGGGAACATATGTTGAATATTGCATACTCAAATGCAGTTGGCAAAATAATGTATGTTATGGTGTCCACAAGTGCTGATATTTCATATGCGGTTAAAGTGGTCAGCAGATAATGGGATGTCATGTGAAAGAACACTTGTAGATAGTGAAATTGATACTTTGGTATCTTAAAAATACCGCGAATGTTAGTTTGACCTTCAACAAGACCAATATTGGTGGATTGTTGAACAATATTGTAGGCTCGGTGGTTGGTTTTGTTGATTCTGATTATGCAGAGGTTATGGATAAAATGAGATATTTAACATGATATGTGTTTACTCTAGCTGGGCATGCGATCAATTAGAAAGCATAATTTATAAGCTATTGTAGGTTTGAGTATAATAGAGGCCGAATACATGGCTGCAACGGAGGCAACTAAATGCAATGTGGTTGCAAGGTTTGGTAGGAACGCAGTTTGTAACAAAAGTTTGAGCTAAAGGTAGAATGTCATTATTATGTTAGCCTTTTTTTTGGACCATACACCTATCTCGCCTAGTTCGGCCAACTTATGTCGCATCCTTCTCCTTCGTCATATATATAATGTTGAACTTATGTCACATCTTTCTCCTTCGTCGTATATATAATGTTGTTCTCGACATGTAAAATAGAGATCGATGTGTCAAATAACCTAAAAATAAAAAAATAACATGTTAACAACAACAATATATATGGAACTATACAGTTCAAAATAAAACAACTGAAAATAGAATTAAAAAACCAAATAAAATTAAGACAGTCGGACAAAAGAGGTAAAAAAAGGTAAAAAATGGGCTAAGACAGTACAATAAAATGGCTAAGACGATGAGAAAAAGACCTAATTTCTGGCTATAATCAACATTGTGTACAACTGCAACGGAGTAGTGTTCAGTTTGTACGCGAGGGTGGAAAACTAATTTCCAACTCGCTCTAAATCCCCTCAAAAAGTTCTAAATTGGTCGGAAAATAATAATTTTGTCCAAAATATCCCCAACAGCTTCTTAATATCTAAATCGATCACATTAATAGCATAATCTGAGTTCAATATAATTAAATATGAAATACAAAATAAAAATAATGAACACATTTTAAAGTTTTGAAAATAAATAAAAGATAGATTACAAAAAATTAAGTCAATTTACTTAACATTAATGTTTTTTGTTCTAGCTATGGAGAGACCTATTTTTCAATCACTAAAATAAAGAAAAACGTTGTCATGATAGTCGCTGAAAATGAAAAAACTCAAGAGAAGTAAGATAAATTGGAGAGAGAAAAAATATGTTAGGTAGTATTTTTGTTTGGAAATATAATCAAAATTGGATAAAATTTATGTTTGCGGATAATGAATGACCATATAAAAGATAAATTTTATTATTCGTAGTGGTATTAAAAAGTCTAGAATTGTTATCAATAATTATCATTTTGGATAATTTTACCTCTTTACTAAATCAACATATAAAAGCAAATTATTCATCATATTTGTCATTTTATCTCCTAAAATTAAGAAAACATCTTCATTCTCTCTGAATTTTTTGAAATAGAGTTTGAAGACTAGGTTTCTTCTCCAATTGATTACGACTAAAAAATCTAAAATGGTGTACTCTTTTATTTTCAATTTGATTTTTTAACATTGAAATTTTTAATTTTGATAGATCTTTAAGGTAGATTTAGATTTTGAGATATTTAAGATAAGTTAGGATCATAAATTGTTCGAAGAAGGAACAATGTAAGACTCATTTATTGTTTCTTGAAATTCGGTCGTTTATTCATAAAATGCTTCCAGAAGCATACAAACATAACGACAATGAAAGAAACAAATAAATATTATCCTAATAAGTTGGTACGCTGAAACATCTTCCATCAAACCGTACGGTGAAAATTCTTAAATGCGCACACTAACTTTGTCAAACATTACGGAAACACGTAAAAAATAATCGATAAACTCATTCATCCTTATATATGGAAGTGATATTCAAATAACATAGCGAAAATAATTTTTCGTTACTATTATTAGTGTCACGTATTCATCATTGAGGCGATTTATCAGGATGAACCGACTAAACTTTAATTTTTTTGGATAAAGTTTCACACTTTGCTCGGTATATAACACACAAAGATATAAATATCATTTGAGAAATATAAAAAACTCTCTAATTTTATATACGACGATTTCATATTCAAATATTTTGGAGAATGGGTCATCGAGACATGCCTTCAACTCATGTTAAAAGAATACAAAAAGTCTAAAAAATAATGTTTCCAAAGTAGATTGTGGATGTGTTATTAATTTTATATTTGGTTTGTTGTGTGCATGGAAGATATGTAAGAGGAGAACTGAGAGCAATATTATGACTTATTCTATGATCATGAAGATTTGGCAAAGTATAAACTTTATTACGAACGAAGAATGCGACGAAGATGATTATGTGGATAAAAAGATTTTTAAAATGGTTAGTTTAATCCGTACTTATGATCTGAAAGATAATTTTTACATATTATTAAAAGTCTATGATAAAAAAATATCCAAGGTTTACCCCTTTACAGACACTCAAATACGAAAAGTTAAACAAGAGTTTTTGTTTCCCAAACTTCTCCCTCATTTACAACTCCATTCATTTATAAGGTAACATATATGAAAATTGATGATCATTATGGTTGAAGGTTATATCTCACTCTTTATTTGAAAGGCAAGGAGCACAATCTTTTATGAGAGAATGATTAATGACCATATTCCTATAAGATTTTCCTTTATGTGAAGTTTTTTACGTTAATCACATAAAATTATACAAATAACTAAAAAGTATCAAATGCTTTGATATGATTGTTAGCTTCAAAAACTAAATGAAAATTTCCAAAATAGGTTTCGTTATTGCGATCATGTATATATGCATCGTGCGTTCATTTTCTGTAGGTGTCTTAACGACTTGTTTACCTCTTAAAGTTGTTCCACCACCATTTTTAACATAAAAAGAGAGTTCTGCATCATTTATGTGAATAAATAATCATTTTGTCAACGTAAGAAAATTTGTGAATTAAGTTGTATATTACGTTCATAACAAAATTTTATTTTATAATATTGTTTGTATTCAACTAATATGTTATGCTCCATCAGAACACACCACTACATTTCATTAATTATGGTTGGAAATCTTATGCACGAAAATAATGTATAGGCTAGATGTATTCATTATTCGGTCCTTTTGGAAAATATATTCAACTCTGGTGAGTAATTAAATAAGGCATACAGTGACATACGTTTTCAAAGACTGAAAACGTCTACTTCAAAACTTGATGTTGTTGTAATTTTAGTTTTTATAACTTAATTTTATCCATTGTCAAACCATATAAAAATTAAATAATATTGTTTAGTTTTGAAATATGTAACTTTAATATTAAAAGAACATTAGTTTAGTTTTTTAAGTTAATTATTTCAGCAAAATACTTAATGTCGATGAGATTGGTCGACATTCGGTCTTTATGAAAAAATACGTTTTCACCTAACATCAACGGGGTTGGTCTATAATAGATATTTAACATTAAAATATAACACTAGTTGAGTTGACCCATTAATTTGTTTTTCAGTATAACACCTAACGTCAACCAGGTCGAAATTCAATTCTGAAAAATATACTTGTATACCCATGTCGACCGGATTGGTCGACCAATAGGTGTTTAACAATACAAATAAATATATTTTAGTTGACCCATTAATCATTTTTCAACATAACACCTAATTTTAACAAGTTTGGTCGATATTCGATTAAAAAACACTTCTACGTCTAATGTCGACGTAGGTGGTGGACATTAGGTGAAAACGTTTTTTAAAAACACCAGTTTAGTTGACCCATCATTTTTTACCATAAAAACTAATGTTAACGGGGTTTAATTGATATCAGTTGTATTGCCTAATATGTTAAACCCTTGAGACATTAGCAATGCAAACTGATATCGACGGGGTTGGTCGTCATCAATTTTACGTGAATAAACTAATGTCAACCAACCTTATCGACATTAGTTGTTACGTTAAAAAAATGTAGTTAAGTAACGTGATACATAACTACCCAAGCTAAAAAACAAGATCTCAAATACATAAAAAATAACATAATACATAAAATATATATTGTCCAAAAAACATAACACCCATATAACCTAAAATCCAAAAACAAAACGTCTACAAACATAATTACATAGTCAGACAACATCCATAAAACCAAAATCCAAAAATATTACATCTGAAAACACAATCACCATAATCGGATATATACAAATCACATAATCGCAATTTTCCCTCATTGCTTCTTTCAACTTCTCGAAAGTTATATATAGAAATCGCCTGTTATATTTACCGAATATCTTTTAGGTAAGGTACCAGAGTTCTATTCAATTGTTATGTGTCGCGTATTTGGAAAAATATGTACCTCACATCAAGAATATGGTATATAATACATGTTGGTTTATCTAAACTTCATACACAAGAAAACACTGAAATATTTATGAAAAATGTTTTACATATTCCTAATATAGTCAAAAGCTTGCTTTCGATCTCACACCTAATATCATAAAATTATGTCTATGTTGAATCTTATAAAGATTGTTGTTTTGTGATGATATTTAAACATAAAAAATCTTACTAACATAAACATTTAAGGATGGGTTGCATTGCATTGATAGATCTGTTATTTCTCAAGAACTAATATCTATAATGTTTAGTGTTAAGTTTCCTTTAGATCAATGTAACTTGGTCTTTGAAACAGGGGGATGATATAGAAAATTAGGCAAGCCCTCTTATCAAATCTTGTCTAAGGTTCTAAGTCTTTGTAATTATTATATTGAATCCAAAAGGATTTCGATAAATCTTGTCAAGTAGGTAAATCTCACAACATATCTTATTCAATTTATAATTCTCATGTTAAAAATGTTTTTGAATTGATACACACTGTCCTACAGGGACCAACTTCTATACAAACTAAGTTAGGATTCAGGTATTATATCTTATTCTTAAATGATTTTAGTAGGTTTTCTTGGATACACCCCTTAA
Source organism: Limnanthes douglasii subsp. nivea (assembly GCA_036936605.1). Classification (NCBI taxonomy): domain Eukaryota; kingdom Viridiplantae; phylum Streptophyta; class Magnoliopsida; order Brassicales; family Limnanthaceae; genus Limnanthes; species Limnanthes douglasii. Next base: position 215,072,058 of record JAUPFV010000002.1, on the reverse strand, counting down.
ACAGAAAATAGATACTTATTCAGTTTTTATTCAATTCAAAAAGTTAGTTAAGACACAATTTGAAAGCAAAATCAAAGCGATTCAGGTATATGAAAGAAATGAGGAGAGAGGGGGGGGGGAGGTTAAAGCTTTCTTATATATAACTAATCAGATTGGAATACATCTTATGACATCTTGTCCTCGAACCTCTGTCCAAAATGGTAGGACATATAGAAAGCATATGCACATAGTTGAGACTAGCCTAACCCCATTGTCTTAGTCTCAACTACCCTATTCATATTGGTATGAAGCATGTACAATGACTAAATCCTAATTAAGAAAATGCATAGCCATGTCTTACACTATAAATCACTTTATGATACAGTATACAGTATGAAGCCTGATTATAAAAAAAATTGTGTTTTATTGTGCTTGCTATCACTATCTTAGATCTTAAAAACATCACAATTTTCAGTTTCATTCCTTAATGTATGATTTTGTTGGCTATTCATCTACACAGAAGGGTTACAAATGCCTAACTTATACTGGAAAAGTCCTAGCTTCATGGAATATCATATTCAATTAATTTGACTTCATATTCAATCAAATTTCATAAACACTAAAGTATTTGTGTCTCTTATGATAATGTCACAATCTAGATGGTTTGTTACATGTCATAGCTTCATACAGAATGCACATACAACAATATAATGCAGCTCAAACTCAAGATAGTCTACTGAAGAAATGGTTGTACATGGATGCGATCCTACTACAATACTCAACCAGCTATCGCTGAATTAGCCATCCAACATACCATATTAATATAATCATTTTTTATTTGAATGCATTTCAAGGTAATGTTAAAGATGATGATCAAACAGTTGTACTATTGAGTTCTTTTTTGAAGGTGTACGAGAACTTTTTTAACGTCATGCTTTAAGATAAAGAGTCTTTTATGATATCTGAAGTGAAGGGTGTTATGAATACAAAAGATCTTTAAAGAATGATGGGTTGAATAGTGATTATGATGACTAAGAACTGAGTGTGAGAGGAAATTTTAGAAATATAGATTCAAACAAGAAGAGTACTGATTCTTGGTTGAAATTTAGGTCTTGTAAGAAATAATATCATATAAGTATGAATTATTATGAAGAATAAGGGAGATAATCAACACAAGTTTTTAGTTAAAGATACTTTAATGGTTTATGATGGTTACGATTATACTGATGCTTTAATGGCCTTGACTTGCAAGTATATCAAGTGGGTTCTGGAACCCGAAACATCATTCAATATAACTTCCAACAAACTCTAGTTTGGAAACTTCAAGGAGTTTGAATGTGGTAAGGTCATGTTTGGAGTGATGAACTTTGTATTATGAAGAATATGTGAAGTATAAAGATTCAAGTTATTTACATGACTCGAAAAGTTATAACAACTGTGAGATATGAAAGGTTTAATTATAAAGGTGAAAATTGATAAGGATATTATTTATCTGATCTGTATGTCGAACCAGAATTTAATTTGTAGCACCAAACGCAACAAATGTGTTTACTTAATGGTATTTTATGTAATAAGTAATAACTACATTTAATATGATTGAGTTAGTTGGATTAAATAACCAAAAATGGGCTAACCATCTAATCTTGAGGGGCCACTATCATTACTTTATAAGGTAGTACATTTTCTAAGAAATGGTGAACAATAATTACTTTCTATTACTTTTGGTAGCTTATCTATCTAACATTTGTTTGATTCTAATCGAAATATATTTGGCACTTTTTCCCCTCAGATGTTTCCAGAGTCCTCAGTAGTGACCATAGTGGAAGCCTAGATAGGTACCCGAATACGAACATCCAAAATTATTAATGTGCTAGGCTTGTCTTCAGATTCTAGCGATAGATGATTTCTAAGATGCAGGAGGATCCTGCGGTAGCTAACAAAGGAATTATAGTTGGAGAAGTTTATGAGAAATTAATGTGGGATGTTCAGGCAAAACATCAGTATGAAGATCAATTTACCTTAAAAGAATATCGGGATCGATTGCGTACTGAACTCGTTGCGTTAAATGCACATAAAGAAATAATGATAGTTCGATGAAGAAAGGTCCAATAAAAAATTCAAAAAGTTAGAGTGTAATAGGTTTCTAAGGAAGATAATACTGAGTATGATTCTTTTTAAACTAGGAAAAGTACCGAATAAATAAGTTTCGATCAAATATAAGCCACAATTCCTTGAGATGAGAAAAAAAATCAAGATATCGCTATAGTACTTCAAAATCCAGTAATTATTTTATCTCTGATTCAGATGAGTTTACTTATTCTCCGGATATATATTTCCACAAAAAGAGAGAAGGTCAGGTGGTATGTGTTATTCAAACAAGCATTCCGTTTGCTATTAGGGTTCTAGTCGGATAATGCTGTAGCAGGAGGAAAGGTTGAACAATAGAAAACTATAGTAGGTGTCCGAGAAAGTCATGCTCTTTTGTATAGGGTTTTGGGGAAATTGATTTTTTTATTACCAAGTCAGCAACCAATTCACGAATCCGTCCGAGTAGGGTCTTTATGCGATGACTAATGATGACCACCAATATAATCAATGACACAATTAGAGACAATCTCAATTGTTAGTAGAAATTATTTTTGGACACCTACCAAAGCGTTTGATATATCCAAAATGGAGAATTTTGATGGGAATAAGGATTCAGATAAACATCTTAAGTAATTTAATTTTTTTATGATAAATTATGTCGATGATAATAAACCTTAAAGAAAAATGCTTTAAAGTGGTACATCCGGTTTCCTTAAGGTTCTATCAAGAATTTTGATATATTCTGGACAATGTTTAGACGTCAGTTTTTGGGGAGTAAGAAGATGCAGGAGAATGGAGAAACGACAATCCAGTGCAAATAGTTGTTCGAAGAGAGTTTGAAAGATTATACCAAACGCTTCGTTCTGAGAAATAATATCCTAGATGATTGTTATGAGACAATTGTTATTGCTTCTTTTAGGTAAGGACTTATCCCCGAAGAACTGGTTGATGAAGTAACTAGAAAGAAATCTCTAAATTTCGGTTCTTTACTAGCTCAGGTCGAAGCGAAAATCAAGGTGGAAAAATCTAAGAGATTAAAACTGATTCCCAACCAGTGATTTCTTTTCTTCTGAGAGGCACAAGTAAAATGTCGACTCGACCAAGGGTAAACTAACAACCTCAAGTTCAACAACAAAGGCCCAAAGCAAATCAATTAGTTTTCCTCGATAACTATGCGGAACTGACCGAGAACGTCGCTACTAGTTTTGATAAGACGCAAAATTTTGTTCATTTTTGGATACCCCTCCCGATTCAGAGTCATAGAGAATGATACAATAATTGATTTTGCAAGGTACTCCTTATGCGAGTGAAGTTAGAAGCATCATATATGGTATGGTTTGTAGTAGACCATATTTATCACAAGCAATAAGTATGGTAAGTTGCTTTAGACAAAGTCGGGCCAAGTTTACTGACAAGATTTGAAATAGGTGCTGAGATATATGAGTGAGTCCTTAAAAATGGTATGAATTATAGTAGAACAAATCCATGTAAGAATGCTTTGGAGGATTATGTGGATGCAAACTATGCAGGTAATATAGACACTATGAAATCCTTATTGGGTTTTGTGTTTACATTATTTGGAACAACAATTACTTGGAAGGCCAATCAACACTTCGGTTGCAGCCTTCTCGATAACTCGTGAATAATACATATCCCTTGTTGAAGGGGTCGAATGAGCAATATGGTTGAAGGTTATGATTGGAGAAATAACAATTAATCAAGGATTTATGAAGATACATTGTAACTGTCAGAGTGCCATTCAAAGAAATCACAGTGAATAAAATAACATCAGAAGAATATCCAATAGACATGTTCACCAAATCATTACCAAAAGAGAATTTCAAGAATTGATTCGAGTTGATTAATATCGTTTGAATAGTAGACAAAGATTTGAGAGAACAACAAAGTGGTTGGTGGAAAGTTGGCATAACTATTTATTTAACGCAAGTTAGATAATTGTTGGTTTTGTATTGGAAATTATAAATGAAGGCCCTGAAGTTGAAGGTTTTCTAGTCGAGGATTTCAAAGACGAGGATCCTAAGACGAGATACCTGATCAGTTGTTAAAAAACTGGTTACTTCAACAAAAATAACCAATTTTGTTAAAAAGTAACTGATTATGTTATTAGAAAAAAGCTAGCATTGTAATTACTCTCATCTGCCTTGAAGAAAAAAACGGTACAAAAACTGAGTAGTCGTAGCCTTCAACAGAGTCTGGAAGAGCTTTGGGAAACGGGTATAATAAAGAGAAATTTTTGTTTTTTTAACTCATTTGAGATGATCTCCTGAAAATATTTTGTCGAGATAGTAAATTGAAAAGCTGCTCTCCTCTCCCCCTAAATGTAGGTCGATTTGACTGAACTGGATAAACAAGTGATTGTGTTTGTTTTTATTTCACATATTTAATTGTATTCTTGATTATTATGATCATATCTCATATTACACTTGGTTGACTATTTTAATTTTTCTCCATACATCAAATTTTTGATGTGATTATTATTGAATTCCATAAAAAACTTTGCATTAGAATAAATGACACAATAAATTATAGTAACACTAAACTGGTCGGCATCATCTCCAACAGTATCTGGAATTGGCCTTTTTATTTATGTTGTGGCAGCAGATCTCATCACTCTCATCTCCGTGAAATTGGTAACACTATTATTTAACTTCTTATTCCTTTCGAGATGGACAATGTAAAAAACTGAATACCTAATCACAATTTCACTATTAAGAACACTTACCATGCTCTCCGCCCCTCTCACTCTCTAGGCTAACATGGCTTGGAATAAATACAACATTTCTAGACATTTCTTTATTGCTTAGCTCACGGTTCTAGGTAGGCTCCACTAGAGACAGAGTTCTCGTTTGGGGCTACCCCATTACACCGAATTGTGTCTTATAAAATGATTCATCCTGAGACTATAAGACGTTTTATGATTGAGTGCCCCTTTGTTCGTTTCATCTAAAAGGCCCCATACGTCAAGCTATATCCCCCTACGTCCTCCTCGGATTGTCAATATGGTTTTATACCGCAACCACTAGCCCTGGTCATTTTTTGCGCTTTAATTTATGCTCGTTTGTCTACCACATATAACAAGAGAGAAATACTAAATATTTTCACTAACCATTACTCTATTGCCTCTACGTTTACTCATCAAATCCTTTCGGACCTCCATTATAGATTCATGAACTCCAAGATCAGTTGGTCATGATAACCCTTACTAACTTATATTATGTTTTTTCTTTCTTACAGGATTTTCGTTTGTTATGGTTATCATATTGCTACTCAAATTTTTAAACCGCTTATTTCGTCTTACTATATATCATATGTATTACCGTGTTATTTAAATTTTACTATTTTATTATACTTTTAGCGGGTATAACTCATGGACCGTGTATGATTTTTTTAAGTCTTTTGTAAACAAAAAATATCCCAATATATCATGTAAACAACTATTTTATTTTAATTTAATATTTATTAAATAAAAGAACTTAAAGTGTAAAATTTTAAAACATAAAAGATACTATAGAGATAAAAATAACCATAAAAACAACTTAATACAAAAACAAAATATTTAAATCAATAGGGATTTAATACAAAAACAAAACTTTACTAAATTCTCAATCCTCATATTATATCACCTTCAAGCATTTATTGGACTTTTATTTCGTTTTGTTTTTTACAAAATGTTTCTTTCTATCAAAATAAAAAGTCACATAATTTAAAAAGTTATAGTAAAAGCTAAATGGTTTTGATTTCGTTCAATTTGAATTAAATAAAAGAATATCTATTAATAATAAATTATAAATTAAGAAAACAAAAAAGTAGTTATCTCTATATAAAAAAATATAAAACCGGTCGTTATTATCATATTTAAAACTAAAAAAATCACTCAAAACTATGCAAACTTTTTTAACTTAAAATGATTTTAATTATAATAGAATGGAGGGTGTATAACGACAATGACTAGAAGACACCGATTTTTATAGTCAAAAGGAGTCATCGGCTCATGATGAGCCGATCTTGATAGTAACTGGTGGACTACAACCCTGCGTGTAACTTACGAACAAGCTTCGTCTTTTATTTCGATGGATTACAGCTCTGGTACATTAGATGAATTGGAAAACAGGCAGTTCTCATCTCCGCAGAGTTTTGCCGGTGACAGCGTGCCTTTGGCATTACGACAAGGACATATATCCGGACCATTGAGAATTGTTAGAAACAAATTGCAGTTGTCGAGATTACGAGGAAGAAGGAGCGAACATGGCGGGATGTTTTCTCACTGGCAGCGGCGACGTAGTGATGCTTACTGGGTTTGTAGTTTGAAATTGTTTCTTATTGAGCGCGGTCCTAAAAAATGGTACAATAAGCTGATTTTTCGTCACTGGAGGGTTTGTTTCCGGTAATCACTGTCAACTGGTGTGAAGTTATTTACATTGTAAATCACTATAGATCTGATATCATTGACGATTCCAAACTCGGGAAGAACCTCAAAGTCTCCGAGATCATTCTCAATGGTAATTGGAATTGGCCATCTAACCTTTGATCCGCTCGAGCTAGAAGTAACGTTAATCTCAAGGAGATCAACAGGCTTCTTCTCTCCTCCCCCTCCTAACATCTCCGCTCAAGACGTTTATTATTGGAATGCGAAAACTGGTTGCATCACATTCACCATCCAGGACACCTACAATGTCATTCGTAAGTCTAACCCAACAGTGGGGTGGGCCGGGTTATTATGGAATAAATACAACATTCCTCGACATTCTTTCATCCTTTGGTTTGGTGTCTAAAACAAACTATCCACTAGGGATAAGTTGCTCAGTTGGGGCTATTATACCCCGACGGACTGTGTATTTTGTAACTCTGCACTTTTAATCTCAGGTCATCTCCACTTTGACTGTAGTTTCGCTCTGAGTATTTGGACTCGAACCAGTTCAAAATTGGGTTTTTCTTTAACTCACTCTAACCGGTAGTCTTTGATTAATGAGGCGTCAAACTGGTCTCAATCTCGAAACCACCATCTCTAGCGCACTAGTTTTGGCGCGGTTATCTACCACGTTTGGAAGGAGAGGAACTCAAGAATCTTCGGTTCCCCTCCTTCCATCGCCTTCCTGGTTTCTCACCGAATATACTCTGATCTTTGGTTCAGATTCCAGGGTTCCAAGATTTGCAGGCATTCGTAACTGTTTACCCCTAGTTATCTCCATCTCTTATTGCAGGTATACTCGATTTCCCAGCCACTTCGTTTGGGACCTTACGCAGTCCTTACCTCTGGAGCTTTCATCAGGTCGTCATTATTATCATATTTAAAACTAAAAAATAATCACTCAAAACTATCCAAACTTTTTTAACTTAAAATGATTTTAATTATATTAGATTAGAGGGTGTATAACGACACTGACTAGAAGACACCAATTTCTATAGTCAAAAGGAGTCATCGGCTCATGAATAATATTTTTGAGCCGATCTTGATAGTAACTGGTGGACTACAACTTCGCGTGTAACTTACAGACAAGCTTCATCTTTTATTTCGATGGATTACAGCTTTGGTATATTAGATGAATTGGAAAATATACAGTTCTCATCTCCGCAGGTTACAGCGTATCTTTGGCATTACGACAATGAAATCTATCTGGACGATTAAGAACTGCTAGAAACAAATTGCAGTTGTCGAGATCACGAGGAAGAAGAAGCAAACATGACAGGATGTTTTCTCACTGACATCGGCGACGTGGTGATGCTTACCGGGTTTGTAGTTTGAAATTTCTTCTTATTGAGTGCGGTCCTTAGAAATGGTACAGTAGGCTGATTTTCTGTCACTGGAGGGTTTGTTTCCGGTAACCGCTGTCAATTGGTGTAAAAGTAATCTAATTGATGAAAATTTTATCGTATCGGCATGTATCACACATATTTAGAAAACTAACAAGATGAGTTTTAAGGTATTGTTTTGGATCTCTAGCGAGTATTTGGTTGTTTTGGATCATGATAATGATAATGTACTGGCTTGAGATGTTGGGTTAAACCCATTTAGTGAAGAATCTGCAAAGTCGTTGATCTTTTTCATACCAAGACATTTTGTGGATTCTGTCTTGTTATCTTCAGTTATCTCCTTCCTTTTTGAAATGCTTTTTCGATCTCTGGATCAAAGACGAGAAGACTATCTTTAAAAATTATAAAAAAACTAAAAATTAATTAGCACATACATATTTCAAATTAATAGATCTAAAAAAATAAAGCTTATTCACCCAAAAAACGACGCCAAAAATTTGATGGAAAAATTGCAAGTGTAAGATTTTTCGTTCTAGTAATAGTAAGTATATAGACTATGGTTATTGAATCCAAAAAAATAATCTTATTTTTATTTAAATTTAAATTCTAATATAAAAACATGCTAATTAATGGAAAAAATTAAATATTTAATTTGTGATAATTTGGATTAAGATTTAGTGTAAGAAACTAAAAATTTAATAAAATAAAAGTAAATAAAAAATAAACTAAAAGTTGAAATCGACGTGAGAGAATTGTTCACTGTTTATCGATCTTTTGAACATGCGTATATAGTTTATTTAGAATTTTAATAATTAATTAATTTAATCTAAACATATTTTTTTCTAAGACAGATTCTCTTTCAGTGTGTTGCGATTATTTCTCGATAATAGACAACGAACCTTCTTATATGACTGGTTATATCTATAGTCTTTTATCTCTTACAAGTAGTTCATAAAATATAATAATCTAGTTTAGGTTATCTTTCAGTGTGTTGTGATTATCTCTCGATCGTAGACAGCTAACATTCTTGTGTGACTTGTTATATCTATAGTTCCCTACTTTTTTATTAGTTAATAAAATATAATAACCTAGTTCAGACTGTGTTGGGTCATGTCCGTAACGCACTATTCATTTAATTAATGGTATTAGTATATATCTCACTTCTCGATCTCAACCTAGATATATTATCATTCAGTTTACCCTATAGGAATTTGGAAGCGTTAAGTTTACTACTAATAATGAATAGAAATATATGAAGAAAAATTAAAATTTCAAAACTAACTCAAAACCGATGTGGTTTATTTTAAACTGAGGGTAATTTGTCAAGTGTTTTGGAGAGTTTCAAGGGTATTAAATGTTTGGGTGTTTTGTAGTGAGAGACTTAAGCTGCATGGATGTATTAAATGTTCATTACCATCATTAATGAAAGTAGTTGGGTATTTATACCCTTAATTATGGACCCATGGGCTTTCGGGTCAAGTTATGAAACCGGGTCAAGTCTAAGGACCCGTTTACTTAATAAGCCGATTAGCACCTAACTTAGTCAAAAGGTGTTTAGTGTTTTAATACTTGTGTCCTGTCCGAATAGTTTAGTGGGCACTTATTATCCGAATTACCCCTGTCTGGTTTTCTCAGTGAGTAGTGGTGAACAAATCCGGACTCATTAATAGCCCATTTTTTAGGCTTTGTCAAAGGTCTTTGGCAGGACTAAAAAACTCATTTAGTCAGTAACAACATTTTCCGGCCCGTTTATGTGCTTGGTTCGAGGTTTATCCGGACTGATTTCTTCTCAGAATTCTAAGAGTTTTTCTTTGGATCGTGGGACACGTGTCGCATTTTTATTTGCTATACCAGCAATTTTCTTCCTAGAACGGCGCTGCCACTAAGCCTGAAAAGTAACCTCTGTATTTAATGCTTCTTACTTTAGCGCCGTTTTCAATCATTACCTGAATCTTTTCGTCTTCTCCTAGGTATCAGTAGCTTTTTCCATTACTAATATATAAATTACTTTCTTTTACTGTTTCACCATCTTCATCACTCTATAATTTCTTTTCTCAGAGCTTTAACCTTTTCTTTCAAAACCTCTCTTGGATAGTTTTATGTTCACAGCAAGAAATGCTCTTGTAAAAGACGGTTGGTTGAATCTTTCTGAACTAGAGAAGGCGAAGAAAGTCGAACGAGAGAGACGCATTGCTGCTGGTCTTCCAGTCTCTTCGAGCGATAAGTCTAATAAACCATCTTTAGAAGCTGATCCAGGATCGTCTTTTATCAAAACTGAAAAACCTAAACGTTTATTAAAGCCAAACCTTTCGCCAATCCCATCAGGCTCCTCTGTTCATGAGTCTCAACCTTCTACTTCTCAAGAGAAAGCGGTATCAAGTGTTAGGAAACCTTCTCCGTTCATAGCTATGGTATCTGACATCGAAAATTCCCCAGAAAAAACCAATCCTCGCCGGACAACACGCTTGGTGAAAGGCCAAATAACTGGCTCTCAATCAAAGTCCTCCAAACCCGGGGTCTCTAAGTCAGCAAGTAAAAATAAACCCTCCGGATCAGAGATTTCTATAAAAGCTCCTCCAAATAGGCCCTCCGGATCAGAGGCATTCAAAGTGGTTTCCCACACCAAATCCTCCGGAGCTGTGCCCCAGCCGGACATCAGACCTCTAGAAGAAACTGGTGCTTAACCATCCGGACAGACCATTGAGCCACAAGCTGACACTCTTCCATCCTCAACAACTGACAAACCTTCCACAATGATGAAAGAAGTGATGGAAGATAATATAAAAAGTCCATTTCGAGACTGAAACCTCTGGGCAAACTGAGGATGCTGCCTCTGACAGAAAAGGAAAAGGCAAAGTGAAGGTGGAACTGGCTCATCCGGAGCTACCGGAGTGCTTGGAGGGCAAGGTGGGACCTTGCTTTCAGAAGGTCAATGTGAAGTATCTGCTGGCCATGCAGAATATCAACTATGTTTATACTCACACCGCTGAGCTGGGTCGGATCCGAACTAAGTGGGGATCCCAGAATCTGTGAAGGTGAGAATACCAGTCACACCGGAAACTCTGATGGACTGCAAACTCAATGAGATTGTCATTTACACTGAGCTGTTCAACTGGGGGCTCAGATTCCCCTTGTACCCAGAAATCGTCAGGTATTTTCACCTGATCAAGCTTTGTCCAAGCCAGCTAAGTCCAAATGCTTGGCATACACTCATTGCTTGTATAATGGCATCGAGGCTGTCCGACATTCCTCTCCCCATGGATCAATTCGCCGCAGTGGCCAGTTTGTGCAAAAACCATCACATCCCATTCTACCACTACAACATGGGAGACAACTTCAAAGTGGTGCATGACTTGTTGGAGTCAAAGAAAAACTGGAAGACTCAGTTTCTATTCATCAGTGGGACATGGGAGAATGGGAGAAATATCAAGGCTAATGTTAACCTTAACATGCTCACCAGCAGGTGGAAGAGCACAAGTAAGTATTCAGTTTTATTTTTCTTTTTTTCTTTATTATTTTCACAAAAATTTCACTCTTGAATCACCCATTTTCCCATATCAGTATTACCGAAGGAGTTCACCGGGTATTTGGAGGAGGGGCAGATCACATGTGCGAAGCTAAATGCATGGAATGCTGAATGTTGGGCGAACGCCTTCCACAACTGTTTTACTTCTGGCAACTTGGTGAGATCTCACTTATAGAATACCACGGGCCGGAGAGATATCACCTGGGAGGAATTGACTACACCACCTCCCCCAGTTGTCATACTTAAGAGAACAGAGGAAAAAGATGGAAAACTGGCCTTGCCCTCTAGAGCCAAAGCCCCTAGCAAAATGAAAAGAAAAGGCAAGAAAAAGAAGGCTGCAGCAGAGGCAGTTCGGGGTGCTGCAGAAGAGACCGGTCCAGACAATCAAGGAGGGCGGAAACAAGGAGGGATTGATGCTACTTTGCTCAAGGTAGTTGAGGATGAGACTATTAAGGAGGCAGGTGAATCTAAAAGCGACCAAGGCCTCCTAAAAAGGACCGAAAAGGGGAGCGAGCAGTGATGAGGGGAGATCCAAGAATAAACAAAAGTTGGTTAAAAAATATTCAAGAAAGAGGGATAGGTATGAGAGATTAAAGAGGCATCTGGGAAAAGAGTCGTCTTACAGCCACAGCTATAGTCGTAGGCATGTGGATCAGCTGTTGATGGATCCCTTTGCTTTTCATGAGGAGCCATGTATTTTTACAACACCTAATGAGGACACAGTTTTTAGTCGTGGCCGGAATTGGAGGCAATCCTCATTGTCATCCAAGATACTGTCTGGAAACCTTCCTAACAGGTTTGACAGTACTAAAATGGAGAAGTATGATGGGAGCAAAGATCCGGACAACCATCTGGAACAATTTAAAAAATTTATGATGAATTTTGATGATGATGACAAACTTCTTTGTAGAGCCTTCTCTCAATCTTTTATGGGAAGTGCTTTGAAACGGTACAACAGCTTACCACAGGGTTATATCAGAAACTTTGACACGTTTTGGGTGGCCTTCCAAATGAAGTTTATGGGGAGTAAGGAGGTGAAGGGAAATGGAGATAATATCATCCATTGTGCCCAAGAGCCAAACGAAAAACTGAAAGAATACATAATTTGGTTCGTAAACACAAAGAATGGCTTAGCTGATTGCTTTGAGCAGGTACCAATAGCTTCTTTGAGACAAGGATTAAACTCTGGGAATCTGGCCGATTCGGTAACCAGGAAAAAGGCCATGACCTGGGGTGGGATGCTAAACCAGGTGGAAAAACAACTCAATGTAGATGAAACAAAAAAGACTAGGGTACACAGACAAGTGAGATCTGACCCAACTGCACCAAACCAGAACCAATCCGGATACAAGGCCAAAGAAGCTGGACAGGGGCCCGATAGGGCCAAACAGACTCAATCTCACCCAGCTCCAGCTCAGAACCAGCAGTCCAGAAATAAACGAGGACCTTGGGTCCAACCGGAGTGGTTTGCTGAATTGAAAGAAAATATGGAAACCATCTATGACAAAACAAAAGATGAGGTACATTTCAGGAAGCCGACATCGCTTCAATCTCCTAGGGAAAGTCGTAATACTTGTTTTTGCCAATATCATCATGATATTGGCTATAACACCGAGGATTGCATCGCTTTGAAACAAGAGGTGCAGAATTTGATTGAAAGGGGGAGGTTAGGAGCTTATGTCAAGAGAAGAAATAGACCCATGGGCTTTCGGGTCAAGTTATGAAACCGGGTCAAGTCTAAGGACTCGTTTACTTAATAAGCTGATTAGCACCTAGCTTAGTCAAAAGGTGTTTAGTGTTTTAATACTTTTGTCTTATCAGATAGTTCAGTGGGCATTTATTATCCGAATTACCCCTGTCCGGTTTTCTCAGTGAGCAATGGTGAACAAATCCGGACTCATAAAAAACAACTTGAATTTTTGGCTCTTGACTTGGACTGTCTCCAATTTTTATTCTTTTGAGAACTTGTTTTGTTGCTAGATATTCCCCTCGTTATTAGACCTTCTATTTTCACCTGATTGTCTAACAATGGTTTAAACGATGTTGAAAAACAAGAACTAAAGAATTTTGCTGATTGGCTATTGAAAATTTTGAGAATGTTATATTTATTGATTTAAGTATACCAAACAATAAAGAATATTCACGGGTTAAAATTCCACCTGATTTACTTATTTAATCATTCAATAATCCTATTCACTTTATTTTTAGTGTGTCATATATTGATTTTCTGATTTTTTTATGATTACTTTTATTTAACGGAAAACACAATTATTAATCCAAAAAACAATGCAATGTCAGAGATAAATGACTTTATATTGAATTTAGTACTGGATAAAAGTCACACTTATTTAAGCTAAATTTCTTTTCTTTTTTTCCGGAGGGAAACCGCAGCCGCTACTCAGCGTGCAATGAGTGCGCATAGGGTAAAACCGTCAGTCTAACGCGATAGCCTGCAAACCAACGCCAGAAGGTAAACCACACAAGGTGACAGGCTCAGCCGAGAAAGTGTATGTAGAGGGACTCGAACTCATGACCTTTTGGTCATAAGAATGCCATACTCAACCAACTCGGCTACCCCTTAGGGGCTATTTAAGCTCAATTTCTATATATAAAACATGTGGAAATTCAGAAAGTTTTGAGCTTTTGTATCCGATTGAATTTCTTAATAAATTTGAATTTAATGGTATCCCCAAACATAAGTTAACACTAAAAAAAGGAGTGCATATAATGTTGTTAAGAAATTTGAATCGATCGTCAGAAATATGCAATGGTACAAGATTAATAATAACGAAAATGGACAATAAAGTCATTGCAACCAAAATTATAACCGATTGTAACATTGGTGATATAATTTTTATACATCAGATTGATTTTTCTTCAACAGAAAACAAATGACCATTTATATTTAAACGGAGACAATTTCTTATTAGGCTATGTTATGCAAAGACCATGAATAAAAGTCAAGGATAATATTTGAATAAAGTTGGTATTTATATTCCTCAACTAGTATTGCATGTCGCTTTATCTAGAGTAACTTATTGGAAAATGACTTAAAATTAGTGTGAACAATGATGAAAACATTCCAAATTGGTATACAAAAAATATCATATAGCTGAGAAGTTCTTGATAATCTATAAAAAAAATATAAAAAAATGTTGAATTAGACACATATATTTTCAATCATGACATAATGTTTGAACGTCTACATGAAAATTGATACAATACATTATAATTTGGTAAGTTTATATTATTTCTAACTATTGTTTTTATATATGACATATATGAGTATAATTAAAATTAATTTATTATATATCTTTTAATTATTCTAAATATAGATTAACCATTAATTTTTTAAAGATACTACACCAAACTACTATACTACCATAGGAAATCGCTTCCATATCAATATTAGCCACTTTGAATCTAAACCGTGGATCATTCCTGGAGCAGCATACACAACCGTGGTTAAAGCAAAACTTATAAACTAACCTTCAATTAAAGTTATCTCCAACCATTTTGCAATTTTAATTCGTCTTGAATTTTTTAATGAACTTAAATAAATATTAATAGAAATCTTGGTCCAAACTAATATAGGATCACTACAACTTTCTATCAAAACTTTGGCTGTGATTGTAAAAAAAAAATTGGTTTTGGAGTTTATATTTTGTAACTAAATACTTATAAATCTTTTTTGTGTTTATATAACTATCTTTTATATATATTTTAAGTATATACGTTTTTTTAGTATTTCATAAAAAAATATCCCAATATATAATGTAAAAAACTATTTTATTTTAGTTTAATATTTATTAAATACAAAACTTAAAGTGCAAACTTTTAAAACATAAAAAATATTATGGAAACAAAAATAACCATAAAAAACAACTTATTACAAAAACAAAATATTTAAATTAATAGGGATTTTTATCCTAATTTAATACAAAAACAAAACTCTACTAAATTCCCAATCCACATATTATATTACATTCAAGTATTTATTGGACTTTTATTTCGTTTTATCTTTTACAAAATGTTTCTTTTTATCAAAATAAAATCACATAATTTAAAAAGTGATAGTAAAAACTAAATGGTTTTGATTTCTTTCAATAAATTTGTTAGTTTGTTAATCAATTTGAATTAATTTGATTGAATAATTTGTTTCATTCGAATATGCTTAATTAATTTATCTGGAAAATAATTAATTGTTTTATTTTAATTCGTTTGAATTTATTTTGTCGATATGTTTAAATTTGTTTTGTTTAATTTTTTTATTTGATTTTTTTTGTTTGAATTGGTTGGTACGAATTTATTTAATTTATTTGTTTGAATTTGTTAAAATGGTTGTTTTTATTATGATTTTTTTATTTGTTCGATTTATTTGAATATGTTTAGTTAATTTGTTTGAATGCTTTGAATTTGTTTTATGAATTATTTTATATGTGTTTAAACTATTTAATTAATTTATTTTGAATTTATTTACTTAGATTTTGTTTGAATTTATTTATTTTTGTTTACTTAATTGGTTTGAATTTATTTTGATATATTTGTTTAGTTTGTTTGGATTTATTTACTTCATTTGTTTAATTTTTTTATTTGTTTAATATATTTTAATCAAATGTAAGCATTTTAACTCTCTCACTTAATATGTTTTTTCAATTTTTTTTAATTAAAATAAAAAATAATGAAGGTTACCCATGCAACAATTTGTACAAGAAGAATTGTTTGAACAAGAAATATGAAACTAAAGGTTCCTACCCAACAATTTGGGTTGGAAAGAAAATTGTGAACAAAGATTATATGATTAAAAAAAGTTAAAAATAACACACATATTTGATTAACCTACTAAGAGATCTAATCAGATCAAATTCACATGGATACAGAAGAAAAGAAGAAATGATTTTTGATAAAATTGGATAAAAAAACTCTTGCATCTAAACTTGTAATCTGTAGTGAAGTAGTTAGGTACCGTCGGATTAAATCATTTCGAAGACCAATTAAGTCAAATGTATGGGTATGCATAACGCATGTAAGAGCATCCCCAACAAATACGCTAATTGACAGTTTAAAGTAAATTTAACTATTATATATGATTTGTTTTTCTCTAACAAATACCTAAAAGACTATCTATATTTATTAGCTTAAATTATGATAGGATTATTGGTAAAAATTTATTTGTTATTCCTTGTTTTTCTCCGACAACTAACTTAAATAAAAAATAATAATATTAAAATTTAGATAACCTAAATACTATCTATATTTAGCTAAAAAATAGAATATCTGTTGGAGATGCTCTAAGTAGTAAAATATACCTGATCATTTTAAAAGCCATCTACGTGAAATGTGTTGCCCAATGCACAGAGCAGTAAAATATACCGATTATTTTAAAATCCAACTAAATGGAACGTGTCAATCTATCAACAAAATCCACCACGGTAGATGAAACGTGTTACGGTTAAATGACACATGTTAACAAACATAAACAGAGTAGTAAAATGTATGTTAACCCACATAGCTAAGTAAACGTGTTTCGGCCAAAATTTCATCTCTCATGTTGTCAATACCCCTCATAAAAATTAGTAAGTGATACATTAGATTGTGTTTAATTGTGGACGAATTTGAATTTATTTAATAATTTATTTAATTATTTTGTTTGATTTATATATGTTTAATTAATTGTTTGAAAAATAATAAATTGATTTGCTTAGAGTTGTTTGAATTCATTTGATTGATGTTGGATTTGTATAGTTTTTATTTAAAAAATTTATTTGATTTTTTTTAGTAAATTGATTGAATTGTTGAGATTTATTTAATTTATTTGTTAGAGTTTGTTTATTTTTTTCAATTCCGATTGTTTTTAGATTTTTTGGATTTGTTTAGTTCATTCTGATTTATTTGAATATGTTTAGCCGATTTGTTTGATTTGAATTTATTTAATTAATTATTTTATATGTTTAATTTATTTAGTTGATTTGTTTGGATTTATTTCCCTGGATTTGCTTGTTTAGTATATTTGGATTTATTTAATTGATTTTTTTGATTTAATTTAATTTAATTTAATTTAATTTAATTAAATTAATTAATTTAATATATTTTAATCAAAGATCTAGTTATTCAGTTTATTTTGTATAATATTGTTTAACTTTTTCTTGTCCAGTAAAATTTCTCAATATCTCTAAAAAATAAATCAACCATCAAGCATTCTAATTTTTTCAACTTCAAAAATGTTTCTATAAAAGTTATTAATTAAATGATTTTTTTATTGTTGAGTCAGAACTGAAAATTAAAGAAATCCGTTGAAAATTGATTGAATGGTTTTAGGCCTCCAAAAACATAAAACCAGTTCTTGATAACAAGGCCATGGCCCTAGCGTTTGGATAATCTGCGAAGCCTCTCCTCACCTCATCTCGTTGCCTAACCCTAGTGAAGCACGATGCTTTCTCCTCACAGCCTCACAATCTCTAACCTCTCTCCTCGATTTCACTCAGATCTAAATCGTACATGCAAAAATCGATTTCAGTTCTTCATCTTGAAGAACGAAATCGAGTAGATCCACCATCAGGAAGCCTTCTAGCCTCATCTCAGAGACTACCATCGAAGATTCTGCCATCAAGCCACATCTCAGAGGCTCGTTTCTTCGAAAATCCTACTTTCGAAAGGAATGAGTCTCCAAATAAAGATCCTTCTAAAGGCGGAAAGGAGTCTAGTATGCAGCTGGTACAAAAGTCTCCAAGAACTTACGCAGAAGTTTTAAGGACGGGAAAGGAGGCGATGCAATAATCTGTTGGCTCTGTTGAGGGTTTCGTACACGACAATGTGGAGTTCGGCGCTGAACACAGATATACGTATGTCAAATTTAGCGAAAAAGATAAGTTCTTTCTAAACTCTTTAGCTAAATTTACGTTGATTGCAAAATTTTCGTATGGCTGCCCATCTGTTGTAGAGTTTAGGAAATATTTAGCATCTTTAAAGCCTATAGGTAATTACAGTTTATATAAATGGGATTTTAGGCATGTTTTTGTGGAATTTGATAATATGGTAGATGTTAAAAGCTTCTGGAAGTATAATGTCAGGTCAATAGGTCAGTTTACGTTTAGGATTTTAAAATGGAGTCCTGATTTTAACCCTAAGCGTGAGTCTCCGTTGACTCCCGTTTGGGTTTCATTGTCTAAATTACCTGAATATATGTATAATAAAGATACTATAGAAAATTTAGCTAAGGCGATAGGTGTACCTTTAAGATCTTGGTTACCTAATAAAAATAGGGCTCGCTTTAATTGCTGTGAAGTTTGGACTGTTTTGGATGTCTCTAGTATACTTCCTCTAAGAATATGGGTTAGTTTTGGGGATAGGGAAGGGTTTTGGCAAGATGTAAACTATAAAAATAAGCCTGATTATTGTAAAAAATGTAGACATCTAGGTCACAAAGATATTGCTTGTTAATCAGATGATTTAGAATACAAGAAATCTCAGAATTTAAAAAAGGTTGAAGTTAATTCTAAGGATAGGAAGAATGGTAATATTTGGATGCCTAAAACTAAAATTAATAGAGATGTTAATAATGTGCAACCTAATATGGATGAGTTTACTGAAAAAAAGAATGATAAAACAAGTGTCAATGGTAATGAAAATACACAGATTGTTGATAGAGATATTAATAATGTATCTGTTATAGCATTTAATAACATCATGAATACAGAAACTTACCAACATGATGAGATTATTAATGACAGTGGTAAACAAGTTGCATGTGAGAATGTAGATTGTAATGTATAAATAATGTCTAATAAGAAGTTGTCTTCTATGGAATATGATAATCAAGTTGTGCAGATAGGAAAAGCATGTAGTAATAAGGATATTGTCTTGCATGATAGTGTTAAGCAATTTGCATGTGAGAAGATAGGAAAAGCATGTAATAATAAGGAAATTGTTTTGCATGATGATATTATTAGAAAAGATGACAATGTGTCTGTAGTTAAACATTCTGAATTTAATGCTAAAGAGCCTGTTAGACATATTGATAACAACTGTGTTGTTAAAGATAATAACATTTCATTGCCATGTAAGCATGTTGTCTATGAAGTTAATACTTTGACATTGAATGATTGTAATGCACATGATAATATTATTAGAAAAGATGACAGTTTATCTGCAATTAAACATTCTGATTTATATGCTAAAGAGCCTGTTAGACAGATTGATACCAACTGTGCTGTTAAAGATAATAACATTTCTTTGTCATGTAAGCATGTTGTTGATTGTAATGCACATGATGATATTGTTAGAAAATATGACAGTTTATCTGTAGTTAAACATTCTGAATTAAATGCTAACGAGCCTGTTAGACATATTGATATCAACTGTGCTGTTAAAGATAATAACATTTCTTTGTCATGTAAGCATGTTGTCTCTGAAGTTGATTCTTTGTCATTGAATGATTGTAATGCATATGATGATATTGTTAGAAAAGATGATTATTTATCTGCAGTTAGATATGCTGAATTAAATACTAAAGAGCCTATTAGAAATATTGATAACAACTGTGTTGTTAAAGATAATAACATTTCATTGTCATGTAAGCATGTAGTTGATACTCTGCCATTGAATGTTTGTAGTTCACATGATAATGTAATTAGTGATAACAATCTAATAGCATTTAAAAACTTCAATAAAACTGATAATCATTTAAAAGGAGTAAGAGAATCATCTAATAAGAATATAGCAAGTGTTTCTTTAAAGCATCAGAGTAAAACTATAAAATTTTCTAATCATTTGGAAGATTTTGTAGTGATAACTAATGAAGATATAATTAATGAAATTGAAAATATAAAGTTGAATAATCCTTTTAATCCTTTGTCTGATGAAGAGTTAAAAGAGGTAGAAGATGTTGTAGAAGATCATATAATTATAGATAGGCATAGTCTAAGTGAGCCTAATTCACCTAAACAAAGAAAACTGTTAAAAGAATCCTCTAATGTTAGTTTGAGAAGATCTGCTAGAAATAGAATGACAGCTAGAACAAGGAACTTCAAAAGGTCTTTAGGATCCTCTTATAAAAGTTTTAGATGACAGTGTTGCTTAATTGGAATGTAAGGGGAGTTGGAAATCATAAAACATTAAGAAGATTAAAGAATTTGGCTAAAAAATTTGCTGTTGACATTATTGCTCTTCAGGAGCCTTTGATATCAGTAGATAAGATTGGTTTTGTTTGTTTAAAACTTGGTTTTGATTCTTATTTTGCAAACTTAAATAATAAAATTTGGTTATTTTGGAGAAATGGTTATGAAGTTAATGTGTTAGATAATTCTGAACAACTGTTAAATTCTTTGGTGAGTCATTCTGCTTCTATATCTGTAGTTGTAATTACTATAGTGTATGCTAAGTGTAATAGGGCTCATAGATTAGTATTGTGGGATCAGTTAAGGAATATTTCAGTCACTAATCTTCCCTGGCTTGTTGCTGGGGATTTTAACACAATTTCAAACATAAGTGAACAATTGGCCTGTAGTACTCTTTGTTCTAGAGGTATAGATGAATTCAATATGATGATATTAGACTGTAAGTTAGAAGACCCAGGGTATATTGGATCAGACTTTACTTGGACAAATAAGCATAAGTGGAAAAGATTAGATAGGATTTTGCATAATTATAAATGGAGAGAGACTTTTAATGTAACTAAAGTAAATCATTTACCTAGAATATATTCAGATCATTCACCATTATTAGTTACAGTATTAGATAACTCTTCTTATAAAAAGCCATCATTTAGATTTCAGAATATGTGGACTAAACATGAGGATTTTTTTTAAAACTGTTGAGGGAAACTGGTCTAAGCAAATTAGAGATTCTTCTAGTATGTTTGTTTTTTGGTCAAAACTTAAGAGACTTAAGAAGCATCTAATAAACTGGAATAAGGAGATGTTTGGAAACATTTTTGACTACCTAAGTAAAACAGAAGAAGAGATAAAAGTAGCTGAGTTAAGATTAGAAGAGGATGATAGTATTGATAATAGAGCTAAGTTAGATAGTTTAAATGTTACTTATACTATGTTGCTTGAGAGAGAAGAAATTTATTGGAAACAAAAAAGTTATTCTAATTGGATTATAGATGGTGATAATAACTCTAAAATGTTTCATAACTATGTTAAGAAAAGAAGGTCTAAAAATGTTATAAAGGGAATTCAGGAGAACAACATGTGGATTGAAAATGATAGTTTGATAGGATCTTCTGCTGTTAATTACTTCTCTAGTTTGTTGAATAAGACTCCAATAGAAAATGATATAGTTTCAGTTAGGAATATTATTCCTAGGTTAATTTCTGATATAGATAATGATAACATATTAAGGATGCCTACTTTAGATGAATTGCATGATGTAATTAAAAGTTTAAATGTTGGCAGTGCCTCTGGAGTTGATGGATTCTGATGAGTCCGAATTCAGCATGCTCCCCGAACAAGGGCAGATCGGTCAAGTCTCTCCGAATACCGGACAGGTTATAGGGACAGGGATCGAACAGGTCACTTGGACCAGACAGATTTCTGTGAACACTATGAACTTAAAGCAGTTCGAACTATGACAAAAGTACTAAAAAACCTAAACACTTCTTGACTAAGCTACTTGCTCTCCTACTTAAGAGCTCATGGGTCTTTGAACATGACCCGGGTCCATTAAACATGACCCGAAAGGCCATAAGGGCCCAAACATTACACTATAAATACCCAACCACCCGCATTAACTATGGGTAATGAGAATTAACTGCTACCAAGCTGCTTAATCATCTCTCTACTCTCTACTCTAACTACTAAACACTCACACACCACCGTTAAACACCCATACACCACCTTAAAACTCCACTTGAAATTACTAGCCTACCCCCAGGCGGTTATTATCCACACCAAATTGGCGACCACAGTGGGAGGCGACGGTGCCTGAATCAAGCATTCAAAACCAGCTAAAAAACTCTGTCCGAATGAATCCAGACAATCCAGAAGTACCACCAGCTCTGCTCGAAGTGGTGGGAGAGAATGATGAGTACACTGTCGAAGAGCGTGACAGGTTGAGGGGTGAAATAGAAGCTCTGAGGGCTGAAAAGGCCAAGATGGGCGTGAAAGAGAAGTCCAAAGCATCAGTTTCTCATCACACCGACAACCCTAGAGAGCCTGAGGCTTCAAAAACTCATGTGAGCACCAAAAAGACACATGCCAGTTCTAAAAAGTCTCACTGGTCCAAGCCTGTGGAGAGTTCTGACTCAAGCTCAGAATCTTCAGATAGCTCTTCGGACAGTGAGGGAAATGAAAAATCCTTGTCCTCTAGCAGCGATGAGGGTCGAACCAGGAAAAAGCAAAAGCAAGTTAAGAAATATTCAAGAAAAAGAGACCACCATGTAAGAATGAAAAGGCATATTGGTAAGGGATCATCTCATAGCCGGAGGCATGTGGACCGGATGCTGATGGATCCCTTTGCTTTCCACGATGAGCCAGGTATCTTTGCAACTCCCAATGAGGATACTGTGTTCAGTCGTGGAAGGAATTGGAGGCAGTCTTCACTGTCTTCTAAAATCCTGTCCGGAAACCTCCCCAAGAGGTTTGATAGCACTAAAATGGAGAAGTACGATGGCAGTACTGATCCGGACAATCATCTGGAGCAATTCAAGAACTTCATGATGAACTTTGATGACGATGATAAACTACTGTGTAGGGCATTTTCCCAGTCATTTACGGGGAGTGCTCTGAAATGGTACAATAGCCTGCCTCAGAGTTGTATTAAAGATTTTGATACGTTTTGGGTGGCCTTTCGAAGGCAGTTTGTAGGGAGTAAGGAGCTGAAGGGCAATGGAGACACAATAATCCATTGTGCCCAGGAGCCAAATGAGTCCTTGAAAGAATACATAAGTCGTTTTGTGAACACAAAGAATGGGTTGGCTGATTGCTTCGAACATGTGGCAATAGCATCCCTAAGGCAAGGTTTGAACCCAAGCAATCTGGCCGATTCGGTGACCAGAAAGAAGGCTATGACCTGTGGAGGATTGCTAAATCAAGTTGGCAAGCAAATAAACGTTGATGAAACAAAGAAAACCAGGGTGCACAGACAGGTGAGATCCACCCCGGTGGCACCAACTCCAAATCAAAACCAGTCCGGGAACAAAGCAAGAGAAACCGGACAGGGGCATGGTAGGGCAAAAGCTCAGTCTCAGCAAGCTTTTCCTGCTCAAAGTCAACAATCCAGAAACAAAAAAGGGCCATGGGTCCAACCGGAGTGGTTCGCAGAGTTAAAATAAAGTGTGGCCACTATCTTTGATAAAACAAAAGATGAGGTACATTACCGGAGACCAGCAACTTTGCAGTCTCCTAGAGAGCATCGTAACAACTCCTTTTGCCAATATCATGATGATATTGGCCACACCACTGATGATTGCATAGCATTGAAACAAGAGGTTCAAAACCTGATTGAAAGGAGGAAGTTGGGAGCATACGTTAAAAGAAGAGGAGGCAACAGGCCTGACAACACTCACCGGGTTGGTTCAAGTAATGCTGCCCCGGAGGGGGCCATGGTCATAGTTGAAAGGTTTGATGTGGATTCTGAGTACTTGGATCCTGATCCAACTCGAAACAGGGTGGGTGCTATAGAGGAATGTTCTAGGTCGGTCTCCGGGTTCATTAAATTCTTTGAGTCACTTACAATTTTCGGAGGAGACACTATGACAGCTCCTACTGCTTCTTCGAGAAAGAGGCATGTTCATAATTTAGCCTCCCAGCTAGAAGGAGGCATGACATCTTATCAGTCACCAAACTCATTCCCCTTCATTGTCTTTGATGAGGATGATTTGAGAGACATTGCTGGCCCTCATGAGGATGTTGTTGTCATAGGAGCATCTATAGGAGGCAATGAAATAAGGTGAATCCTGGTGGATACTGGAAGCTCAGCCAATATCCTTTTCCTGACCACTTATAAGAAAATGAAAAATCCAGCTGTGATTCAAAAGTCGGACATGTCAATCGTGGGCTTCACGGGCAGCTCAGCCGATGTGATCGGAGAATTCGAAGAAGAGGTGTTATTGGGCAGGGGCCCTTTCAAGAAAATGGTTAGAATACTCTTTATTGTGGTGGATTGTCCCACTTGCTATAATGCTATTCTAGGGAGGTCTTGGCTCTCTAGGATGCATGTAGTGGCTTCAACAGTCCACCAGTGCTTAAAGTATGCTGTTTAGGGACATGTTGGGGTTGTCCGGAGCAGCCAAAAGATTGCAAGAGAATGCTATGCCACTGCCCTGGCTCCTCGAACGCTGGGGGCAGTCCGAATAAATGATCAATAGCAGTTTGAGGGTGAAATTGATGACCCCAGAGAGACCCCTGGGGTGTTAATTCCAATTGAAGAGGTTGAAACGCATTGTTTGGAAGAAGGAAAGAGTGTCAAGATAGGGTCCAAGATGCCACTAATGATGAAAGAAGAGATGTTGAAATTTTTTAAAGACCATCAGCATGTTTTTGCTTGGTGCAATGCTGATGTTACTGGAGTTCCATCAGAAGTGATATCCCATCACCTATCTGTCCGGAGAGATGTAACACCAGTGGTTCAAAAGAGAAGAGCTTTCTCAAAAGAAAAGGCTGATGTCATTGTACAAGAGGTTGACAGACTCACAAAGATGGGGCACATTAAAGAATCTCAATACCCTTTGTGGACTGCCAATCCTGTCCTGGTAACAAAGAAAAATGGCAAATGGCGCATGTGCATTGACTTCACAGATCTCAACAGAGCTTGCCCAAAAGATTTGTATCCGGTCCCCCGGATAGATCAGTTAGTAGACTCTACTTCTGGGAACAAGCTGCTTTCCTTTATGGATGCCTTCTCCGGGTACAATCAGATTCAAGTAGATCCAAAAGATCAAGAGCATACCACGTTTGTCACTGATAGGGGTCTACATTGCTACAAGGTGATGCCTTTTGGTTTGAAAAATGCTGGGGCTACTTATCAAAGGCTAGTCAACAAGGCATTTGCTGAGCAGATTGGAAGAAATATGGAGGTTTACATTGACGATATGATGGTGAAAAGTGTGGATGAGCAGCTAGACTTGTCCGATCTCCAAGAAACGTTTGCCAAGTTGGTAAAGTAAATTTAAAGTTAAACCCTGAAAAGTGTGTTTTCGGAGTGCAGTCCGGAAAATTCTAGGCTATATCATAAGTGAGCATGGAATACAGCCCGATCCGGACCAGTTGAATGCTCTTTTCCAGATGGAACCTCCTCGAAACATCAAAGAAGTACAGCGGTTAACGGGGAGATTAGCTGCCTTAAACAGATTCATCTCGAGGTCTTCGGACAGGTGTGCTCCTTTCTTTCAAACTTTGAAGGGTGCAAAGGGGTTCGATTGGACCCCACAATGTGATGAGGCGTTCAATGAAATCAAGAAACATCTTTCCTCTCCCAAAACTTTGTTCAAACCAGTTGATGGGGAGACTCTCTTTGTGTATTTGGCCGTTTCAAGTTGTGCCATCAGTGCTGTGTTGGTAAGAGAGGTCGATAGGCATCCCTACCCAGTGTACTACATCAGCAAAAGCTTGATCGATGCTGAAAGGCGTTACTTGAAACTCAAAAAACTGGCGTTAACCCTGGTGATAGCTGCTAGAAAGATGAGGCCTTATTTCCAAGCTCATCCTATCATTGTCCGGACCTCTTTTCCCATAAAGAATGTCCTTCAAAAAGCAGATATCTCGAGCAGAATGACTAAGTGGTCAGTAGAGTTGGGGGACTTCGACATAGACTTTGCTCCCCGGACAGCAGTAAAAGCCCAAGCAGTGGCTGATTTCCTGGTTGAATTCCACTCCGATAGGGATTCGGAGCAAGCTACTGATACAAAAAATAAGAAAGTCTGGATCGTCCGAACAGATGGTGGATCTAGCACTATGGGATGTGGTGCAGGAATATGTTTAACTTCCCCTTATGGAGATAGTATGTACCAGGCTATTTGTTTTGCTTTCAGGGCATCTAATAATGAGTCCGAATACGAAGCAGCTATAGCTGGGTTAAAGTTAGCCTACATCTGTGGGGCTAAGAGGGTCAAACTACTAAGTGACTCCCAATTGCTTATCCACCATGCCTTAGGCCAATTTGAGGCTAGAAAGGAGCAACTTGTGAAATATTTACTCCTCCTCAAGAGTGAAGCACTAAAATTTAAAGCTGTTGTCTACGAACACATTCCCCAGGCAGAAAATGAGCTAGCAGACTCATTGGCAACAATAGCATATACAGAGTCTTATCCATGGATCCATGTGCTTGAAAGCCCTTCTATTCAACTTAGTAAGAGTGAAGAAGAGGAAATTTTTGAAATACAAGTGAAACAACCTCAAGACCGGAGGTTTCCTTTATTACAATATCTCTCCGATGGTGTTGTGCCTCCGGATAAGTCACAAGCCAGAACATTGAAACACAAAGCTCGTGGTTTTATCATATTGAGAGAAGTGTTGTACAAAAAATCCTATAGTAAACCTCTTCCGCGTTGTTTGGGGGATGATGAATCACAAGTGGTCCTCTCCGAATTACATGATGGTGAGGGGTCAGCCCATTGTGGGTTTAGAGCTTTAACAAGAAGAGTATTACTCTCCGGATATTATTGGCCATCAATTATGAAAGATGCTAAGGAATTGGTGAAGAGGTGTGACCCATGCCAGAGGTACAGCAATGAAATTCATATGCCAGCCATGCCTTTGGAGTCAATTTCTGAGCCCGTCCCTTTTGCTCGATGGGGGTTGGACTTAGTAGGGCCTCTCCCTGTGGCGTCCGGAGGGCGTAAAACTATAATTATGGCCATTGATTACTTCTCAAAGTGGATAGAAGCAGCTCCCCTGGCAGGGACAACATCAAAAGCTGTCATAAAATTCATTCTGTCCAACATATGTTGCAGATTTGGTGTCCCACAGAAGATAACAACAGACAATGGGCCACAGTTTGACAATAGAGAAATGGAAAGTTTATGTGCCTCGAGGGGTATACAACATTATTTTTCTTCACCTTTCCACCCACAAGCCAATGGGCAAGTTGAAGTGGCTAATAGGACTATACTGTCCGGTTTAAAGAAGAATCTGGAAGGGGCTGCTGGGAAGTGGCCTAGTTATTTACAAGAAGTCTTGTGGGCCTACCGGACAACACCTGGGGCTGCAACACAAGAATCACCCTTCGCCTTGGTCTATGGAATGGATGCAGTAGCCCCCATAGAGAAGACACTCCCTTCCTTTCGTGTTCATAACTTCTCCGGACACGCTAATGAGATGGCCATCAGGAATCAAGTTGATTTGATAGAAGAAATACGGGTTAAAGCTCGCCTTAGAGTTGCACACTATCAGGGCTTGATGAGAAGCAGGTTTGCTTCTAAAGTTAAAAGAAGAGATTTCCAACCAGGGGACAAAGTATTAAGGAAGGTCTTCGTACATACTAGAGAAAAGCTCTTCGGAAAGCTGGCCCCAACCTGGGAGGGTCCGTATATTGTGGTTGAAAGAATCAAGCATGGAACTTATTGGTTGGAAGACAAAGATGGCAAGGTTTTAACTCACCCTTGGAATATTGAGCATCTTCGGATGTACTTGTAATAACACTTGTGTAAATATTTACTTGTTTGAACTTCCATGTAAATATTTGGGGGCATACTCTTTCCTCCCTGGTGGCACGGGGAGGTTTTAATGAGGTGTCCGGATGGTTGAATAAAATTCGATGCCTTCTTTCGAAATTTTCTAAGTATTTTCCAAGTTCTATCTCTTGTTATACTACCCGGACTGAAATATTTGAGGGCTATTTAAACTCTAGCCAGATAATTTAAACACTCTCACAATGCAACAACTAAAAGCTACTTAAACTCTAGCTATCTAAACTAAAACAAAGAATGAAAGAAAATGATGATTATGTAAAACAGAAGTAACCATTGAGCAAAATTTCCTTGGCCTTCCAAGGATTTTCGAACAAGTTAGGGTACAGCACAAAAAATCTGTCCGAACAAATACCGGACACCACAACAAAAAGAGTGCCTTGGACTTCCAAGGACTTTAGTTTGAATAAAAGATAAACCAAGTAAATCATAAATTAAGATTGAGCCTTTGAAGATGGCTCCCCTTCATCTGCTTTCTTACCCTTAGAGTCGCTCCTCTCTTCGACTACTTTCTTGCCCTTGGGATCATTCTCCTCTTCACCAGGGCTCTCTCCGGTCTTCTCTTCATCATCAAATGAAGACCCACTGGAAATTCCATCCTCATCGACCATTGTATAAAATGGAAGGTCATCATCATCCAGATAGTACCATAAGTCCCCCACGGTCCTCTTCGGAAATTTTTCATGAAAAAGGAGAACCATATCAGACTTTACCCTTTGGATCATTAACTCTTCTCTTTTAATCATCTCCCTGGCATAGGCGTTGATCTTGGCATTGATTGTGGCCTCTTGATCCTTTAACAAAGCTTTTTTCTCCTCAGCAGCCTGGGTCACTGCATTTTCTAGAGAAATCTTGTCAGTGGTCAAGTTGGTGATGATCTTCTCCTTTGCAATAGTTTCTCCCCTTGAGGCCGTAAGATCCTTCTCCATACCGGACAACTTCCCCTGAAGATCTTTAATGGTTTCTTCTAGGGTGGCAACTTTTGTGTTGCTTTCATCTTGATTCCTCTTCAGCTCCTCATTTGCTTCCTTAAGCAAATCAGCATTGGTAGTAGCAGTGCGGAGGTCTCTGGACAGCTTTTCCTTCTCAGACTTGAGGTCTTTGATGATGTCTGCCTGACTCCGGACTTGCCTCTCCAATGTAAGAACTGGCTGCACATTACTAAGCAAGGAATGGGCTATGATGTCCTTTTCACTAGAAACCATGAAAGTCTTACCATTGAAATTGACTGTATTGGAGCTACTTGGAGGAACGTAGGGCCCTACGAATTCGTCTCTGGGGAGGCCAAGGAAATACTCACCAAGCCCAGCTAGACCAGTGATGTCCATTCCATCGAGGTTGAGATCTCCCCCCTCTACCTCATCAGTATGAAAGTCCCCTGGGATCTCTTCGGCCAGCGTTGGGTCAGAGGGGTCAGTGGGGAAAGAGGGCTCCGGATCTCGGAGAGCGAGCTCATCTCCCTGGGAAGTCTTTTTCTTCTTGGCTTCCCGATCAGCATCTTCACCTACTTGCTTGCGAGTCCTCTTGGGAGCCTTTGGAGGTTTTGGGAGGCCTACTTCATGTCTTTCGGTCTCTTGCTCTACCACTTGCAAGAGGGCTGCATCAATTTGAACCTGGGCCGGCCCCTCCGGATCTGTTGGGGCATCCTTCTCAGCATCGCTCGCCACCTTTTTGCCTTTTCTCCTGCCTTTCATTTTGCTTGGGGCTTTAGCCCGGGCAGGCAGGTAGAGTATCCCATCTAATTCGTGGGATCTTCTAAGCACAGTGTCTTCTGGAGGCTGGGTGGTGAGCTCCTCCCAAGTTAGATCTCTTCGACCTGTGGTGTTCCACAGGTGAGACCTTGCTAGATTTCCAGGGGTGAAGGCCTTGTGGAATCGATTCTCCCAGTTCTCTGCGGCCCAAGCATTGATTTTGCCACAGGTAGTCTGTCCGGCCTTCAAATAATCCCCGAACTCCTTTGGCAGCTCTGTTAGAGCAAAAGAGAAACTGGTTAATTTAAAACTAACTTTAAAAAAAAAAGAGAAGAGAGAAACAGACAGAGATTTAAAGTAAGGAACTTACGGTCACTCCTCCACCTACTCCTGAGGAGGCTTGGGTTCTCTCCGGCCTTGATCTTCTTGCCATTTTCCCAAGCGCCACTGACGAACAGAAATTGACTCCTCCATTTGCTCTCTGACTCCAAGAGATCATCAACAGCCTTGAGACCGTTCCCCATATTGAAATGGTAGAAGGGGAATTGGTGATGCTTGCAAAGGTTGGCCACTGCTGCGAACTCTTCCATAGGAAGAGGGATCCCAGACAACCTAGATGCCATGATACATGACATCAAAGTAAACCAGCCATTGGGGCTCAGCTGGCTCGGGCAGAGCTTGACCAGGTGGAAGTATCGTACGATCTCCGGGTCCAGTGGGAACCTGAGTCCCCAATTAAATAACTCCGTAAAGAAGACTATAGGATTTCGCTTACAGTCCATAGGGGTCTCCGGATCGATGGGAATCCTTATCTTCACATTTTCTGGGATCCCCCATTTTGTGCGCATTCGACCCAGATCAGAAGTATGGATGAATGCATACTTGGACTTCTGCAAGGCCAAGAGGTACTTGAGCTCAACTTTGTGAAAGCACGGCCCCACTTTCCCCTCAAGGCACTCCGGCAGGTCTGGATGCCTCAAGTACAGATTTTCCTTGCCTTTTTTGGCAGCAGCATTATCGGTCTGTCCGGAGGACTCGGACTCAAGAGGGACTTCTTCAGCAGAGTCCTCCATTTTTTCCTCCATAATTGTTGGGGGAGCATCTGTAGTAGTGGTCCGAGGAGGATTGAAGCTTGGCTCAGCCTGACTTCCGGACTGCTGTCTTTCTGTATTTCTTTGACTTCTCACCTCAGGTTGGGGCTCAGAGGCAGAAGTCTCTCTTGGATGTACCGGGCTGCTGGCCTCCGGACCAGATGGCCTCTCCCCGGGAGCTCTAATGGGCACTCCAGACCCAGAACCACTGGTTTTCGCCCCCGATTTGGAGGGAGTATTCTTGGAGGCTAGTCCCTTAACTAGCCGGCTTGGCCTCTTGATAACTAGTTTCTCCGGAGAGTGATCAGAGTCAGATCCCATAGCTATAAAAGGAGAGGGTTTCCCGACGCTTGTAACAGTGAATCCTGGCTCGACAGCAGGTATTGACTCTTGGACTGAGGAACCAGAGACTATAGGCGAGAGAGTGGATTGAAAGAGTTTTTTGGGCTTAGTACCTTTGGAGGAGGATGAGCCTCGATCTGATACTGTAACAGAGACGACTGGTCTCTCAACTGGTGATGATGGCAGCCCTGCTGCTATTCGTCTCTCCTTCTCGACCTTTTGCGCTTTCTCCAACTCTGAAAGGTTGAGCCAACCACCTTTGATCAATGCTGTTCTTGCTGTAAACATAAACTGCCAAGAGAATTTTTTGCTTTAGAGAGAGAAAGCTCTGAGTAAATTTGCAGAGTAAATGTGAAAGAGATGGTAAAATAGTGGAAAATGAGTGTGAATTTATAGTAAATCTGAAGAAAGGAGTTGATTCCTAGGAGAATTCGAAAAGTTGGGCAATGATTAAAAGACGGCGCTGATGTCATTATTTGAAATTAAAGAGGTTACTTGTTCGAGAAGGTGGTGCGAAATTCAAGGTGAAAAAACGGCTGGAATGACCAATCAGAGAGCGACACGTGTCCCACTAACTCTGGCAAAAACCGTTTTGAATTCGTAAAGCTTAACCTGTCCGGGTATACCCATAGTTCTGTCCGGATTGAAAACCACTTCAGACATCGGACTGTTTTTCAGTTCTTTGACAAGAATAATTGCTCAAACACCTAAAAAGGGGCTCCTGATGAGTCCGAATTCAGCATGCTCCCCGAACAAGGGCAGATCGGTCAAGTCTCTCCGAATACCGGACAGGTTATAGGGACATGGATCGAACAGGTCACTTGGACCGGACAGATTTCTGTGAACACTATGAACTTAAAGCAGTTCGAACTATGACAAAAGTACTAAAAAACCTAAACACTTCTTGACTAAGCTACTTGCTCTCCTACTTAAGAGCTCATGGGTCTTTGAACATGACCCGGGTCCATTAAACATGACCCGAAAGCCCATAAGGGCCCAAACATTACACTATAAATACCCAACCACCCGCATTAACTATGGGTAATGAGAATTAACTGCTACCAAGCTGCTTAATCATCTCTCTACTCTAACTACTAAACACTCACACACCACCGTTAAACACCCATACACCACCTTAAAACTCCACTTGAAATTACTAGCCTACCCCCAGGCGGTTATTATCCACACCAGGTTCAACTCCAGGTTTTATCTTGATTGTTGGACAATAATAAAAGAAGATATTTTGGAAGCAGTGATAGATTTCTTTTCTGATGTTATGTTGCCAAAAGGATTGTTTGCTACTTTGATATGTTTAATCCCTAAAACCTGGTTACAGTTTAGGCCTATTAGCTTATGTTGTGTTCTTAACATTATCATCTCTAAACTAATAAACTTTAGGATAGCTAAGATACTGCCTATTATAATATCTAAGGAGCAAGGTGCTTATGTAGAACTTAGGACAATTCAAGAGAATATCTTAATTACTCAGGAATTAGTTAAGGAACTGAACAGAAAAACTAGAGGGCATACTGTAATTATAAATATGGATATGTCGAAAGCTTTTGATAACTTAGATTTTAAGTTTATCTATGATGTCATGTTGTCTTTTGGTTTTAATGATCGAGTCATTCTATTGATTAAGAAATGTATTGAGAATGTTAGGTATTCAATCATAGTTAATGGCTGTGCATATGGCTTTTTCAAATCTGTTAATGGTCTTAGGCAGGGTGACCCTTTGTCTCCCTGTCTTTTCATTATAGCAGAAGAGTTTTTGATAAAGGGCATTAATAATTTAATAAACCAGAATAGTTCTATGTCCTATAATATGAAAAGTTTAGTTAAAGTCAATTGTCTTGCTTATGCTGATGATATGATTTTGTTTGTAAATGGTTCACAAAGAAGTATTAAGATGTTAACTGATTTTTTAGATAGCTATCAATCACTTTTTGGCCAACAAATTAACAGACAAAAGACTACTTTTATTCCATCTTTAAGAATGAATAGAGCAAGTATAACAACCTTAGAGAACATTTTAGTATTTAGGCATGCAGAATTATCTTTTACTTATTTAGGAATTCCTATTCATTCTAATAACCATTCTATTCATTTTGAGAAACTGATTGATAAGATAAGATGTAAATTTTTTGATTGGAACTCTAAACATATATCATTTGGAGGAAAACTAACATTGATAAATTCTGTATTAATGACATATCCAATATATTACTTGCAATCAATAAAATTACCTTTGAAAATAATATCTAGGATTGAGAAGCTTTTAAATAAATTCCTGTGGGGATCTAGTGAAACTGATAAACACATGATTTGGTCTAGTTGGGAGAAGTTGTGTAAACCATATAATGAGAATGGATTAAATTTTAGGAACATAAGAGACATACAAACTGCTTATTCATTCAAATTATGGTTTAACTTTAGAGATAATAAGACTTTATGGTCTAGTATGATGCATTCAAAATATTGTTCTAATATTCATCCTTTGCAGTCCACTCTTAGAGTATCAGATTCTAAAATATGGAAAAGAATGTATGAAGTTAAGGATAGAGCTGAGACACATATAGGTTGGAATGTAGGAGAGGGTAATTTAGATATCTGGCTAGACCAGTGGTATAGTACTAGGCCTTTAATAACTTTAACAGCTTTAAATTCTAGACATTATACACTTACAAAGATAAATGAGTATTGGATTGATAATACATGGAACATTGATAAACTTTTAAGCATGTTGCCTTCTAAATATGTGTGTGAAATCAGTAGAGTTAAGTTTAATGCATATTCATCTGATTCTATTGTTTGGAAACTTTCAGTGGATGGAAAATTTAACTTAAAGAAAGCAGTTAATGAAATAAGAATTAAAAATGTAACATCTCAAGTTAAAGGTAAAATCTGGAATAGTGTTTCACCTAAAAAGTGTTCTTTTGTCCTTTGGAGAGTCATGAATAACCTGTTAAGTGTTGATAGTAAATTACAACAAATTGGTTTTAGTTTAGCATCTAAGTGTTATAGTTGCCAGAATTCAGAATCATTGAATCATGTATTTGTGTCATGTGAAACTGCTTGGCTTATTTGGTCTTATTTCTCTGCTATGTTTAGGATAAATATTGGTAGGTATATGACTGTGAATAACATCATCAACCTTTGGTTTATGTCTACAACTAAAAGAACACGGATTAGAATAATTTTGCCTTCTTTGATTGTGTACTCTATATGGTATGGTAGAAATAATAGTAAACATAATGATAAAGTTCTATCATCTAAAAGAATAATTAATCACATATTATTCATGTTATCAGCATTAGATTTTGGTAGACATTTAACAAGGAAACATTGGTCAAAGGACCTGAATATAGCTAAAGAGTTACGCTGTTTTAATCATGCTAAAAATTCTATACTAAGTCAGTATGTTGTTTGGTCTATGCCTGTTAATAATAGGTTTAAATTAAATGTTGATGGCTCTTCTCTATATAATGGTGAGTCTAGTTATGGGTTTATCATTAGGAATAGCTTAGGATCTACTATAGTTGCTAAAGGTGATTTGATAGGCAAGTGTTCAGCTATAATGGCTGAGGTTATTGCTCTTGTAAATGGCCTCATGTACTGTAATATTAATGATATAAATTGTGTTGACATTGAAACAGATTGTCTTGGTTTATTTACTATGATTGAAACTGGTAAACATCCTTGGTATTTAGATAAGATTCTTCAGTATTGTAGAACTCTTATTAAACCACAAATGACCTTAAAGCACATATATAGAGAACACAATTCAGCTGCTGATTGGGTAGCTAAGCATGCACTAAAAATTCATTCTAGATTTATAGTAGAATCAACACATACTTTGAATGAATTAAATGCAATCACCTTGCTGGAATCATTAAACTTAGGTCATTTTAGATTTTTCGACTAACTGGTTGGCAAGTTGAAGGACTTGACCATTCATGTGTTTGATTTTGCAGAACAGGAGCGAGGATGATGGAGTAGATGATATAAAGGACAGCAAGGGGATGGAGTCTAAGAAGTTTGATCATGAAGGAATGTTAAGGAAGAGAAGAAAGGCAGCAAAGGAAGAGAGGCTTGCTAGGAAAATGAAAGAAGGAAGGATTAGCATATGTTAGGCTGAGTAAACTACACTATGTAGTTTACTTGTTGTATGGAATGAATAGCTAATTCATAGTTTGTACTAACAATTTGTATAGATTCATCTTGTGATCAATAAAAAATCATTTCTTGGAAAAAAAAAAAGAACTGAAAATTAAAAAAGCTGGTTACCCTGCAACAACTTGTGCACAACCATTTGGATTGGAAAAAAATTCGGTGAACAAAGATTCTAATTTTTTTAAAAAAGA
Source organism: Limnanthes douglasii subsp. nivea (assembly GCA_036936605.1). Lineage (NCBI taxonomy): Eukaryota > Viridiplantae > Streptophyta > Magnoliopsida > Brassicales > Limnanthaceae > Limnanthes > Limnanthes douglasii. The sequence goes on along the minus strand of JAUPFV010000002.1, from coordinate 215,036,578 downwards.
AGTTAAAAATCACACAGGTATTTGGATTCACCTACTAAGAAATCAAAACAAATCACATTTACATAAAAAGAAGAAATTGGTTTTTTTTATAAGATTGATAAAAAAACTCCCACATTATTTATAGTGAAATAGTTAAATGGATCCCATTAGATCATTTCATAGGCTAATTAAGTCAATATATCGGCATGATGTAAGTAGTAAGATATATATCGGTTAGATCATTTCGAAAGCCAGCTAAATGAAATGTGTCATCAGAATGTGTCACTGTAAATGAAACTGTCACAACACCATATAACCAGAATTGTGAAATGTAATAGGTGGGTAAATGATACACGTTATTCCGACATAAGCTCTATGTTAACCCACATAGGGGTGGGTTGAGTAGTAAAAACGCCGAGTAAAACGTCGGCCAAAATTCCATCTTCTTTTCTAAATTTTGTATAAATATTAAAATATATATTTTTGTATAATATAAATAAATAAATTTAAAATTTAATATTAATTATTGTATAAATATTAAAAAAATAGATTTTTTTATAATATAAATAAATAAATCTAAAAATTATGTATTGAGAATAATTAATATAAATTTTATATTGATTTATTAAAATAACGTTGCTTTGATTAATTGGATGTGTGTCCACCAGGAAGTAACAAACCCACCTTCTATGGGTAAGCACAAGCACTAAAAAGTATATAACAGATTAAAAGTATATAACAGATAAATTAATATCGAACAAAAAGATATTTATATTTATAAACGTTATTTTAAAAATAAAAAGTTAATAGTAATTTTTATAATTATTAATTTTTTAATATTATTATTATCAATAAAATATGATAAAAAAAATAACTGTCTAAATTAATTTAATAGTTTAAATTATTTAAAATAAAATAATAATATGATATTAATTCTTTTTATATAATTACAATTTGGTCTAATAAAATTTAAATTGATCAAATTATATATTAATGAATTAAATTAAATAAAAATATATCTTTTAATAACAAATTATAAATTAAGAAAACAAAAAAGTAGTTATGTCTATATAAAAATATAAACCGGTCATTATTATCATATTTAAAACTAAAAAAACATTAAAAACTATCTAAACTTTTTTTAATTTAAAATGATTTTAATTATAATATTATTATTATATATTGGACCTCTTTTTCGATAAGATTTGGATTTTGGGTATCATTCAGCCTCTTTGGATGAGGTTAAAAAGGTTGATAGGGTAAGGAGGTTGATTCGTCTCCCAAAAGACTTCGTGCAAATAAAGCCTGTGATAAATGTAAAATGGATTTGTCCTCTGACAAAACCTCGTCTGAAGCACTGAGGACGATAGTGGAGAGGAGGTCGAGTCACCTCCTAAAAGGCTTCGCCCAGAGGAAACTGGCAAAATGGGTATGTCCTCCGACAGGACCATCGACTGATGCACTATAAGTCTACTTCCTTATGAATATTGTTTCTTGGAATGTGAGAGGTCTTAATGACCCTGTTAGACAAAAAGATGTTACTGATTTTATAATTAGAAATAACATCTCCCTTCTTGTCCTAGTCAAAACCAATGTTCACCTTTCGAAAGTAGATTCTATTCTTAGATTTATGACACCCTTCTGGCATGTTCTCACCAACCAATCCTGTCATCCCTTGTGAAGAATTTGGATTATTTGGAATCCTAGCGTTATCTCAATCACTAGAATTTCTCAATCCCCACAATTCATCCACTGTTATGCCAATTGCTTCAATTTCAATGCATCATTTAGATTCTCCGTTATCGACGCATTCAATGAGGCATCAGATCGTATCCCTTTTTGGAATGATCTAATCACCATTTCCAAATGCAACCAAGGCACTCTCTGGGCTGCCTTGGGAAATTTCAATGCCATCCGTCACCTCGATGAGCGAATCGGTTCAACCGAAAATTGGTCTGCGGCTATTGATGATTTCAATAATTGCTGCTATCATTCTGAGCTTAGTGATCTTAGATCGACGGGATTCAATTTTTCCCGGATCAATAAGCAACCGTCACACCCCATCCTCTCTAAAATCGATCGTGCCCTAGTCAATCCTGACTGGGACAACCTTTTCCTTATGTCTTTTGCCCACTTTGGTTTTCTCCGCTCTTCCGACCACACAACTGTCACCCTCAACATTGGCCTCCCCAGGCCTCAGAGGAAGAAACCTTTCAAAATTTTCAATATGTGGCAGTCTCATCCTCTTTTAAAAGCATAGTTTCCCATAGCTGGAATCTACCTATTCATTCTCCTGGTATGAGTTGTGTCACTGACAAACTTAATCGTCTCCAACTTGAGCTCGCCACTCTTAATCGAAAGGATTATAGTGATAGGGTTACTAATGCTCAAAATACTCTATTCCTTGCCCAAGAATCCCTTGCCAAAAATCTTCATGAGTCGAGGCTTCCTCAAACTTTGGTTTCTAACGAAGTAGAGGCTTCCTCAAACTTCATCTTCCTCAGTCGAGATGAAGAGTCTTTCCTGAAGCAAAAATCTAGAGAAAACTGGATCAAGCTTGGGGACAAAAACAAGAAATTCTTTCACAATAGTATTAAAACTCGACTCCTCCGAAATAAAATTGTTTCAATAAATAATGATCAGGGACTCTCTGTTTCTTCTCCCGTTAGTATCTCAAATGTCTTTGTCAGCTACTTCGAAAACTCTTTAGGGGTCTGTCATCCTGAGAATTACCCAGGGTTGGAAAAAGTGGTCTCTCTTCTTACTACCAAAGTCAAAGATTATGATAAGACCCATATGGTTCGCGAGATCTCTCGTGAGGAGATCAAGTCCGCCCTTTTTAGCATTGATAGCAATAAGGCGTCTGGCCCTGATGGTTTTAATTATTTCTTCTTCAAAACCTCTTGGGAATGTGGTTGGGGAGGACATCTGTAGCGGTGTCCTCGAGTTTTTCCAAACTCATACCATCAATTCCGCTTGGAACTCCGCCTATATTTCCCTTATTCCCAAAAAGGAATACCCTTCAGAGGCAGCTGATTTTAGGCCTATTGTTTTTTGTAATGTTGTCTATAAGATAATCTCCAAAATCTTAGCCAACAGAATTAAAGACTCATTTCTCTATCTTATTGACAATTCTCAGTCGACCTTTTCCTTGGGAAGAAACATCTCAGACAACATCCTTCTTTCCCAAGAACTCCTTAGAGGCTATCACTTTAATGCTTATGGCAGAAGGGTTGCTCTAAAGATTGATCTTAAGAAGGATTTTGATAGCGTGCGCTGACATCTCATCCTAGAAATTCTGGTGTCTATGAAATTTCCCGATCAGATGATCAACTGGATCATCAAATGCATATCCTCCCCCTTCTACTCTGATATCGTCAATGGAGACCCCCATGGTAACTTCAAAGGTAGAAAAAGTTTCCGGAAAGGGGAACCGCTCTCCCCCTTCCTCTTTGTCTAGGTCATGCAAGTCTTTTCCTGTAATCTTAAGGAGAATAGTTCAGATAAAAACTTTAAATTCCACTGGAAATGCTACAAACTCAAAATCATGAATCTCTGCTTTGCAGATGATCTCATGATTTTCTGACATGAGGATGTCAATTCTCTACTTCTTATCAAAGAAGCAATGATTGAATTTCATTTCCTGTCTAGACTCAAAGTCAATCTCTCCAAAAGCCACATCATTCTCTCGAGATCAACCACCCTATGAGAGCCGATATTCTTTCCATTATGGGTTTCCCTGAAGGATCTCTCCCAGTCAAATACGTAGGAGTTCCCCTCTTTACAAGGCGTCTAACCTATACAGACTATCGTCCCCTTCTTCACAAAATTACCGCTCGGATAGACTCTTGGACTTCCAAACATCTATCCTATGCGGGAAGACTCTAGCTCATTAAATATGTCCTCTTTACCAGACAAGTTTAATGGTTCTCCATTTTCATTCTCCCCTCCAGGATCATAAAAGAGCTCTCTCAATACCTTGTCGATTTCTCTGGTCGGGTTCCGCCATGAAAACCCACGAGGTTAAAATAGCATGGTCCAAAGTTACCTCTCCCACGAAAGAGGGTGGCCTTAGGATCCTAGACCTCAAAATATAGAATCAGGCGGCTGTCCTTAAACACCTTTGGTCTGTTATCAGTAATAATAATCACTTGATCTGGAGTGATTGGATTAAAATGGATAAAATCAAAAATAAAAATTTATGGGATCTTCCTCTCGGATCCTCCCCCTCTTGGATTTGGAGGAAAATTCTTCAGCTTTGACCTTTGGCGAGCAACTTGTACAGGGTGGCTATCGGAAATAGCTCGACTACATCTTTCTGGTTCGACCCATGGCTTATCTCTATCTCCCTTGTAAATCACTATGGATCTGATATCATTGGCGATTCCAGACTCGGGAAGAACCTCAAAGTCTCCGAGATCATTCTCAATGGTAATTGGAATTGGTCATCTAACCTTCGATTTGCTCGAGCTAGAAACAACGCTAATCTCAAGGAGATCAACATGCTCCTCCTCTCCCTCCCCCTCTTAACATCTCTGCTCAAGACATCCATTATTAGAATGCGAAAACTGGTTGCATAACATTCACCATCCATGACACCTACAATGCCATTCGTAAGCCCAACCCAATAGTGGGGTGGGTCAGGTTAGTATGGAATAAATACAACATTACTCGACATTCTTTCATCCTTTGGCTTGCTGTCCAAAACAAACTATCCACTAGGGATAAGTTAATCAGTTGGGGCTACAATACCCCGACTGACTGTGTACTTTGTAACTTTGCACTGGAAACCTCAGCTCATCTCCTCGTTGACTGTAGTTTCGCTCATAGTATTTGGACTCAAGCCAGTTCAAAGTTGGGTTTTCCTTTAACTCACTCTAACTGGCAGTCTTGGATTAATGAGGCGTTAAAGTGGTCTCAATCTCAAAACCACCATCTCTGGCGCACTAGTTTTGGCGCGGTTATCTACCATGTTTGGATGGAGAGGAACTCAAGAATCTTCGGTTCCCCTCCTGCCATCGCCTCCTTGGTTTCTCACCGAATTTACTCTGATCTTCGGTTCCCCTCCTACCATCTCCTCCTTGGTTTTTCACCGAATTTACTCTGATCTTCGGTTTAGATTCCATGGTTCCAAGATTTGTTGGCCTTCATAACTGCTTACCCCTAACTATCTCATTCTCTTATTGCAGGTATTCTCAATTTCCCAGACACTTCATGTGGGACCTTACGCAGTCCTTACCTCTGGAGCTTTCATCAGGTCGTCACGGGGTCTCTAAGCTCAGGGATATTGTTCCCACCTCCGCTCTTTTATTTCTATTTAAGTAGTTATGCTGATATTAGTACTATTTATACCTCGGCCACCTAGTACTTTTGTATCAGTTTCACTTATCTTTTGTATCTCTTCGGGGTATGCCCCAGATATTTGTATGAACTCTATATTTATTTAAATGTTTTTTATCCAAAAAAATAGAATGTGATAAGGGAAGGAAAATATAGGTTTTTGGCATATAATTTAGCCTACTAATAAGGTTAAGGTCAATGTATTAAGTGGCTAAAGCCCAAAGTAAAGCACACATAAGAAGTGAGGGACTTGAGTTATAGTCCCCTAGAACTTGTTTGTAAATAGTAAGATAGTGGGGTAAGAAATCCATTCTCATAATGGTAAATATGTAATTTCACCCACTACCCTTTTTCCTATATAAAGGACATTCCCTTTTGGGAAAAGGGCCAATGATTGAGTAATAATTACAACACGTATTCCTTTTGTCTTGTCCATTTCTAGTAATTCACTATTCACAGTCACGTCATACGAACATTTTCTAGTCCGACCCCTTCACACGAACATCTTTGTCTCTAAGTCTCACTAAAGAATCTCTAAGCGCATCAGTGGCGCCGTCTGTGAGAACGTTTGGTACCCAGAATTAATTTTCTAAAACCTTAAAAACCATATAAAAAAACATGGATACAGAATTGCGTGGAGAGATTGAGGCTAACCCGACCCAAAACTTAGTCGGTATCGAGTCTGGAGATTATCTGATGGAGGAGCAGGTCACAAACGATGGTAATGCTCCAGATCAGCGGGCATAGGAACTTTTAGAGGAATCAGTTTTGGTCGCCAGACATAGAGAGTTGTTGGAAGACATCGAAAGACTAAATGCTGAAAGATACACTATGGTGGCAAGCATGAAAAGGGTCAGATCCGAGGTCCGACAAGAAAAGGTCGAGGCCGACCAGATCCAGGATGCGGTGCTACCCAAAGAAAACCAACGTCAAAAAATCCATCGACATTCTAAAAGACGTACTAGATCCGAGCAAAAGTACGAGCCGTCCGATTCGAGCGAATACACTTCACTAAGCTCCGATAATTCGTCTTCTTCGGAAACTGACTCAAGATATAAGACGGATCACAAGCAAAAAGATCCGAGGAAGCATAAGCACATTCATTGCGCAAGCAGGAAAAGGAGTGGTTCGAGGAGGAAAGACGATGCTAGTAAAAGAAAAATGCATTCCGAGGACCTTGCTACTACTCGGAGGCATACTTAGTCCGATAACTATCAACAAGATTTTAGAGTCAGTAACCATTTCACTTCCCAAACCACAAACGATGGTCAAGGGGGAGCACTTACAAGGTCAGACACAATTGGAGGTCGTCACCTCTTTCCTCGAAAATTCTCTCCGGACACCTTCCTAAATGGTTCGATATTTCTAAGCTAGAGAAGTTCGATGGGACCCAGGATCCAGACAACCATATTGAACAGTTCAAGAACTTCATGATCAACTATGATAATGAAGATAAGTTTCTGTGCATAGTTTTCTCTCAAACATTCAAGAACGGTGCCTCTACTTGGTATGACCGACTGCCTCAAGGGTGTATAAAGAATTTTGACATGTTCTGGAGCATGTTCCGACAACACTTCGTCGGAAGCAAGAAGTTTCGTGCTAACGGAGATACCATCATTTACTGCCGACAAAATATTAGAGAAAGTTTGAAGGAGTACACCAAGCGATTCATCCAAATAAAGACGGATATGGAGTACTGTGAAGATAAGGTAGCGTTGGCTGCCTTCCGGATGGGTCTTCTTCTGGGGGTGATGAAAGACAATGCATCAGAAACGCAAGCGATGACGTTTGGAGCTCTATTAGATCAGATTTGGAAAAAGAATTCTAGTCGAAGAAACCAGGGCCTCAAAGATAGAGTTCATGTCTCAAGTCTATCAAGATCCGAACCTAGCTAGAGCAAGTAAGACAACGGTGAATGCCCGACCCCAATCTGCTCAACCAATTACGACTGTCTGACTGTGCACTCAGACAATTTAAGCAACAACTCAAACCCCTCAACGGGTGACTCATAACCAACAATACCATCAGGCGGGTCCGACAGCTCAACAGTATGTACGACCAGCCTCGAATAGAAGGGTCCGACCAACTCACTATGCTAAGTTAACCGAGTGTGTTTCTACAATATTTGAAAAAGCACGGGCAAATGTGCATTTCCGCAAACCCTTCCCTCTACAGACTCCGAGGGAGCACAGGAAGAACAATTACTGCCAGTTTCATGAAGACGTTGGGTATCACACTAAGGATTGTGTGGCTTTGAAGAAAGAGGTTTAATACTTGATAGAAAACGGTAAATTTGTAGATTTTGTCAAGAAGAACACTATATTGGTTCCCAAACAAGAAGTCGCCCCAAGACAAGATGGTACCATGGTGATTTCCGATGCAATCGAAGAATATTTTTTGGATGCGTTTGATGTGGCAACAGAATATCTTGATCCGAAGCCATGCAGGAATAGCGTAAACATGGTAGAGAAAATGATCCCTAGAGGGAAGGTCAATGACTTATGTTCATTCTTTGAATCGCTAACCATTTTGGGGGGAGATACAGTGGCAGGAATATCAAACTACTCAAGGAAGAGACATATCGTTAGCCTAGCAACACAGCTGGAGGCATGAGTGTCGTCACACCTTTATCGGAACCCGTCACCAATCATTTGTTTCTAGGACGACGACATGAGGGAAATCACTGGCCCGCATGAAGACGTCGTGGTGATCGGAGTGGAGATAGCCGGAAACGAGATAAGAAAGATTCTGATTGACACGGGCAGTTATGACAATATCATGTTCATGACCACCTACAGTAAGATAACCAATCCTCCAACTATTCAACGACCCGACATGACAATAGTAGGGTTTACCAGTGCGACCGCGAACGTCGTCGGATAATTCGAAGCCGTGGTGGAGCTAGGCAGGGGACCATTCAAGAAAATAGTGACGGTACTATTCATTGTAGTGGATGCACCCACATCGTACAATGCCATCTTTGGAAGATCTTGGTTGTCTAAAATGCACGTTGTACCATCCACGATCCACCAATGCTTGAAATATATAGTGGGAAGCAACATCAGAACTGTAAGATCAAGTCAGAAAATGGCTAGAGAGTGCTACAAGGCAGCGTTGGCCCCTAAGCAGTTGATGGGGGCAGGATGCAGAAAAGAATAGCAATCAGAGGGGCCTCCTTCGGATTCTGATCCTATTGATGATCTTAAGGAGTCCCCTAGATTCATAGTCCCCGATGAAGGTTTTGAGGATCATGTGTTTGTCCCTGGGAAGAGTCTCAAGATAGGAACAAGGTTATCGCCCGAGGTAAAATAAAGCTTAGTCAGATTTATTTCAACCAAATTACATTCGTTTGCGTGGTATACAGAGGACGTCACAGGAGTGCCAGAGGAAGTCATTTGTCACAGATTAGCTATTCGGAACAGTGTACGCCCAATCATTCAAAAGCAAAGATCTTCTTCCCAAGAAAAAACAGAAGCGATAATGGCAGAAGTAGACCGTTTAACGAAAGTAGGCCACATCTGTGAATCACAATATCCATTATGGACTGCTAACTCGGTCTTGGTAAAAAAGAAAAATGGAAAATGGCGGATGTGTGTCGACTTTACTGATTTAAATAGGGCCTTCCCTAAAGATTCTTTCCCAATCCCTCGAATAGACCAGCTTGTGGACTCCACATCCAGAAATCGTTTACTGACGTTTATGGACGCATATGGTGGATATAATCAAATCCGGATGGATCCAAGGGATCAGGAGAGCACGACTTTTATAACCGGAAGAGGTCTACATTGTTATCGAGTCATGCCATTCGGACTAAAAATATGGGGGCGACGTACCAACGGCTCGTGAATAAGGCATTCGAAAGTCAGATTGGCAGAAACGTGGAAGTTTATATCGATGGCATGCTAGTCAAAATCTTAAGAGATAAAGATCATTTGGATGACCTAGAAGAAACTTTTGCTAATTTGGCTAAAATAAATCTCAAGTTGAACCCGGAAAAGTGCACATTCAGAGTAAGATCTGGAAAGTTCTTAGGCTACATAGTCACTGAGCAGGGCATCGAAGCAGATCCTTTGCAGCTAAACGCCCTATGTACTATGGATCCACCTAGAACCATCAAGGAAGTGTAAATTTTAACTGGAAGATTGGCTGATTTAAACAGATTCATATCTAGGTCGTCGGACCAGTGTGCTCCTTTCTTCCAGGTGTTGAGGAAAGTAAACCATTTCGACTGGACTCAAGAATGTTCTGATGCTTTCAATCAAATCAAGCAACATCTGTCGTCCCCGGAGATACTGACAAAGCCGAATCCGGGGGAAAAATTATTTATATACTTGGTAGTGTTTGACTGTGCAGTCAGCTCGGTTTTAGTCCGAGAAGAAGCAGGCCTTCCTAAACCGGTTTATTATGTAAGCAAAAGCCTCATGGATGCAGAAAAAAGATACCTTAAGTTGGAAAAGCTAGCCCTCGCCCTAGTAACATCGACTCGAAAAATGAGGTCGTACTTCCAAGCTCATACGATAGTGGTATGAACATCTTTTCCTTTGAAAAGTATGCTACAAAGACCCGACGTATCTGGAAGGATGACCAAGTGGTCGGTTGAACTGGGGGATTTCGATATTGAGTTCGAACTACGAACAACAATCAAAACGTAGGTGCTTGCAGATTTTTAGTGGAGTTTCATTCGGATAGAGACATTGTGGACATGGAAGAATAAAAATCCGAATCTGAGTGGCTAATCCGAACCGATAGGGGTTCTAGCTCATTGGGATGTGGAGCAGGTGTGCAATTAATGTCACCGGATGACATTGCAATTTATCGGGCAATTCGACTTGGTTTCCAAGCACCAAACAATAAGGCAGAGTATGAAGCAGCCCTGGCCGGATTACGACTAGCAAATATTTGCGGGGCTAAACGGGTTAAATTGATCAGTGATTCTCAACTCCTAGTAAACCACGCCCTCGGACGTTCAAAGGAAAGAAAAGATCATCTGGTAAAGTATCTGGGAGTGTTGAAAGAGCTGGCTTTGGAGTTCGAAGATATCTGATTTGAGCATGTCCAGAGGGCAGGAAACTCAGTGGTTGATTCATTGGCCAAGGCATCCTACTCGTAAGAGTACCCGTGGATAGTGACTCAAGAAAAACCGTCTATAGTCAAAGGATCCGAAGCAAAAGAAGATAGTATCAAAGCATTCCAGATATCCACGACTTTAACGAAATATTGGAGAAGCGAAATACAAGATTTTCTAGTCCATGACATGCTTCCTGTTGACAAAGTCAGAGCTAATAGAATACGTTTCAAGGCCTACAGATACATCGTCCTCGGAGATGTCCTGTATAATGATCTTTTAGTCGACCCTTACTTCGTTGTTTAGGGAAGGATGATTCGCAGTTGATACTCTCTGAGTTACACGATGGGATAGGCTCTGCTTATTGTGGATAGAAGACATTGATACGAAGGGTTTTTCTGGCAGGGTACTATTGGCCGACCCTCTCAGCGGATGCCAAAGAGCTAGTGCAGAAATGTGACACGTGTCAACGATTTGCGAACTCAATCCACCTACCTGAGGTACCTCTAGAATCAATATCGGAATCTCTCCCTTTCGACCGATAGGGGATAGATCTGGTCGGACCACTTCCTATGGCTTCAGGAGGACGTCAAACCATCATCGTTGTCGTGGATTATTTTTCTAAGTGGGTGGAAGCAGAACCATTAGCAGAAACAAGGGCAAAAAATGTAATTAAGTTTATCATTTCTAACATCTGTTGTTGTTTTGGCATACCCAGGAAGATAACGATGGATAATGCCCCCAAATTTGATAACAATGAAATGAGAGCTTTCTGAGCTTCTAAGGGGATACAACAATGTTTTTCGACCCCATTCCACCCCAAGCGAACATAAAGGTCGAAGTAACCAATCAAACGATCTTGGACGATCTAAGAAAAAATTTAGAAGGCAAAGCAAGAAAATGGCCAGACTATTTACAAGAAGTGTTATCGGCATATAGAACCAATCATCGGACATCAACACATGAGTCACCCTTCGCGCTCGTATATGGGATGGACGCAGTAGTGCCATCAGATACAATTTTTCCATCCTACCGATTGAGTGAATATTCCGAGGAGGGGAATGATAAAGGAAAACGCACAGAACTTGATTTGATAGAAGAAAAGTGAAGAAAGGCTCAACTAAATTCCTTGCACTATCAAACGTTGATGAGAAGCCGTTATTCGTCGAAGGTCAGGAGAAGAGAGATCGAGGTGGGGGATATGGTACTAAGAATAGTCTTCCTAAACACAAAAGACAAGAAACTCGGGAAACTCGCCCCAAATTGGGAAGGGCCATACATAATCACAAATAAGTTAAAACCGGGGTCATACAGATTGAGAGATAAAAAAGGAAGAGATCTTCCCCATCTATGGAACATTGAGCATCTAAAGGCTTATTTAATTTGATCAAGTGATTTTTAAATATTTTCTTTAACACTTTATGTAAGTTCTGGTGGCATACTCTTTCCTACCCTGGTGGCGCAGGTAGGTTTTAATGAGGTGCCTAAATAGCCGGCTTAATATTAAGTTTTCTTGCCTTCTTTAAAAACATGAGCAAGTTTATCTTTTTGGACTCAAAACACCCTCCAAAGAAGTTTGGACACGTAAGTTCATCTTTTTGGACTCAAAATACCCTCTAAAGAAGTTTGGACAAGTAAGTTCATCTTTTTGGACTCAAAATACCCTCTAAAGAATTTTGGACAAGAAAGTTCATCTGTTGGGACTCAAAACACACTCCAAAGAAGTTTGGACAAGCAAGTTCATCTTTTTGAACTCAAAACACAACTCAAGTATATTTAAACTTAAAACATGAATAAAACACCATGTTAAGAAAACATCGCTAAAAAGTTCCAATTACAAAAAAAGAAGTATTATACTAAAGATTTTTTGTTATAACGATCATACAACAAAAAATAACAAGATAAAGACTACCCAACACAGACTACTCGGAAGCTAAATTTCTTTTGCTACCAGCAGGAGAATCCGAGTCCGACGAAGAACTCTCCGAGTCTTCACTAGATTCAGGATATTCCATGGATACTCCAGGGGGACGATGTTGTTCGATGACTCGGGTCCAGAGGCTGCCAAGGTGTAAGTCTGGGAACTTTTTATGCATTTTCATTACCATGCCCGATCTTAGTTTAGCATCTCGCTCCTCCAGATGGACGAAAATATTGGCAATAACCTCGAAGTTTGTCTTCAAACTCTCATGGGCTGCATATAGCTTTTCAAGGTCTTGAACACAATTCTCGAAGTATACCTTAACTTTGCAATAACCTTCGAGAAGACCATCAACGGTAGTATCGCGCTCGACATCTTTAGTGATAAACTTCTCCCTTTCATCGTCAAACTTTTTTTTCTCCTCGGAAAGCTCAGTCTTAAGAGAAGTAATAGTAGCCAAACGCTCATCGGAGGTCTTTCTCGTTAGTCAATTCGTCAGTTAGTTCTTTGACTTTTTTCTTCAACTATTTGGACTCATAAGATAGGGATTGCACCTTGGCGGTAACTTCCGATATTTTGGCTAACTCCTCCTTTAGCTCCTTGACTTCTTTTTTCAGATCGTCGAACTCAGCAATTAAGCCTTCTACCTTAGAAGATATCTCGGTTTGTTCAGTTACTTGATCGATCAAGTCGTTTACTTTGTTCTTTAACTCAGAAACCTCTGATGATAAAGCTGTTACTTCTGCCCTCCCCACAATAACTTCTTCTTTATAGCGATCCTTCCGATTCACCTTGCGTTCGAGTAGAGCAGCAGCATGCAGTAGCTTATTTAGCTCATTCGCCACGTAGTCGTTGCCATAAACGTCGAAGTAAGGAGAATCCGGAGAACAATACCCTTCTACGTCGGAACCACCTTCTCGACCTCTCCCCCGGTTGGAAACAAACTCTCCACCAGATTTGAAATTGATAATCACAAGTTTTTGGGATGGTGGTTGGCTCGGGAGATTGGTGTTGTCATTATCCCCCCCACTCTCAGTAATCTTTTTCTTCTTCTCCTCAGCTGTAAACTTTCGTGGTCGGGTGGCACCAGCGCGACCTTGAGGCCTAACCTCAACCCGATTATCAGCATCATCTGGTTGAGTGTCAGGTTGAGAGGAGGGAGAGAATACCTAAGGATTGAGGGGGCTGCTGGTTGAGGATCCGATGATATCACAACCGGAGGCAAGCTTACTTGGGCATCATCATGATCACCCAGAGTTCTTGAGGGAGGACTGACCTGCACCTTTTCTTGGGAATCACCCTGAGAGTCGGGTGCATCGTCATCGGATTCAGTATCATCTTCAGTGTTTGCTTCTGCACCCTCCTCGGGTTCGTCCGCATCTTGATGACTCGGTGCTCGAGCCCGGGTAGGGAGGTAGACGACGTTATCCAAACGTTCCAACCGTGCAAGGACGTCATCACTTGGAGGAGCCACTATAAGCTCTGAGGGGGTCTTCTTTTGGCTAAGGTCGAATCGCCACAGGTTACTCTTAGCAAAGTTTATTGGCATAAAGCTTTGATGGAACTTATGGTCCCAGTGCTCACCAGCCCAGAGGCTCAGTTTCTCAAAAATAGCCTTACCGGATTTAGCATGGCGCTTAAAAGACTTGGCGATTCCTTTCATAGCTGAAAAACCAAACAGTCAGAATTTACCGAAGGTATCGGGTCGGAAACTATTTAGATAAAAGTACTTACCTCGACCAGTCCACTGCAGGGTAAGTCGATGAGGAAGGTCCTTAGAATTTTCGGACCCGGTCTCCCACAGCCCGGAGATGGACAGAAACTTCTGCTTCTATTTTTTGTCAGCCTCTAAAAAATCTTTTATCATCTTAAGGTTTCCAGCAAAACCGAGTGAATAAAAGGGGTAGTGAGAGTTCTTAGCTACTCCGGAAACAACAATAAGTTGCTCCATGGTAAAAGCATGTCCGGGGAGATGTGATGCCATAATGCAAGCCATTAGGGTGTACCACATGTTGGCCCCAGCTTGAGAAGGACAAAGGTTGACCAAGTGAAATTAATTGGCCATAAGAGGTTCAAGGGGCAGTCAGAGACCTCAGTTCATCAGTTCGATGTAAATGACCAACTCATTAGGGCGGACCGACAAAGGAGTCCCTCCAAATGTGGGGAATCGGATTGTAATATTGGTGGGATACCCTATCAGTCCCTTAGCTTAGTCTCCTCAGTCGGGTGGAAATACTTGTACTTCACTTTGTATAAAGCTAAGAGATGTTTGGATTCGAGGTTATGAAGATGGTCGCTCAGGAAATCTTCCACATTCGAGGGCAGTCCCGTCGAACGTGTCTTCTTCTTTTTCTTCTTTTTTACCAGGTAAGTCTCACCTGGATGAGTGGAAGGATCAGCTATAGGTTCTGAGGGGTTGGCATCGGTAAGAACGAGCCGAAGAGGCTCTGCCTCAATCACTGCAACATTTCCAGGGCCATCAGACAAAGTTTTTTCCTGGGCTTCTAGAATGGAAGATAGGGATGGTTCGACCCGGGTCCCCCTGGACGAAGTTCTTCGAGGGCTAACGTCTGGCGTTGTTTGAGGAGAGCCCTGGGGAGTGGTAGAAGGAGTCTGCTCCGAGGAGGGAATCCTCATTCGAACTGATTTAACGGCAGGATCCGACGATCTTTTTATCTTAGACCGATCTCGATTATCTTTGTTCGGTGATCTTTTTCGTTCTTCACCCATTACAACGAAGGGGGAAACGGGAAGGAAGAATCGAGGGATTTAAAGAAACAGAGAGATCAAGCTCACCACTTGAAGGGTGTGTTTGACCAGAGGAGGATGCAGCAAGCCGGGCATAGCGTTCGCGAGCAAGCCGAGCAGAGCATTCACGGATCGGAGCCCAGTTGTCTCGAAAGTTAGCCTCCCAAATATCGGCAGGAGAGGGATATTCTCTTGCAGTAGAAGGCCTAGCAGCACCAATCCGATTACAGTTGTGATACCACATCCAAAGTTTATACTTTCTAATATAACGAGACCCTTCACGCATGAAAATGCAAACTCAAAGTTTTGTTTGGCACAACTTCTCTCTCTAGAATTAAATTTGTGAGAAGGAAATCAGAAACCTTTGTTTAGAAACTAAGTGGGCTATATATAGGCAAATGGAGCAGAAGGTGAACAGTTGGAGCAGAAGGTGAACAGTTAGAGCGTAACGGCATCATGACACGTGTCATGACAGCTGCGGCGCCTAAAAAAGTTTTTAACTCGATAGCAGCGAACTAAGCACGCATGCCTGACATTAAATGATTATTTAGATGACATCAGCCTGGCCAAAGGGTGAGGTCAGCAAGACCGAGTCCGATCCGGAATACGAGATCCGACCATGATAAAATCCGACCTCAGTAAAGTTCGTTCAAAGAACAAAGAGCCCGAGCAGGGTGGTTTCCGGTCCGATCCGAACAAAAGCAAGTTGCAATTTAAATCCACGTCCAGAGAGCTGGACCTGGACTGGGGGGCTACTGATAAGGAAAGGAAAATATAGGTGTTTGGCATGTAATTTAGCCTATAAATAAGGTTAAGGTCAATGTATTAAGTGGCTAAGGCCCAAAGTAAAGCACACATAAGAAGTGAGGGACTTGAGTGATAGTCCCCTAGAACTTGTTTGTAAATAGTAAGATAGTGGGGTAAGAAATCCATTCTCGATAAATATGTAATTTCACCCAATGATTGAATAATAATTACAACACATATTACTTTTGTTCACAGAACATTTTCTAGTCTGACCCCTTTACACGAACATCTTTATCTCTAAATCTCACTAAATAATCTTTTAACGCATCAGAATGGAGGGCGTATAACGACACCGACTAGAAGGCACCGATTTCTATAGTCAAAAGGAGTCGTCGGCTCATGAATCAGATTTTCGAACCGATCTTGATAGTAACTGGTGGACTAAAACCCCGCGTGTAACTTACGGACAAGCTTCGTCTTTTATTTCGAAGGATTACAGCTCCAGTATATTAGATGAATTGGAAAACAGACAGTTCTCATCTCCGAATATTTTTGCCGGTTACAGCGTGTCTTTGGCATTATGGCAAGGAAATATATCCGGACAATTAAGAATTGTTAGAAACAAATTGCACTTGTCGAGATCACGAGGAAGAAGGAGCGAACATGACAGGATATTTTCTCACTGGCAGCGGCGATGTGGTGATGCTCACTGGGTTTGTAGTTTGAAATTGCTTCTTATTGAGTGCGGTCCTTAGAAATGGTACAATAGGCTGATTTTTCGTCACTAGAGGGTTTGTTTCTGGTAACCGCTGTCAATTGGTGTGAAGTTATATACATTCACCGGAATCTTATCTAATGGCAATAAAAAAACAATTTGATTTATATTTGATATTTTCAATTACCAAATATATTTGATTTAAATTTACTTATGAAACCGCTATTATTTTAAGGGTATCCTAAACTAATTTGAAGTTATATACAACTTAAATTCCTAATTTTTTCCAAAAGTTATAACATTTTTTTAAATATAATTCAACCGGAAGATGAGATTTTTATAAAAAAATTACGGTCGCCAGAACTGGAGTAGGAGTTACATTTCGGCAGTATATACTTACGCACCGTGGATTTAATAGAACCGATGGTGTGTAGATGCACCACCGTTGGTTTTAATACTTTGCACCAAATTTAAGTGGACTTGTCATTCAAAATGTACCAGAGATGTTTGAGGACGGCTGCCTGATTCCAGATCCGTAGGTCCAAAATCTCAAGACCGCCTTCCGACAAGGTTAAAGTGACCTAAGACCAAGCGAATTTAGCAACATACATATTATTTTGGGGCATACCAAAAGAAGCATCGGAGCAAGTGCGACAACTCTCTCAGTACTCTATAGAAAACTAAACATTCAGGACTAATAGGCTTGACCCGGTAAAAGACCAGCCTTAATCAAATGGAGTCTGCTAGCAAAATATACATGCTTGAAAGTCTACAAATTTGTGTTGGAAATAACTTTACTAAATAAGAGCCTACAATCATCATATGAGAGCCTTGAAGTGGTCATGGGGACCCCAATGTGATAAGGTTATATATCATATAAGCATCATTACTTTTTTATGGGAAAAGTAAAGATTCATATTATAGGGTGAATTTTCAAGATTAGCATCGACAAAGTTTATTATTCTAGGAACAACTGATATGAGGGAAGACGGAAGGCGTTGAGAAAATAAAGCAACTGATTAATAAATAGAGCATCGATAAATGACTTAAATAGATGTGTCGACAAAATAATAAAGCGATGTAGTTAGATGATAGTATAAGTCTTATATTAATAATTGACTCATATTAAATGATACTCAACTTGAGATGTAAATAACTTAAAGATATTAAGATATTCGTAAAAGATGTTGTATATTACTAAATTTTCCATGGTAGTCAAGAGATAATATAGTAATATTGATATGTTATGATAGATGGCTCATACATGTCATAAAATACACGTGTCATTCATCCTTATAATATAGGAATAAAAATTACTATAAATAAGAAATACAATCATTGCAACAAAGGTCGATTCATTAAGTTATAAAACTATTCTTAATCATTTTTAGTCTTGTTTTTTTTATTTCTTTTAAGGAACAAAATTCCTTCATCAATTTTTGGCGTCGTATGTGAGAAAGTTTTTTTCAAAAAAACATTGTTCTTTTTCAAATGGTGACGGCTACATCGAGAGTGGATAAAGAATCACTACAAAAAATTTATATAGATCTCCATCAATAAATTCTCTGAATGTTGCTTCGCCAGCTAGCGGGAATAATAATGTTCAAGGAACTTCGACGGTTATACCAGTAACACAAGTAATAAGAAACTGCAATTCAAGAAACGAATATTATCCAAAAGGATAGGGAATGAAGTGATAAGTCTAGTTGTAATAGTAATACCATAACAAAGTCCATCAGTGGGTGTTATGAATGTCTAACATTCACCGACAGAACTCGAGATTGATATATCAGATTTTATGCTTTGTGCTTTACAGTTATAGTTGGACAAGTTAAGATTAGAGAAATATCAGTTGAATTTATTTCAAAATAAACGAGATGAAGCAATGCAAAATCAACTTGAATTAATGAATAAAACTTTACAACTGATTACCGATAAAGTTACTTTGAAAGATAAAATGAATCTATTGAAAATAACAAATAATGATAAGTTAATTTACAAAAAGGACATTTTTTAAGGAAGGATAAAATGAAATTAAATTTGCTAACTCAAGTAACAAAGCGTTGCCAAACAAGAATAAGGATAAAGAAAATGATAACGTATTGGTTTATAATTTGAAGAAGGATACAAAACCAAAAATAACAATGTATACTTTAGATGAGTTTACATTAACATGGAGGAATTTGGAAGACAAATTACCAAAGAAATTTGATCCTTACAAAATAAAAAATATAATAGTACGATATATCTGAAATATCATCTTGAGCAATTTTGAAATTTATGTAGGGATTCGATCTAGACAAATACTTTACTTTTTCAGACTTTCTCATTGATCTTTAAAAGAATGACGCTAGCTTTGTTCAACATTTTTCCGCATGGATTTATCAATCGTTTTGAAGATTTGGAGACTTCATTACGTTATCAGTTTATTGCTCATAAAACATTAAAACTGTCAATGGATCTTGTAGCTTGGGTCGTAATTTATTCTGAATCGGTACACTACATTCCTCTTCAATATAACAGTCTCGAAGTCTCTAAATTTCCTTTAAAAAAAGATGTCTTTGCATATTTAGGCAATTTCTCTATGAGATCAACAAGAATTCATATTTATTTCTACGTTGCAAAACATCTTTGGAAATTAGGAAAATTGATTGCCAATGTGTTCCTTTTTTCCGGTTTAGTTAGGGAATTATGGGTGCATAATTTAAGATTAGAGACTTCTAGATTGGAACTGAGGCATACTCGCGATCACACAAAGCTTTGACACGATGAAAAGGTTGTTGGTTGTGATTATAAGTAGCTTTGCCATGATCATGGCAAGTTGTGTTAGTTCTCTCGCCTAGGTCACACTTTGAAGAATTTTTACCGTGATCAACTTGCTCAGTGTTAGATGTTGCATGTTTGCCATGATCACATTAATTTTTACCGTGATCAAGGAATATTGTGTCAGTTATCTTTCATTGGACGCAATCAGAAGATGTCTTGCATCGATTAATGTTTTCTCAATCAGTTTTTTGCCTTAGTCGTGATCACATGAGGTTCATTCCGTACATCCCGCCTTTATTTTCAAATGCATAATTCGAGACTACCTCAAGTATTTGGTATGCTTCCTCCGATATTTTTTCGGTTGATGACCCTTTGCTTGCAGTGTCTATCATTAATTTGTTATGCCTTGTCAACCTAGTGTAGAAGGTCTGGACTATCAACCAGGTTGGGATCCTATGATGAGGGTATATTTGCAACAATTCTTTGTATATTTCCCATGAGTCACACATATGATCATCACTTCTCTGAGTGAAGGTTGAGATACCATTGCAAAATTTTATCAACCTCACGGGTGGGAAATATTTCGTCAGAAATGGTTGAGTTAGTTGCTCTAAGTTGTTAGACAATATGTAGGTAATGACTGCAACCATGCTTTAGAATTTCCCTTAAGAGAGAAGGGAAAGAGTTAGAGTCTAAACGCATTTATGAAAATATTATTGTATTAGCATGTATCACACATCTTTTGAAAACTAACGAGATGAGATTTAAGGTATTGTTTTGGATCTCTAACGAATATTTGGTTGTTCTGGATCATGATAATGTGTTGGCTTGATTTCAAAGTGAACAACAGTCAACTTCTGGGCTCAAGATGTTGGGTTAAACCCATTTAGTGAAGGATTTTCAAAGTCACTAATATTTCTCATATCAAGACATGTTTGTGCATTATATACTATCATCTTTAGTTCTCTCCTTCGTTTCTGAAATGTTATTTCGATCTCTCGATCAAAGAGGAGAAGAATATCATTTACAGTTATAAAAAAAACTAAAAATTAATTAGCACATACATATATCAAACTAATAGATCTAAGAAAAATAAAGATTATTCACCCAAAAATGACGCCAAAAATTTAATGGAAAAATTGCAAGTGTACGATTTTTCGTTAAATTAATAGTAAGTTAATAGACTATGGCTATTGAATCCAAAAAAATAAATCTTATTTTTATTTAAATCTAAATTCTAATATAAAATTATTCTAAATAATGACCAAAAATTAAATATTTAATTTGTGATCATTTGGATCAAGATTTAGTGTAAGAAACTAAAAATTTAATAAAAGAAAAGTAAATAAAAGATAAACTAAAAGCTGAATTCGACGTGAGAGACTTGTTCACTGCTTATCGATCTTTTGAACATGCGTATATAGTTTATTTAGAATTTTAATAATTAATCAATTCAATCTAAACACATTTTTTCTAAGACAGATTCTCTTTCAGTGTGTTGCGATTATCTCTCGATCATAGACAACGAACCTTCTTATATGACTGGTTATATCTATAGTCTCATATCTCTTACAATTAGTTCATAAAATATAATAATCTAGTTTAAGTTCTCTTTCAGTGTGTTGTGATTATCTCTCGATCGTAGACAACTAATATTCTTGTGTGGCTGGTTATATCTAAAGTCTCCTACTTCTTACAATTAGTTTATAAAATATAATAACCTAGTTCAGACTGCGTTGGGTCATGTCTGTAGCGCACTGTTCATTTAATCAATGATATTAGTATAGATCTGACCTCTCGATCTCAACCTAGATATATTATCATTCAGTTTACCCTATCGGAAATTGGAAGCGTTAAGTTTACTACTAATAATGAATAGAAATACATAAAGAAAAATTAAAATTCAAAATCTAATTCAAAACAACTTGAATTCTTGGCTTTTGACTTGGACTGTCTCCAATTTTTATTCTTTTGATAACTTATTTTGTTGCTAGATCTTCCCCTCGTTATTAGACCTTCTCATTTCACTTGATTGTCTAACAATGGTTTAAACGATGTTGAAAAACAAAAACTAAAGAAATTTGTTGATTGGCTATTGAAAATTGGAGAAGGTTATATTTCTGATTTAACTATACCAAACAATGAAGAATATTCATGGGTTAAAATTCCACCTGATTTACTTATTGAATTTACTTATTGAATCATCCGACAATCCTATTCACTCTATTTTTAGTGTGCCATATACTAATTTTCTAAAAAAAATTAATGATTACTCTTATATAACACAAAACACAATTATTAATCTAAAAAATAATGCAATGTTAGAGATAAATGATTTTATATTGAATTTAGTACCGGATAAAAGTCACACTTATATAAGTTCAATTTCTATATGTAAAACATGTGGAAATTTATATTGAAACACTTATTTCATGTTGTTTTTAACCATATGCGTCTTTCTATCGAAATCAACAAGAGCCTAACTTTATGAATAAGGGTTATTTTGTTATATAAGTACAATATTTATTTCTAATTGAAAATGCCCTAATCTTTTATAAGTTTATTTTTATGCTGTAATTACGAGTAGATTCTTCAATTCATCTCTATTTTTATCTTCTTTTCTCTTATATTTTGTTCATCCACTTAGTCATAGTAGGATTTTGAATCATATCATTTCTATATTACTTTATTTTACACTTTTTTATCTATTTGGGTGATAATGCATTTTTTGATTGGGTAAAAGGTTCGATATTCATGAAAACTAGTACCCATTTAGGAACCGATTAAAATTCGATTCGGTTCGATTTTTGGTTCTTTAAAACTAG
This sequence comes from Limnanthes douglasii subsp. nivea, assembly GCA_036936605.1. Lineage (NCBI taxonomy): Eukaryota > Viridiplantae > Streptophyta > Magnoliopsida > Brassicales > Limnanthaceae > Limnanthes > Limnanthes douglasii. The sequence goes on along the minus strand of JAUPFV010000002.1, from coordinate 215,014,472 downwards.
TACCCATTTAGGAACCGATTAAAATTTAATTCAGTTCTTTAAAACTAGTACCCATTTAGGAACCGATTAAAATTTAATTCAGTTCGGTTCATCTCGGTTCGGTTCGGTTACATTCGGGTTTCGGCTCCAAATGGTTACTTTCTAACCAAATGGTTACTTTGTAACCAGAAGAACCGAAAGGAACCGAAACCGAAAGGAACGAAATGGTTATTTTCTAACGAAATGGTTACTTTCTAACCAAAAAAACCTGTTTGGAACTGAACCCGAAAAGAACCAAATAATTACTTTCTAACCAAAAGAACTGTTTGGAACTGAACCCGAAAAGAACCAAATAGTTACTTTGTAGCCAAAAAAACCGTTTGGAACCGAACCGAAAACCATGAATATTCAAAGGTACCATTGCTTATTCGGTTCTTTATGGGTACTATTCGGTTCTCGGTTCCGAACGGATATTTATATGGAACCGGAACAGAACCGAACCCGTTATATCGGTTTGGTTCGGTTCCTCGGTTCCATACCCATATGCCCATGCCTAAATCTAATGCTATAGTTTTTGGACTCCTTAGACGGAACATGAGTTCATTGACTTCTTCATATGAGACCCGTAAAAGATGGGCAAGGCTAAATTGAGACCCCTCTATAATGAGACCCCAAAAAAGACCCATTTACCCCTGATATAAAAACCTTGTTTTCAGCCCTTTTCTCTCTTTTCTCTCTTCTTCTCTCTTCTCTCTCCCAAAATCACTCAAAATCCCGAAAAAACAAACGCAAGATTTCTCCAATCCAACATTACAAACAGCTTAAGGTACGAATCCTTTACATATTCATGTAATTTTTAAGCATTTTACTGTAGTATTTTTAGTGATATTTAGAGTTTAGGGTTCTTGATAAAAAGTCCGATTTTCATGTATATGTTGTTGTTTTTTTGAAAAAATAGTTCTAGATACGTGTTAGTCGAGGAATTAGGAACGTTTTGGTACCTTGGTTTTCGAATTTGGGTTGGTTTTTACAGGTTTGGGTTGAATCTAGATCTAGGGTTTCGAAGGGCTGCTGGGTTTGCCAATTCGCGAACAGGCACTTCGCAACCCGTGCAAAATCGCGAAGTGCCTGTTCGCAATCTTGCACTTCCATGGGAAGGTGAAATTATGAACAGTGGGTCCGCAATTTCACCTTCCCATGGAAGTGCAAAATTGCGGACACTGTGTTCGCAATTTTGCACTATTTTGTTTAATTTTGGTTGTTTTGTCAAATTGTGTATTTTTTCCCAAATTTATTAATATTTTTATTTGTTGTATTTCAGCATGCCTCGCAGACAGTATACACATGCTCGACATTCAGGCTCGAGCGATGATGGCGAGCACGAAGAGCGTGTGTCACGGTCACGGTCCGTTAGGCGTAGGCCTAGCGCTTCTACTCCGGCCCCTGTTTTATCCCCTACGTTTGGGACGCTGGACCAGCTATTTAGGAGGGTGAATCCGCATGTGCATGGTCTATATCCAGAGTACACACAACTTAGAAATAATACAAATTTATTAATATTTTTATTTGTTGTATTTCAGCATGCCTCGCAGACAGTATACACATGTTTGACATTCAGGCTCGAGCGATGATGGCGAGCACGAAGAGCGTGTGTCACGGTCACGGTCCGTTAGGCGTAGGCCTAGCGCTTCTACTCCGGCCCCTGTTTTATCCCCTACGTTTGGGACGCTGGACCAACTATTTAGGAGGGTGAATCCGCATGTGCCTGGTCTATATCCAGAGTACACACAACACGAGGCCTACCACGTCTTTGCAAGATAGGTAAGTAATGACGTGTTTTAAAGTACTGCATATGTTCTTTTATATTATTTCTAAGTTGTTTATGTTTTATGTAGGCTCGTCGGCACTCGCGGTGCTACTTTATGTACAGTACCCACCGTGCATGGGGTCTTGCTGGGCAGAACAGGGTCAGAGAGCAGGTTATGATGTCTTGTTTCGGTCCCCTCACCGATGTGTTGGAGCGTTGGAGTACCAACGTTCATCTTGTAGATGCTTTTCTGGAGAGGTGGCATTCGGAGACGAACAGCTGTCACTTCAGTTTCGGTGAGATGACGGTGACGTTAGACGACGTCCACGTCATTACTGGTCTCCCGGTGACAGGTGATGATTTCGTTGTTCAGACATTTCCTAGTGATGGACAGTGTTTGGCTTGGTATTCTAGTGCATTAGGTATAAGTTAGGGCGTAACAGGCGGGGTAATGATAGATCTATTCATTTACAGTTTTTACGTGAGCAGTATATGCAGCCCTGTTATAAGGATGATACCATGTCTGATGGTGATTCAAAGTATGTCACTAGGGGTTATCTGCTGCACATGCTGGGTTGTTGTGTTCTAGTGAACAAGACGGGGAACAGTATATCTTTAGATTACCTCCAGTTTGTAGAGCATTATAGGGCGTCCGTTAGATATAACTGGGGACAGCATATACTAGCTCAGCTGTACCACCACCTAGGAAAGTCGTCGCTGCACGCGACTTTAGGGATTGTGGGTTGTATTGCCTTGTTGGATACGTGGATATACGATCACTTCTATAGCCTTGTGCCTACGATCAACACTCTCTACGAGTGTTCTATGCCGACTATGTGCTGATATGTACCGACACCGTTTCGTGCGGATGATGAGACCCGTATCAACATCCGACAGGGACTGGTTTCGTTGACGGAGAACCATGTGAGTTACAATGATTTGTTATATTTGTTTCCATAGCGTTAATTTATTATTACTTATATTTTTTTAAAGACTATTAACTAACATATGACAGGTTTGGTTCATGCCTTACGAGACGCATCGTGCTCATTTCCCTTTTCAGCGTGTGGCTTGGATTGACCACATGTTGAAGGCGTCCGACATAGTTGAGGCGTACTATCCCCTTCAGGTGGCTCGACAGCTAGGGCACGTTCAGGATATACCACCGGCGTTGCGGACTGTTTTACCAACAGATAGGAGGAGGCGTATCAACACGCGCTTCTTGTGGGATGAGGCCACGTGGATATGCTGGGAGTCACACGTTGTTGACCAGAGGATTCGCGGTGACACATACGCTATAGGCGATCATGGCACGACCTCTTTGTATGATGTATGGATCAGTGACCACCTATGGTACGTTCTGCTTGATCCTAGTATTCTCGGTCCATCTGCTTCACATGTTCCAGAGACCCCTAGTGCGATGACATATCAGGCACGATTATATTACCTTTCTGATCGTGTGACTGATGTTGATTCCAGAGCGGACGCGATGAGTATGGAGGACTTGCGTCGGGAGATACACGAGTGTTTGCTTTTGGGGATCCAGTACCGCCGTGCCGATTGAGTGCATTTGTATTATATGACTACGAGGACGATTGTTTGGTACTACCTTATTTTTTTACTTTAGTTGTTGCTTTCGTTGATATGGTTGTATGGAATTGCTTTTGGTTCTTCAGTTATTGCTTTTGTTTGGATAAAATCTTTTGTTTTGTTTAAGTTGTTGCTTTCGTTTATATGATGTGTATCTTAAAAACAACAACACTTAAAACAATAACACCTAGATTTCTTGCATAATTAGAAATACATAAGCAAATAAATTACACATTAATCAAAAGCATTGCATAATTAGAAATACATAAGCAAATAAATTAAAGTAAACGGTAGATAAATGATAAGAAAAATGACAACTTCAAACAACAACCAGTAATACGAAAATCACAACTTCAAACAACAACTGATAAGAAAAATGACAACTTCAAACAACAACCAGTAATACGTAACATTGCATAAGTGGAAGGCTTAGTCGTATCTAAGTTTGTATTCCACATCATCCACTCCACCCCTTGCAATAATTTTGTCCTCTAGAAATGCTACCATATCCCTTTTGATGTAGTCTATCAAGGTTAGGTTCCAAACGGCGGCTGCTTCTCGCTTAATAAGCGATGGCAAGAAACACAAATGTTGTATTGGCTTGAAAAAATTGTATTTGCTTTTGATCTGCTCACGAGTACGCACGACGATACCTCTTGTACCTAAACGGCCGTAGTTTATATACATCGTACAAAGGAAACGCTCGAAAAACTGATCGCTGGTATCTTCCTCCAGTATCTCGCGTGCAATCTTCACAGCTCGAAGCATGTGGTAGTCTTCGTCCGCCGTAAACTCCATATGTAAACGTTAACGAGTTTTATATTTTCGTGAGTGTTACAGGTTGCGAAAGTGTCGTATTTTTGTAGAATTTATGTCCTATTTTATAGGGGTGAGTCAATTTTGGTGGGTGTTTAATATTTGGATAAGGTCTTATTATAGCGAAATTCATACTATTTCGAATGCAATGTTGTCTTTGGCTATAATGAGACCCTGCTTTAAACCACGTGGGTTGTAATAATTATCTTCGATATGTGTGTATTTTTGTATATATTATGTGTCACCACATTAGTCGCCCATCCAGATTACGTTATTATTACATGTTTGACAACGCTATCCTACTTTTAAGTAGTTTTTAGGATGTTATTAAAATCTTAATCTTTCCTAGAAATTTCGAATCATTTCTTTGAAAATGATACTTCAAATCACAACTAATACTGATACTATCTTATATATTTCCACGTGTCGGTTCATATATCCTATACTTCAAATCACAACTAATAATAATGGTTTAAAAAAACTTTTCATATTAAAAAAGTAAATAAACGTGAAAATGTCAAAAATGTGACCATTTTAGGCTACTTTGAAGTAGTTTTTTCTAATTTTTTGAGTTTTTTTTTCCACAAAATTCTAATCATTTGGGCCAATTGACTAATGTTTAATGTTGGTAAAAAGAAAAATCAGTTTTGGAGTCGGCAAAGTCACAAAATGTGACCATTTTAGGCTACTTTGAAGTAGTTTTTTCTAATTTTTTGAGTGTTTGTTTTCCACAAAATTCGACTCATTTGGGCCAATTAACTAATGTTTAATGTTGGTAAAAAGAAAAATCAGTTTTGGAGTCGGAAAAGTCACAAAATGGTGAAAATACTAAATTTACAGAGATATTCGCGAACACATAAGGTTGTAAATCGCCGGATTCGCGAATGCAGGCCCCTGTAACATGCCAAAATCGCGAACAGCTCCCTCACGATTTTGCCAAATCATAGCGATGGGAGTTCGCAATTTGGGCAAAATCAAACGTTCCCCATTGGCAAATTCGCCACTGTGCCGAATTTTTAAATTTTTTCACATTTGTTTTGATAAAATTGTAATTTTTTGGGGAACTTGCAATTTAATTGTTTTGTGCAACTTGTTTTTACAAGAATGATATGAAATAGAATTTTCAAAATAAATAAAAAGTGGGAGTATCGATTACAAACCGAGGTGAAAGTAAAAAAAAGTATTCGTAAACACAACGGGGTAAAAACAAGTAATGCATAATCAAATTATTAGTCTTCACCCAAATCGAAGACACGTGGTAGCTCTTCGTGTGCGGTCGATGGTTGCGCCGACTTGATTTGGTTATGTTTGTTCAATCTCTTGTCGAGCGGTATTGCCCAACCAGTGACGTCATGATCCGTGCGAAACGGAAACCAAGTAGGATAAATTTCCGGAAGTGGTCCATTTAACACAACCTACACAAATAAAAGCTAGATAAATATTTGGTCACAAAAATAATATATAAAAATGAAACTTTCATTTGTATACTTACTTTTCACGAAATGGTTACCGTGCACAAAACCTATACCAACTTCTAGGTTAGGACACGATCGAGGAGGCACACCGCGTAGAGGTAGATAAGTGTACGATTGGTGGAGTGAAATGTGGTATACGATACATTGCTATCTAGTGGCTATCACTAACCCTAAATCGGGTAACGTCATCCAATGCCTAGTATCGGCACCATACAATTCGAAAATGTTCAACCTTCTCACAAGGCTATCTACACCTTGTGAACCATCAAACACTCTCTCCCATAGCTCACGTTCATTTTGCAATTCACCGATCAAATCCCGTCTAACTTGGTCCCAAAAATAATATATAAAATTGAAACTTTCATTTGTATACTTACTTTTCACGAAATGGTTACCGTGCACAAAACCTATACCAACTTCTAGGTTAGGACACGATCGAGGAGGCACACCGCGTAGAGGTAGATAAGTGTACGATTGGTGGAGTGAAATGTGGTATACGATACATTGCTATCTAGTGGCTATCACTAACCCTAAATCGGGTAACGTCATCCAATGCCTAGTATCGGCACCATACAATTCGAAAATGTTCAACCTTCTCACAAGGCTATCTACACCTTGTGAACCATCAAACACTCTCTCCCATAGCTCACGTTCATTTTGCAATTCACCGATCAAATCCCGTCTAACTTGGTCCCATGAATCGGATTTACCGTATACCGTCAAAGCAACGGCCCGGAATCCGCAATTACCATCGGGAGAGACGTCTTCGACGCTAGAAATGTAGTCATGCAAATAACTAGGAAACCAACTCTCGTACCCGCTAAAATCTTGTCCCTTTGATGATTTTTTCGGTCGAGGCACTTTATCTTTCTTCGGTTGAGCCTTGGTTTTCGCTTTTTCTTTCGTCTTGGCTTTTGGCGGTAGAAATGTTCTATTACCTACCGAGGCGGCCGTGCTACCAATCGTGCCGGGAGTGCTAGCGCTTAGACTACCATCGTATTCCCACTCGCTAGGGTCCCGTTGAGTTGATTTGTCCCGGCTGGATTTTTTCCTACCCTTAGTAACAACCGGCTCCTTAGGTTCCAAAACATGACTTCTAGCGGGATCTAGGATTTGCATCATCCTATTTATAATGTGGTCTTGGATGTGTTGCCCGTAACCGCGGATGGTGCTATTTATTAAGGAGAGTTTTCTGGTGAGCTCGTCTTCGGTATCAAACTCCTTATTAGGTTTGATCCTTAACGTACTCCAATAGACATCGCACTCATCTTTTCTAACCGGTCTTCATTCTTTATAAATCAAAGCTAATTCGCATGCACATGGTAAATTATGAGTTGCCTAATAACACACCCACACATTCCGGGTGTGAACCATATTTTCAAGGCCGTTGCGAGATTTGTCTCTATTAATTCTATAGCTTGAGATGAAAGCTCACCTTTAACATCCTTGTAGATGGTTTTGTTAGGCCCCCTAGTTGAGTTTCTTGGACGATACCTACTACGCTCGAATGACTCGAAAATGTTAGAGTGTTGAGCGGATAGCAATGCATGAACATGTTTCCAAAATTGTTCGAACGTGCATAGACTACTACCAATTGCCCGCTTGAGGCTAGAGTGAGCACTCTCCGCCCTATAACATGAGATAAATACATTAGATTTCTAACACTTTATATTAAAAAATATTGTGTGGAGATGGAAATAAAACTCACCGATTGCTAGTTTGGTTGCAAAAATGTTTAAATTTGTTCATGAATATTGAGGAATTTGTGTTCATATTCGTCAATCCATTGCTTCATAACGTAGTCGATAGCCAATGGACAAAATGCGAACGTGTGGTGCATATCGGCAAGGTTTTTGTTATAATCTTCGAGCATGGCCGAATAGGCTACCCTTTGGTAATATTCCCCGAACTCTTCGGCCATGTCCGAATTCGGTAAAACTTTTTTAGCGTAAGAGGTGACGTTCTTACCAATATGCCAAGTGCATAGCATATGAGTTGCGTCCGGAAATATATCGTCGATAGCATTAAAGCCAACTCCCTATCGGTGACGATAATGTTAGGTAATGGGCACTTGTTGTTCGTCAACACCTTCTTTAGAACACTCAATCCCCAAGTGTAGTTCTCTTGTTTCTCGGAGCTCAAAAAAACAAAAGCAACACAAAATGTCTTCTTCGTCGAAGTTTGGCCCACTATTTCAAGTAAAGGCATCTTATACCTTGTAGTCTTGTACGTGCTATCCATTATAAGAACTTGAGGAAAAGTGCGCATGAAATCGATGCTTTTAGGGTGTGAAAAAACAACTCGAGGATCTCGTCTGTTGCTTCACAACTTCGCTCCCAAACATAGTACTCATGTTCTTTTAACTTAGCAAACAAGTATTACATTTGGGTCTTCCCCGTTTTATCAACCAAATCATGTTTTTGCCGCATGTTGTATATCGTGCGCATGCTTGATACATTTTGCGGGTCTTTAATCTTCAAACCGCGATATTTTAGTCTAGCGGCTCGTGAGTGACCATCCAAGTGCAAAAATGGTTCGTGGTTGTGTTTCCCGTTTAGCACAACCACTTTCCAATAACCCGGTAGCTCCGAGATCGGACTCCCTCTTAAATAGAACGGACACCCGCATTTTTTCGATGAACATTCTCGGCGCTTCTTAACATACCCTGATTTGGGGTTAGGTTTGTAAACCCCGTACCTCTCGCACCTAAAATATATCCTAGGAGTTTTTATGCTTTTGCTACCGTCGTCGTTTTTACTCCGGACCAAAATGAATCCTAGTTTTATGCTTTCAGACTCGATCCAATCAACCAAATCGGCTTTGGTGTAAAAAGTGTCTGTACTAAACACTTTCGTGTAATCGGTCATCGAACATGGCGGTAGATCGGGTTCCTACATATGTCATTGATGCAATTATATGAGAACATATTTAAATCTAGATGATCGTTTAATTTCCAAAATAGGTCATTTTCGCGAACAACAAATTTGATATTTCAGCCAAATCGCGAGCAGTGCACTCGTTTATTTAGAGAAATCGCGAAGTACCAATTCGAAAATCATGCCAAATTGCGAACGGTCCGTTCGTCCATCTGGTTTTTCTATGAACGGTCCGTTCGTCCATCTGGTATTTCTGCGAACGGACCGTTCGCAATTTTGCAAGATTTTCGAACTCCCACTTCGCAGTTCATCCTTTATATAGCGGTGGTACCGCTATATTCGCACAGACTTCAAAATTTTCGGAAAATACCTCATTTTGGGTTTCCAAGTGGTCCGTCAACGGCTCTTCTTCCTCCGATGCGAAATCATCAAGGTTGCAGCTGGAACTTTCACTCCAATCACTCAAATCCATGGTTTTTTAGAGTTTTTAGTTAGTTTAGAGAGGGAAAACTCTAGGGAGAAGTTGAAGAAAAATTGGTTTTTGGTTAGAAACTTGGACTTATAAATGAAGGGCAATACGGACATTTCACATTGAAGAAAAAAAATCTGAATTTGGGATCTCATTATAACCTTACCCGTAAAAGATGAAGCCACGAAGGTATGTAAATACTCTTAAAAAACTAACACCTCACTTAAGTTTAATCTAATTCCCTAATTTCCAAAATTGATACGACTACGATTAGCATTCTTCGTTCCTCTTTTTATCCATATATTTGCGAAGAATATATTCAAAGTTTCTGCTAACAAGAAGGGCTATTTGTACATTTCGGAAAATTTATAGCTTTTACAACATATCCAATCAATCTGAATAGGTTAAGATGACTACAAATATTATGTAAATCTATTATTGTGCCTTCTAATTTCAGATAATCGGGGTTTAAATTATTGTACGTTTAATATCTATTTGAAAATAGGCGAATCCACGACGCATATATATATATATATATATATATATATATATATATATATATATATATATATATATATATATATATATATATACTAGTGATACAAAATGAACCAGGCGAAACAATCTGGTAATACGAAGAGTACTTATCGTTTCAACACAACTAACAAGGATCCGTTACAAACCATAGATTGAGGACTTCTACATTACATGATACTAATAGTACTTCAAAGAAACAACACGAAAGTAACTTTTGAAATGTTATATGAGTGCATGTATGCAATGCGCTTCGTTTTATGGAAAACATCATCACCGCATTAAACATTAGAAATATGTAGTGGGAAGCAACATCAGAACTGTAAGATCAAGTTAGAAAAATGGCTAGAGAGTGCTACAAGGCAGCGTTGGCCCCTAAGCAGTTGATGGGGGCAGGATGCAGAAAAGAATAGCAATTAGAGGGGCCTCCTTCAAATTCCGATCCTATTGATGATCTGAGGGAGTCCCCTAGATTCATAGTCCCCGATGAAGGTTTTGAGGATCATGTGTTTGTCCCTGGGAAGAGTCTCAAGATAGGAACAAGGTTATCGCCCGAGGTAAAATAAAGCTTAGTCAGATTTCTTTCAACCAAATTACATTCGTTTGCGTGGTATACAGAGGACGTCACAGGAGTGCCAGAGGAAGTCATTTGTCACAGATTAGCTATTCGGAACAGTGTACGCCCAATCATTCAAAAGCAAAGATCTTCTTCCCAAGAAAAAACAAAAGCGATAATGGCAGAAGTAGACCGTCTAACGAAAGTAGGCCACATCTGTGAATCACAATATCCATTATGGACTGCTAACTCGGTCTTGGTAAAAAAGAAAAATGGAAAATGGCGGATGTGTGTCGACTTTACTGATTTAAATAGGGCCTTCCCTAAAGATCCTTTCCCGATCCCTCGAATAGACCAGCTTGTGGACTCCACATCCAGAAATCGTTTACTGACGTTTATGGACGCATATGGTGGATATAATCAAATCCGGATGGATCCAAGGGATCAGGAGAGCACGACTTTTATAACCGGAACAGGTCTACATTGTTATCGAGTCATGCCATTCGGACTAAAAATATGGGGGCGACGTACCAACGGCTCGTGAATAAGGCATTCGAAAGTCAGATTGGCAGAAACGTGGAAGTTTATATCGATGACATGCTAGTCAAAATCTTAAGAGATAAAGATCATTTGGATGACCTAGAAGAAACTTTTGCTAATTTGGCTAAAATAAATCTCAAGTTGAACCCGGAAAAGTGCACATTCGGAGTAAGATCTGGAAAGTTCTTAGGCTACATAGTCAGTGATCAGGGCATCGAAGCAGATCCTTTGCAGCTAAACGCCCTATGTACTATGGATCCACCTAGAACCATCAAAGAAGTGTAAATTTTAACTGGAAGATTGGCTGATTTAAACAGATTCATATCCAGGTCGTCGGACAAGTGTGCTCCTTTCTTCCAGGTGTTGAGGAAAGCAAACCGTTTCGACTGGACTCAAGAATGTTCTGATGCCTTCAATCAAATCAAGCAACATCTGTCGTCCCCGGAGATACTGAAAAAGCCGAATCCGGGGGAAAAATTATTTCTATACTTGGTAGTGTCTGACTGTGCAGTCAGCTCGGTTTTAGTCCGAGAAGAAGCAGGCCTTCCTAAACTGGTTTATTATGTAAGCAAAAGCCTCATGGATACAGAAAAAAGATACCTTAAGTTGGAAAAGCTAGCCCTCGCCCTAGTAACATCGGCTCGAAAAATGAGGTCGTACTTCCAAGCTCATACGATAGTGGTACGAACATCTTTTCCTTTGAAAAGTATGCTACAAAGACCCGACGTATCTGGAAGGATGACCAAGTGGTCGGTACAACTGGGGGATTTTGATATTGATTTTGAACTACGAACAACAATCAAAATGCAGGTGCTGGCAGATTTTTAGTGGAGTTTCATTCGGATAGAGACATTGTGGACATGGAAGAATAAAAATCCGAATCTGAGTGGCTAGTCCAAACCGATAGGGGTTCTAGCTCCTTGGGATGTGGAGCAGGTGTGCAATTTACGTCACCGCATAACATTGCAATTTATCGGGCAATTCGACTCGGTTTCCAAGCACCAAACAATGAGGCAGAGTATGAAGCAGCCCTGGCCGGATTACGACTAGCAAAGATTTGCGGGGCTAAACAGGTTAAATTGATAAGTGATTCTCAACTCCTAGTAAACCACGCCCTCGGACGTTCGAAGGCAAGAAAAGATCATATGGTAAAGTATCTGGGAGTGTTGAAAGAGGTGGCTTTGGAGTTCGAAGATATCTGATTTGAGCATGTCCACAGGGCAGGAAACTCAGTGGTTGATTCATTGGCCAAGGCATCCTACTCGTAAGAGTACCCGTGGATAGTGACTCAAGAAAAACCGTCTATAGTCAAATGATCTGAAGCAAAAGAAGATAGCATCAAAGTATTCCAGATATCCACGACTTTAACAAAATATTGGAGAAGCGAAATACAAGATTTTCTAGTCCATGACATGCTGCCTGTTGACAAAGTCAGAGCTAATAGAATACGTTTCAAGGCCTACAAATACATCGTCCTCGGAGATGTCCTGTATAAACGATCTTTTAGTCGACCCTTACTTCGTTGTTTAGGGAAGGATGAGTCGCAGTTGATACTCTCTGAGTTACACGATGGGGAAGGCTCTGCTTATTGTGGATACAAGACATTGATACAAAGGGTTTTTCTGGCAGGGTACTATTGGCCGACCCTCTCAGCGGACGCCAAAGAGCTAGTGCAAAAATGTGTCACGTGTCAACGATTTGCGAACTCAATCCACCTACCTGAGGTACCTCTAGAATCAATATCGGAATCTCTCCCTTTCGACCGATAGGGGATTGATCTAGTTGGACCACTTCCTATGGCTTCAGGGGGACGTCAAACCATCATCGTTGCCGTGGATTATTTTTCTAAATGGGTGGAAGCAGAACCATTAGCAGAAACAAGGGCAAAAAATGTAATTAAGTTTATCATTTCTAACATCTGTTGCCGTTTTGGCATACCCATGAAGATAACGATGGATAATGGCCCCAAATTTGATAACAATGAAATGAGAGCTTTCTGCGCTTCTAAGGGGATACAACAATGTTTTTTGACCCCATTTCACCCCCAAGCGAACAGACATGTCGAAGTAACCAATCGAACGATCTTGGACGATCTAAGAAAAAATTTAGAAGGCAAAGCAAGAAAATGGCCAGACTATTTACAAGAAGTGTTATGGGCATATAGAACCACTCATCAGACAGCAACACATGAGTCACCCTTCGCGCTCGTATATGGGATGGACGCAGTAGTGCCATCGGATACAATGTTTCCATCCTACCGATTGAGTGAATATTCCGAGGAGGGAAATGATAAAGGAAAACGCACAAAACTTGATTTGATAGAAGAAAAGAGAAGAAAGGCTCAACTAAATTCCTTGCACTATCAAACGTTGATGAGAAGCCGTTATTCGTCAAAGGTCAGGAGAAGAGAGATCGAGGTGGGGGATAGGGTACTAAGAAAAGTCTTCCTAAACACAAAAGACAATAAACTCGGGAAACTCGCCCCAAATTGGGAAGGGCCATACATAATCACAAATAAGTTAAAACCGGGGTCATACAGATTGAGAGATAAAAAAGAAAGAGATCTTCCCCATTTATGGAACATTGAGCATCTAAAGGCTTATTTAGTTTGATCAAGTGATTTTTAAATATTTTCTTTAACACTTTATGTAAGTCTCGGTGGCATACTCTTTCCTACCCTGGTGGCGCAGGTAGGTTTTAATGAGGTGCCTAAATAGCCGGCTTAATATTAAGTTTTATTGCCTTCTTTAAAAAACATGAGCAAGTTCATCTTTTTGGACTCAAAACACCCTCCAAAGAAGTTTGGACACGTAACTTCATCTTTTTGGACTCAAAATACCCTCTAAAGAAGTTTGGACAAGTAAGTTCATCTTTTTGGACTCAAAATACCCTCTAAATAATTTTGGACAAGTAAGTTCATCTGTTTGGACTCAAAACACACTCCAAAGAAGTTTGGACAAACAAGTTCATCTTTTTGAACTCAAAACACAACTCAAGTATATTTAAACTTAACACATGAATAAAATACCATGTTAAGAAATATCGCTAAAAAGTTCCAATTACAAAAAAGGAAGTATTATACTAAAGGTTTTTTGTTACAGCGATCTTACAACAAAAATTAACAAGATAAAGACTACCCAACACAGACTACTCGGAAGCTAAATTTCCTTTGCTACCAGTAGGAGAGTCCGAGTCCGACGAAAAACTCTTCGAGTCTTCACTAGATTCAGGATCTTCCATGGATACTCCAGGGGGACGATGTTGTTCGATGACTTGGGTCCAGAGGCTGCCAAGGTGTAAGTCTGGGAACTTTTTATGCATTTTCATTACCATGGCCGATCTTAGTTTAGCATCTTGCTCCTCCAGATGGACGAAAACATTGGCAATAACCTCGAAGTTTGTCTTCAAACTCTCATGGGCTGCAGATAGCTTTTCAAGGTCTTGAACACAATTCTCGAAGTATACCTTAACTTTGCAATAACCTTCGAGAAGACCATCAACGGTAGTATCGCGCTCGACATCTTTAGTGATAAACTTCTACCTTTCATCGTCAAACTTTTTTTTCTCCTAGGAAAGCTCAGTCTTAAGAGAAGTAATAGTAGCCAAACGCTCATCGGAGGTCTTTCTCGTTAGTCAATTCGTCAGTTAGTTCTTTGACTTTTTTCTTCAACTATTTGGACTCATAAGATAGGGATTGCACCTTGCCGGTAACTTCCGATATTTTGGCTAACTCCTCCTTTAGCTCCTTGACTTCTTTTTTCAGATCGTCGAACTCAGCAACTAAGCCTTCTACCTTAGAAGATATCTCGGTTTGTTCAGTTACTTGATCGATCAAGTCGTTTACTTTGTTCTTTAACTCAGAAACCTCTGATGATAAAGCTGTTACTTCTGCCCTCCCTGCAATAACTTCTTCTTTATAGCGATCCTTCCGATTCACCTTGCGTTCGAGTAGAGCAGCAGCATGCAGTAGCTTATTTAGCTCATTCGCCACGTAGTCGTTGCCATAAACGTCGAAGTAAGGAGAATCCGGAGAACAATACCCTTCTACGTCGGAACCACCTTCTCGACCTCTCCCCCGGTTGGAAACAAACTCTCCACCAGATTTGAAATTGATAATCACAAGTTTTCGGGATGGTGGTTGGCTCGGGAGATTGGTGTTGTCATTATCCCCCCCACTCTCAGCAATCTTTTTCTTCTTCTCCTCAGCTGTAAACTTTCGTGGTCGGGTGGCACCAGCGCGACCTTGAGGCCTAACCTCAACCCGATTATCAACATCATCTGGTTGAGTGTCAGGTTGAGAGGAGGGAGAGAATACCTAAGGATTGAGGGGGGCTGCTGGTTGAGGATCCGATGATATCACAACCGGAGGCAAGCTTACTTGGGCATCATCATGATCACCCAGAGTTCTTGAGGGAGGACTGACCTGCACCTTTTCTTGGGAATCACCCTGAGAGTCGGGTGCATCGTCATCGGATTCAGTATCATCTTCAGTGTTTGCTTCTGCACCCTCCTCGGGTTCGTCCGCATCTTGATGACTCGGTGCTCGAGCCCGGGTAGGGAGGTAGACGACGTTATCCAAACGTTCCAACCGTGCAAGGACGTCATCACTTGGAGGAGCCACTATAAGCTCCGAGGGGGTCTTCTTTTGGCTAAGGTCGAATCACCACAGGTTACTCTTAGCAAAGTTTATTGGCATAAAGCTTTGATGGAACTTATGGTCCCAGTGCTCACCAGCCCAGAGGCTCAATTTCTCAAAAATAGCCTTACCGGATTTAGCATGGCGCTTAAAAGACTTGGCGATTCCTTTCATAGCTGAAAAACCAAACAGTCAGAATTTACCGAAGGTATCGGGTCGGAAACTATTTAGATAAAAGTACTTACCTCGACCAGTCCACTGCAGGGTAAGTCGATGAGGAAGGTCCTCAGAATTTTCGGACCCGGTCTCCCACAGCCCGGAGATGGACAGAAACTTCTGCTTCTATTTTTTGTCAGCCTCTAAAAAATCTTTTATCACCTTAAGGTTTCCAGCAAAACCGAGTGAATAAAAGGGGTAGTGAGAGTTCTTAGCTACTCCGGAAACAGCAATAAGTTGCTCCATGGTAAAAGCATGTCCGGGGAGATGTGATGCCATAATGCAAGCCATTAGGGTGTACCACATGTTGGCCCCAGCTTGAGAAGGACAAAGGTTGACCAAGTGAAATTAATTGGCTATAAGAGGGTCAAGGGGCAGTCAGAGACCTCAGTTCATCAGTTCGATGTAAAGCACCAACTCATGAGGGCGGACCGACAAATGAGTCCCTCCAACTGTGGGGAATCGGATTGTAATATTGGTGGGATACCCTATCGGTCCCTTAGCTTAGTCTCCTCAGTCGGGTGGAAATACTTGTACTTCACTTTGTATAAAGCTAAGAGAAGTTTGGATTCGAGGTTATGAAGATGGTCGCTCAGGAAATCTTCCACATTCGAGGGCAGACCCGTCGAACGTGTCTTCGAGGGCTAACGTCTGGCATTGTTTGAGGAGAGCCCTGGGGAGTGGTAGAAGGAGTCTGCTTCGAGGAGGGAATCGTCATTCGAACTGATTTAACGGCAGGATCCGGTGATCTTTTTATCTTAGGCCGATCTCGATTATCTTTGTTCGGTGATCTTTTTCGTTCTTCAACCATTACAACGAAGGGGGAAACGGGAAGGAAGAATCGAGGGATTTAAAGAAACAGAGAGATCAAGCTCACCACTTGAAGGGTGTGTTTGACCAGAGGAGGATGCAGCAAGCCGGGCATAGCGTTCGCGAGCAAGCCGAGCAGAGCATTCACGGATCGGAGCCTAGTTGTCTCGAAAGTTAGCCTCCCAAATAACGGCAGGAGAAGGATATTCTCTTGCAGTAGAAGGCCCAGCAGCACCAATCCGATTACAGTTGTGATACCATATCCAAAGTTTATACTTTCTAATATAACGAGACCCTTCAGGCATGAAAATGCAAACTCAAAGTTTTGTTTGGCACAGCTTCTCTCTCTAGAATTAAATTTGTGAAAAGGAAATCAGAAACCTTTGTTTAGAAACTAAGTGGGCTATATATAGGCAAATGGAGCAGAAGGTGAACAGTTGGAGCAGAAGGTGAACAGTTGGAGCGTAACGGCATCATGACACGTGTCATGACAGTTGCGCCGCCTAAAAAAGTTTTTAACTCGATAGCAGCGAACTAAGCACGCATGCCTGACATTAAATGATTATTTAGATGACATCAGCCTGGCCAAAGGGTGAGGTCAGCAAGACCGAGTCCGATCCGGAATACGAGATCCGACCATGATGAAATCCGACCTCAGTAAAGTTCGTTTAAAGAACAAAGCGCCCGAGGAGGGTGGTTTCCGGTCCGATCCGAACAAAAGCAAGTTGCAATTTAAATCCACGTCCAGAGAGCTGGACCTGGACTGGGGGGTTACTGATAAGGAAAGGAAAATATAGGTGTTTGGCATGTAATTTAGCCTATAAATAAGGTTAAGGTCAATATTAAGTGGCTAAGGCCCAAAGTAAAGCACACATAAGAAGTGAGGGACTTGAGTGATAGTCCCCTAGAACTTGTTTGTAAATAGTAAGATAGTGGGGTAAGAAATCCATTCTCGATAAATATGTAATTTCACCCAATGATTGAATAATAATTACAACACATATTACTTTTGTTCACAGAACATTTTCTAGTCCGGCCCCTTTACACGAACATCTTTATCTCTAAATCTCACTAAAGAATCTTTTAACGCATCAAAATGGGGGGCGTACAACGACACCGACTAGAAGGCACCGATTTCTATAGTCAAAAGGAGTCGTCGGCTCATAAATCAGATTTTCGAACCGATCTTGATAGTAACTGGTGGACTACAACCCCGCGTGTAACTTACGGACAAGCTTCGTCTTTTATTTCGATGGATTACAGCTCCGGTATATTAGATGAATTGGAAAACAGACAGTTCTCATCTCCGCATATTTTTGCCGGTTACAGCGTGTCTTTGGCATTATGGCAAGGAAATATATCCGGACAATTAAGAATTGTTAGAAACAAATTGCACTTGTCGAGATCACGAGGAAGAAGGAGCGAACATGACAGGATGTTTTCTCACTGGCAGCGGCGATGTGGTGATGCTCACTGGGTTTGTAGTTTGAAATTTCTTCTTATTGAGTGCGGTCCTTAGAAATGGTACAATAGGCTGATTTTTCGTCACTAGAGGGTTTGTTTCTGGTAACCGCTGTCAATTGGTGTGAAGTTATATACATTCACCGGAATCTTATCTAATGGCAATAAAAAACAATTTGATTTATATTTGATATTTTCAATTACCAAATATATTTGATTTAAATTTACTTATGAAACCGCTATTAATTAAAGTGTGATTATTTTAAGGGTATCCTAAACTAATTTGAAGTTATATACAACTTAAATTCCTAATTTTTTCCAAAAGTTATAATATTTTTTTAAATATAATTCAACCGGAAGATGAGATTTTTATAAAAAAATTACGGTCGCCAGAACTGGAGTAGGAGTTACATTTCGGCAGTATATACTTATGCACCGTGGATTTAATAGAACCGATGGTGTGTAGATGCACCACCGTTGGTTTTAATACTTTGCACCAAATTTAAGTGGACTTGTCATTCAAAATGTACCAGAGATGTTTGAGGACGGCTGCCTGATTCCAGATCCGTAGGTCCAAAATCTCAAGACCGCCTTCCGACAAGGTTAAAGTGACCTAAGACCAAACGAATTTAGCAACATACATATTATTTTGGGGCATACCAAAAGAAACATCGGAGCAAGTGCGACAACTCTCTCACTACTCTATAGAAAACTAAACATTCAGGACTAATAGGCTTGACCCGGTAAAAGACCAGCCTTAATCAAATGGAGTCTGCTAGCAAAATATACATGCTTGAAAGTCTACAAATTTGTGTTGGAAATAACTTTACTAAATAAGAGCCTACAATCATCATATGAGAGCCTTGAAGTGGTCATGGGGACCCCAATGTGATAAGGTTATATATCATATAAGCATAATTACTTTTTTATGGGAAAAGTAAAGATTCATATTATAGGGTGAATTTTCAAGATTAGCGTCGACAAAGTTTATTATTCTAGGAACAACTGATATGAGGGAAGACGGAAGGCGTTGAGAAAATAAAGCAACTGATTAATAAATAGAGCATCGATAAATGACTTAAATAGATGTGTCGACAAAATGATAAAGCGATGTAGTTAGATGATAGTATAAGTCTTATATTAATAATTGACTCATATTAAATGATACTCAACTTGAGATGTAAATAACTTAAAGATATTAAGATATTCGTAAAAGATGTTGTATATTACTAAATTTTCCATGGTAGTCAAGAGATAATATAGTAATATTGATATGTTATGATAGATGGCTCATACATGTCATAAAATACACGTGTCATTCATCCTTATAATATAGGAATAAAAATTACTATAAATAAGAAATACAATCATTGCAACAAAGGTTGATTCATTAAGTTATAAAACTATTCTTAATCATTTTTAGTCTTGTTTTTTTATTTCTTTTAAGGAACAAAATTCCTTCATCAATTTTTGGCGTCGTATGTGAGAAAGTTTTTTTCAAAAAAACATTGTTCTTTTTCAAATGGTGACGACTACATCGAGAGTGGATAAAGAATCACTATAGAAAATTTATATAGATCTCCATCAATAAATTCTCTGAATGTTGCTTCGCCAGCTAGCGGGAATAATAATGTTCAAGGAACTTCGACGGTTATACCAGTAACACAAGTAATAAGAAACTGCAATTCAAGAAACGAATATTATCCAAAAGGATAGGGAATGAAGTGGTAAGTCTAGTTGTAATGGTAATACCATAACAAAGTCCATCGGTGGGTGTTATGAATGTCTAACATTCACCGACAAAACTCGAGATTGATATGTCAGATTTTATGCTTTGTGCTTTACAGTTATAGTTGGACAAGTTAAGATTAGAGAAATATCAGTTGAATTTATTTCAAAATAAACGAGACGAAGCAATGCAAAATCAACTTGAATTAATGAATAAAACTTTACAACTGATTACCGAAAAAGTTACTTTGTAAGATAAAATGAATCTAGTGAAAATAACAAATAATGATAAGTTAATTTACAAAAAGGACATTTTTTAAGGAAGGATAAAATGAAATTAAATTTGCTAAATCAAGTAACAAAGCGTTGCCAAACAAGAATAAGGATAAAGAAAATGATAACGTATTGGTTTATAATTTGAAGAAGGATACAAAACCAAAAATAACAATGTATACTTTAGATGAGTTTACATTAACATGGAGGAATTTGGAAGACAAATTACCAAAAAAATTTGATCCTTACAAAATAAAAAATATAATAGTACGATATATATGAAATATCATCTTGAGCAATTTTGAAATTTATATAGGGATTCGATCTAGACAAATACTTTACTTTTTCAGACTTTCTCATTGATCTTTAAAAGAATGACGCTAGCTTTGTTCAACATTTTTCCGCATGGATTTATCAATCGTTTTGAAGATTTGGAGACTTCATTACGTTATCAGTTTATTGCTCATAAAATATTAAAACTGTCAATGGATCTTGTAGTTTGGGTCGTAATTTATTCTGAATCGGTACACTACATTCCTCTTCAATATAACTGTCTCGAAGTCTCTAAATTTCCTTTTAAAAAAAAGATGTCTTTGCATATTTAGGCAATTTCTCTATGAGATCAACAAGAATTCATATTTATTTCTACGTTGCAAAACATCTTTGGAAATTAGGAAAATTGATTGCCAATGTGTTCCTTTTTTCCGGTTTAGGTAGGGAATTATGGGTGCATAATTTAAGATTAGAGACTTCTAGATTGGAACTGAGGCATACTCGCGATCACACAAAGCTTTGACACGATGAAAAGGTTGTTGGTTGTGATTATAAGTAGCTTTGCCATGATCATGGCAAGTTGTGTTAGTTCTCTCGCCTAGGTCACACTCTGAAGAATTTTTACCGCGATCAACTTGCTCAGTGTTAGATGTTGCATGTTTGCCATGATCACATTAATTTTTACCGTGATCAAGGAATATTGTGTCAGTTATCTTTCATTGGACGCAATCAGAAGATGTCTTGCATCGATTAATGTTTTCTCAATCAGTTTTTTGCCTTAGTCGTGATCACATGAGGTTCATTCCGTACATCCCGCCTTTATTTTCAAATGCATAATTCGAGACTACCTCAAGTATTTGGTATGCTTCCTCCGATATTTTTTCGGTTGATGACCCTTTGCTTGCAGTGTCTATCATTAATTTGTTATGCCTTGTCAACCTAGTGTAGAAGGTCTGGACTATCAACCAGGTTGGGATCCTATGATGAGGGTATATTTGCAACAATTCTTTGTATATTTCCCATGAGTCACACATATGATCATCACTTCTCTGAGTGAAGGTTGAGATACCATTGCAAAATTTTATCAACCTCACGGGTGGGAAATATTTCGTCAGAAATGGTTGAGTTAGTTGCTCTAAGTTGTTAGACAATATGTAGGTAATGACTGCAACCATGCTTTAGAATTTCCCTTAAGAGAGAAGGGAAAGAGTTAGAGTCTAAACACATTTATGAAAATATTATCGTATTAGCATGTATCACACATCTTTTGAAAACTAACGAGATGAGATTTAAGGTATTGTTTTGGATCTCTAACGAATATTTGGTTGTTCTGGATCATGATAATGTGTTGGCTTGATTTCAAAGTGAACAACAGTCAACTTATGGGCTCAAGATGTTGGGTTAAACCCATTTAGTGAAGGATTTTCAAAGTCACTAATATTTCTCATA
This sequence comes from Limnanthes douglasii subsp. nivea, assembly GCA_036936605.1. Taxonomy (NCBI): domain Eukaryota; kingdom Viridiplantae; phylum Streptophyta; class Magnoliopsida; order Brassicales; family Limnanthaceae; genus Limnanthes; species Limnanthes douglasii. The sequence goes on along the minus strand of JAUPFV010000002.1, from coordinate 214,992,984 downwards.
TCAAGACATGTTTGTGCATTATATACTGTCATCTTTAGTTCTCTCCTTCGTTTCTGAAATGTTATTTCGATCTCTCGATCAAAGAGGAGAAGAATATCATTTACAGTTATAAAAAAAACTAAAAATCAATTAGCACATACATATATCAAACTAATAGATCTAAGAAAAATAAAGATTATTCACCCAAAAATGACGCCAAAAATTTAATGGAAAATTGCAAGTGTACGATTTTTCGTTAAATTAATAGTAAGTTAATAGACTATGGCTATTGAATCCAAAAAAATAAATCTTATTTTTATTTAAATCTAAATTCTAATATAAAATTATTCTAAATAATGACCAAAAATTAAATATTTAATTTGTGATCATTTGGATCAAGATTTAGTGTAAGAAACTAAAAATTTAATAAAAGAAAAGTAAATAAAAGATAAACTAAAAGCTGAATTCGACGTGAGAGACTTGTTCACTGCTTATCGATCTTTTGAACATGCGTATATAGTTTATTTAGAATTTTAATAATTAATCAATTCAATCTAAACACATTTTTTTCTAAGACAGATTCTATTTCAGTGTGTTGCGATTATCTCTCGATCATAGACAACGAACCTTCTTATATGACTGGTTATATCTATAGTCTCATATCTCTTACAATTAGTTCATAAAATATAATAATCTAGTTTAAGTTCTCTTTCAGTGTGTTGTGATTATCTCTCGATCGTAGAGAACTAACATTCTTGTGTGGCTGGTTATATCTAAAGTCTCCTACCTCTTACAATTAGTTTATAAAATATAATAACCCAGTTCAGACTGCGTTGGGTCATGTTTGTAGCGCACTGTTCATTTAATCAATGATATTAGTATAGATCTGACCTCTCGATCTCAACCTAGATATATTATCATTCAGTTTATCCTATCGGAAATTGGAAGCGTTAAGTTTACTACTAATAATGAATAGAAATACATAAAGAAAAATTAAAATTCAAAATCTAATTCAAAACAACTTGAATTCTTGGCTTTTGACTTGGACTGTCTCCAATTTTTATTCTTTTGATAACTTATTTTGTTGCTAGATCTTCCCCTCGTTATTAGACCTTCTCATTTCACTTGATTGTCTAACAATGGTTTAAACGATGTTGAAAAACAAAAACTAAAAAAAATTGTTGATTGGCTATTGAAAATTGGAGAAGGTTATATTTCTGATTTAACTATACCAAACAATGAAGAATATTCATGGGTTAAAATTCCACCTGATTTACTTATTGAATTTACTTATTGAATCATCCGACAATCCTATTCACTCTATTTTTAGTGTGCCATATACTAATTTTCTAAAAAAATTTAATGATTACTCTTATTTAACAGAAAACACAATTATTAATCCAAAAAACAATGCAATGTTAGAGATAAATAATTTTATATTGAATTTAGTACCGGATAAAAGTCACACCTATATAAGTTCAATTTCTATATGTAAAACATGTGGAAATTTATATTGAAACACTTATTTCGTGTTGTTTTTCACCATATGCGTCTTTCTATCGAAATCAACAAGAGTCTAACTTTATAAATAAAGGTTATTTTGTTATATAAGTAAAATATTTATTTCTAATTGAAAATGCCCTAATCCTTTTATAAGTTTATTTTTATGCTGTAATTACGAGTAGAAATCTCTCTTTTTTATCTTCTTTTCTCTTATATTCTGTTCATCCACTTAGTCATAGTAGGATGGATTTTGAATGATATCATTTCTATATTACTTTATTTTACATTTTTTTTATCTATTTGGGTGATAATGCGTTTTGTTGGGTAAAAAGTTGGATATTCATTAAAAACTATCCATTTAGGAATCGATTAAAATTCGTTTCGGTTCTTTAAAACTAGTACCCATTTAGGAACCGATTAAAATTTAATTCAGTTCTTTAAAACTAGTATCCATTTGGGAACCGATTAAAATTTAATTCAGTTCGGTTCATCTCGGTTCGGTTCGGTTACATTCGGGTTTCGGTTCCAAATGGTTACTTTCTAACCAAATGGTTACTTTGTAACCAGAAGAATCGAAAGGAACCGAAACCGAAAGGAACGAAATGGTTATATTCTAACGAAATGGTTACTTTCTAACAAAAAAACCTGGTTGGAACTGAATCCGAAAAGAACCAAATAGTTACTTTCTAACCAAAAGAACTGTTTGGAACTGAACCCGAAAAGAACCAAATAGTTACTTTGTAGCTAAAAGAACCGTTTGGAACCGAACCGAAAACCATGAATATTCAAAGATACTATTGCTTATTCGGTTCTTTATGGATACTATTCGGTTCTCAGTTCCGAACGGATATTTAAAAGGAACCGGAACAGAACCGAACCCGTTATTTTGGTTCGGTTGGGTTCCTCGGTTCCATACCCATATGCCCATGCCTAAATCTAATGCTATAGTTTTTGGACTCCTCAGACGGAACATGAGTTCATTGACTTCTTCATATGAGACCCGTAAAAGATGATCACCGCATTAAACATTAGAGAGTAACACACATTACCTGCTCTAACTAGACCAAGTCCTGCACCATATCGATCCCTCGTCCGAATTATTTGGTTTCATCCATTTCTTCAGGTTCTGTTTTTGTCAGAAGTTGAAAGTTGATAATGAAGTAACATAAGTTTAAGCTCTGGTCTCTAACATACTCGACATCACCATTCATTCGATTCAGTAGTTTCCTAGACATCTTTAACCCTATTCCTTCTGCTGTACTCTTCGCTTCATTTCCACTTCCCGACATCTCTTCAACGAGAGTACAAGGAAGACCTTCACCAGGGTGAATTATCCTACAAACGACGAAAAATATTAAAATTAGTAACTAGCGTATGCCACCAAAAGACATTTTAAACATGGTATTAGTACCTGAGCTCAGCTTGGATACAGTTATTCTCCTCGTGTATTAAACCGCGAACAGATTGGATCTTGATCTCCACCCAGCCATTCGAGTAAGGGGCATAATCGACAGCACAAAGTAGAAAATGCAATAAAACCATTTGAAGTCTTATTTTATCGCCAATGACCGAGAGTGTTTTGATTTCCTCTGGAACATTGTGTACAAGATCAACGTTTCTTTCCTTCAACATAAGCACTACTTCGCTAACTATTACATTGAGTACACTCTCAAACACAAATTCTTCCATGTTTAAGTTCAAGGTGCTGCAATAAATCAATACCAATATCAACGCTCAAATAAATAGTTAGATAGCTTTAATCTAGGAAGAATATAAATGCAAATAACTTCGAAAGAGTCTATTAAAAAACTTACCCATCCTCGATACTTTTTAAATCCAAACCCTCGATCACGGCTAATATTTGTCTCTGACAAGCATGACTTGTTTCCAGAACTTGCTTTTGAGTTTCGGTCCTAAATGCAGTTTCCAAAAGTCCATGTGTAAGTTGGATTCCACGTAAAGGATTTTTAACTTCTCGTCTTAAATAAGCCAACTGTCTAAGCTCGTGGTCGACCTGCGAGTTTTTGTCCGAGGGTCCCGAATCATTAACCTGAACTAAACATAAACATCCAACGGTATCGCCACGTGCATTATTCCTCTTGCTTGCGGTTAAATAAACCTCCGCATATTCACCTTTGGCGTCGTAAAAGCCCAACAGAAACTTCTCTGTAGTTTGACCGCTAAACACTTGGTAAAACAAGATCATAAGATCCCTTAGCATGTTTTGAGACCTGAGACGACATAATAACCCTCCAAAAACTTCTCCGGGGACTATTTTGCCTATGACCTGACGCTTTTTGAAGCCAGTGAGCTTTTCCATGGCTGGATTCCATTCACAACAGCAAGAGTTCTCATCGGTAAAGAACATTGGAGGAATCAATGGATCAAGACTTTGAACTACGGAATTGTAATCTCCTTGTACGCAGATAAATTTATCGATCACATTTTTCTGGTATGTGATGTCCTGGCCCACAAAGGATATACCAACAACCTTATTTGTGTAATCTCTATTTGCACAGACATTAACCAACAAGTGTACAACTGTGGTCGTGGAATCCAACTTAAAATTTCTAAGTTGTATCTCAACGTTTTTGTTCTCCACGCCTGAATAATATTGAAAAGACTTATACCACTATTATTTTTCAAAGAAAAAGAAATAATGAGACTGAAAATTCAAAGAGTAAAAATTAGATCTAAACTGTTATTATATGAGGAAGCCCATAGGTAATTTGGTGTCACCAATGCATTAGCTTTTTGGCTTATCAATGATAAGCAGCACCCAGCAAGGTAGAACAGTTAATATTTCATATAATAGGGTTATTAATTGGCTTTTAGTTACGGTTTCTATTTATATTAATTTATTTTGAAACTAGTTTATAAAGTTATCATCTAACTAGACCATAGTAGAATAAAATATGATATCTTTTGTCTTAAGTAATCAAATAAAGGTGTACCTTGTAAAACACTTGATATAAGATTTTGCACAAGTCTGCGAGACTCCTTGTGAACCACTTCATTAACCAAAGATTTTCCCATACCATGACTAACCTCTAGACCGGTCAACTCGGCTACTTTTGAATTCCAACCATTGATACAACCCGCTAAATCAACACGAAAAATAGGGATTATGGCTGTTTGGATCACTCTAGCCATTTCGGAAGCCACCGAACCCAGCTCATCCCTTTTTGGCAGAGACACCACTGTCTCTGAAACACTTCTCTTGGAATCTTGCACCAAATCTTTTAATATGAGTTGTAAGTAGGAAATAGCATTCATTTCAAGTACCTCCCAAGGCAAACTTTTAGCTCTGCTTATTTCAAGAAAAGCCTTAAATGAAGTTCTTGGTCCTATTTTCACGTCGTCATCATTTTCTTGAGGGCGAACACCCTTCCCCCATTTAACTTCTTTTGCGGTGTTTGATCTAAACCAGAACAAAAAATATTCGGGCCCTATTCTAGCCTTCGCCATGCCACAAATATCACCCCCCCCCCCCAGTGAAGCTGCACCGGGATAACCCGCATCTGCCAAACTATTGGTGCTCATTGTGCTTGACTCACCGTGATTAGCCAGTGACCACACTGTAATATCTTTTACTTATGCTTCGGTCGGAGTTATACCTAACAACCAAACGTTTTGACCATAATACATCGCGGCTCCATCACACTTCACGAGATCCATGATATTAGGTGACTCGGTCACAACAGCTAATGGATTATTTCGAATAAGCATGTCACGCAATGAAATTTGTGTTTTCATAATCTTTTTCTCCGCTACCTCCGCAACTAATTGAAGTTTCAAGTAAAGTTGGACACAACGTGGAGACATGTGGTGACATACGATCAGACCCCAGAGTTTAGTCGCGTCTTTATGGAAAACTATTATTGCCATGACGAATGATGCTATAGAACCCATGTTAGCCATATATTGCATGTGACAACTATGGGGTGCTCTTAGGGTCGATCCGACTAGACATATAGGTTGCTTAAGCTCTTCGCTCTGTATGACCCTTACAGGCTCGGATCTACAATCATATATAATCCGAATACGGTTTTGTTGAAATAAGAAACGGGCAATTTGAGGGATATCTGTTTCGGGATAATGCCATGATTGTCGTCATGAAACTTGTAGACCATTACCCTATCATATCTTGTAAGTTTTTTAACTTCGTCGACAATAGTATCACACAACGCACAAATATCATCCGCAGGAAGCGATTGCAGCTTCGAAATTGCACGGACGGCATGTTTTTGTGAGTGCGCTATGCTAATATTGGACATCAAAGGTTCAGTCCACCAACCAGGCTCTAAATCAATGAGAATACCCACGCTGCCAACATTATGTAGTATAGCATAAAACGGTTTATTAGTTGTTTTTGCGTAAACCCAGACATGGTTCCACAAATACATCTCTTCAGAAGCAAGAGCTCTTAACAGAAGAGTTGCAGACTCTGTTTTAAGCAGGGTAGCGAGATCGATTCCAATCAAAGTTTCAAACCTACTAGAACCACTAATTTCTATTGGATTCAAACCAAGTAAGGAAAAACAGTTCTCGCTATAACCAATAATCTTACCAGTAGCAGAAGATGATGCCAGATTTTTAGAAGCCATTTTCAATAAAGTAAAAGAAGTGAATAATAATAGTAAAGATAGTTATAGATGAGTGGCAACGAGTGTTAAACTTTTCTTCTAGTATTCCTACACCTACAAGTTTTCAAGGACTGAGAACCGAAAGAACCCACTAATGTTTATTATTACTAAGCATATCAAAAGTCATTATACTACCTATCCCAGTGGTAAAATCTGAGGCAGGAACCCAAAAATCGAGGGTTCAAACCTTATACTTCTAAGACTTTTTGATAGTTGTAAGATTTAATATCTTTACACAGTTACACTACTTTTTTATAGTTCTAAAATTTAATACCATTATTTTATAAAAATAAAAAATTTAGTTCTAAAATTTAATATCAAAGATTTTAAAAGTAAAAAATATTCTTTTGATTAATAGTATTAAAACCCTTATGTATAAAAAGTAAAAAGTTTTTAGGTTTTAATAATAAAATATATTATTCCGACTAATAGTTTTAAAATTATGTTTTAAAAGTAAAAAATTCACTAAATAAATATATAAAATGAATTTAGAAATTATTGACATTATTTTATGATTTCTCCGTGTTTAAAAATAAAATTATTTTATAATGTGTTCGTTTTTAAAAATAAGTTTAAATTTAAAAATTAATATTCAAATTGAGAGAAGTTATATTCGTTTTAAAATTAAACCGAGTATGTTATAATCTAAAAGTCTAATTTTAAAACTGAATAGCATTTAGATAGTTTCGAACTTAGGACCTATGTTATAATCTAAATGTCTAATTTTAAAACTGAATAGCATTTAGATAGTTTCGAACTTAGGACCTGCGGTTCATGGATATGGTGCTTGTCTAACGTCTCTATAATCCTACTTAGGTATTAATAATTGTATTTAATGCATCAGGTGGTTTCTGGGCCCACATCAATTGTCTATGCCTCTATGAACAGTAAGTTGACGGTGCTGAACTTGAAACGAAACGTGTAGGAATACTAGAAGAAAAGTTTAAAACCCCTTGCCACTAATCTATCAACTATATTTATGATTTAAAATGATTTCTCAGTATTTTATTCCATTTTTTTACTTTACCCATATCAGATGAAAATGGCTTCAAATAGAATCTGCATTCGTCTGCATTCGCTATTTAACGAGTGCGTAAGGTAAACCCTAGATCAAACACAATAGTATAAAAACTACAAATTATATTAAACCATAAAATAGTTTATACATCATAAAAGAGTCTACCTTAAATCTCAAAATATAATTATAATTATAATAATTAAATATATCAAAATAATATTTTAAAAATTCAAATATAAAATCTAACTCTAATCCATTACTTTTTTATTTTAATATAGAATAGGCCTACTTGCTACTATACATAATTTTATATATCTCTTAAATTAAAATAATTAATAAAATGATTATACACAAATATTTTTTTATAGTTCTTAAATTAAAATAATTGATAAAATAAGTAACATAATATAATAATATATTTAAAAAACAAATAAAGATAATTGAAAAAAAATTAACCCCGCTACCTCTCATTTGTTCTCCGAAATATAAAAGAACTAATTATCTTTATCGTTTAGTTAAATACTTGGCTGGTATAAGTTAACAATTTAAGTTAATGTCATTATAATTAATTAATTTAGAAAGAACTAATTAATAATTATTTGAATCGGTTTCAATTTTGAATTTTATATTTCTTTCAAATTTATAAGCATCGTTGTTAAATAAAAAAAACATTTTTTTTTATAATTTTGTTATTTTATAATTTTTTAAAAAAAAGATAACTATGTAAAGTAGCAATGGACCAGGTTCGGGTCGAGCCCGTCCCGGTACGGATCCGGACATCATTATTGGACAACATTATTTTTACTATTTGGTTTGGCTAAACCAACTTAAATTTGATTCAAATAACTTCAAAAATTAGAAATTATGATTGAGAGTATATATAGACAATATAATTTAATTTACAACAAAAATTGAAGATTCATATATTTATAATTTATGGAATTAGTTTATGGAAAAGAATATAATTAGTAACGTAGAAATCTGTTTTAATTTAAATATAGTTTAGTATTTGATATATAATAATATTAATTAATATATTTACATTAAAATAATATAAATATATTATTATATATATAATAAAATATATAAAAATAATATAAAAATCTGTTAAGCAGAAATGAGAAAAAATCTAAAGAAACTAATCCTACTTCTGAGTCACTTATTCACTATGTGTATAAAGTTATTCAGAGTTTCAAACAAAATTATTAATAAACACTGGACTAAAGCTACTAATAAACACTGGACTAAAGCTTATTGTGCAGGTTGTGCAGGTCTAAAGTTTCGATTCAATTATGACAAGAATAAGGAAATAAAAAAGTTTGGATTCAATTATGACAAGAATAAGGAAATAAAGTGACTCATCTGAAATGGGCTCTCCGCTGTTTGTTCTTCGAATGGAGAAGCTACTTCTGACCTTGTTCTCAGAGACACTAAAGAGGATCTGATAACATGCAAAGGCTACACTATCGAAAAGTGTACCCCGATCCTTACTGAAACGAAGGCTTTAGTTAATGGACTGATTTTATGTCGAAAAAAGAATATTAAAGATGTAGATATAGAATCAGATTGTAAAAGCTTAGTAGATTTCATAGCTTACAGAACTTACCCTCTTCACCTGAAATCATGGTTGACGATCTGTCGAAGCCTTCTCTTACCGGAAATGACTCTGAAATTCATCCATAGAATCCAAAACAGAGCGGCTGATTGGATCTCTAAGTGGATGATTCGATGTAAGCAGAAAATCAAATGGAGCGAGTTCGAAGCTCCACCTGAATTTCTCTCCATCATTCTGTTGGAAAGTTTGGGTGTTGGCTACATAAGGTAGTTGAATCCATTGAAAGTGATAGATTTGTTGGTTTGATCAGTTGGAGTCGCTGGAATTTGGAGGTGTTTATGCTCTTGGGAGCTGCTAGGGTTAAAGCTCTAAGGTCTGAGAGTCGATTTGTGCTCAATTTGAGACTTTAGGATTTTTTAATGGTTTTATTAGAAGTTATACCGTTTTATTACTTTATTTTACACTTTTTTTTATAATGCGTTTTGTGACTGGGTAAAAGGTTGGATATTCATGACGGGGAAGAAGTTCTGCTGATACATATCTGTCAATAGCCTTTAATTGACTGGTTTGATTTCATTTAATTTAATTGATTCGTTGAATTCGAATTTTACTTAATCAATTTTTTTAATTAATTTGTTTGATAGGTAGCTGTTTAATTAATTTGTCCCAAAAATAATTAATTAGTTTGTTTAAATTTGTGTGAATTTATTTGATTGATATTTTAAAAATTGTTTAGTTTTTGTTTAGATTTTTTATTAGATTTTTTTATTAGAATTGATTGAATCCTTGCCATTGACTGTTTTTTATAAGCATCGTTGTTAAATAAAAAAAAATAAACATTTTTTTTTATAATTTTGTTATTTTATAATTTTTTTAAAAAAAGATAACTATGTAAAGTAGAGATGGAAATGGACCAGGTTCGGGTCGAGCCCGTCCCGGTACGGATCCACACAACATTATTTTTACTAGTTGGGTTGGCTAAACCAACTTAAATTTGATTCAAATAACTTCAAAAATTAGAAATTATGATTTAGAGTATATATAGACAATATAATTTAATTTACAACAAAAATTGAAGATTCATATATTTATAATTTATACAACAAAAATTGAAGATTCATATATTTATAATTTATGGAATTAGTTTATGGAAAAAGCATATAATTAGTAAAATATTATTATTCTAAAAGTAAAATAATAATTACTCAAAGACCTCTATATTATTGAAAAAATATAAAGATCAATCTTTTAATAATTAATAAGTATATTTTTAGTTATATTTTCTGAATTTACAATTATTTTTTAATATATATTTTTTATTTTTTATATAGTTTATATTTAAAAGTCGTGTCGGGCTTTGTCGAGCCTTATACGAGAGTAATAACTTTTTACTGGATTATAATAAAATAATAATAACCAAAATATAATAAAAATAAATTGCCTGTCTTCTGAAAATAAATAATATATACGACAAAAATCTGTATCAAATTTATATATATAGATATTATTTTTAAAATAATATCTATATTTATATTAAAATAATATAAATTGGTTTTTATATAATATATTTACATTTTTAATGGTATAGATATGTTATATATATATATATATATATATTAGAATAAAATAAATGATAAGAATAACGTAGAAATCTGTTTTAATTTAAATATAGTTTAGTATTTTATATATAATAATATTAATTAATATATTTACATTAAAATAATATAAATATATTATTATATATATATAATAAAATATATAAAAATAATATAAAAATCTGTTATGCAGAAATGAGAAAAAATCTAAAGAAACTAATCCTACTTTTGAATCACTTATTCAGAATGTGTATAAAGTTATTCAGGGTATAAGAGTTTCAAACAAAATTACTAATAAACACTGGACTAAACACTGGACTAAAGCTTATTGTGCAGGTCTAAAGTTTGGATTCAATTATGACAAGAATAAGGAAATAAAAATGACTCATCTGAAATGGGCTCTCCTGCTCCTGCTGCTGGTCGATAAAAGAGGATGATAAAAGAGGATCTGATAACATGCAAAGGCTACACTATCGGAAAGTGTACCCGATCCTTGTTGAAACGAAGGCTTTAGTTAATGGACTGATTTTATATCGAAAAAAGAATATTAAAGATGTAGATATAGAATCAGATTGTAAAAGCTTAGTAGATTTCATAGCTTACAGAACTTACCCTCTTCACCTGAAATCATGGTTGATGATCTGTCGAAGCCTTCTCTTACCGGAAATGACTCTGAAATTCATCCCTAGAATCCAAAACAGAACGGCTGATTGGATCTCTAAGTGGATGATTCGATGTAAGCAGAAAATCAAATGGAGCGAGTTCGAAGCTCCACCTGAATTTCTCTCCATCATTCTGCTGGAAAGTTTGGGTGTTGGCTACATAGGGTAGTTGAATCCACTGAAAGTGATAAATTTGTTGGTTTGATCAGTTGGAGTCGCTGGAATTTGGAAGTGTTTATGCTCTTGGGAGCTGCTAGGGTTAAAGCTCTAAGGTCTGAGAGTCGATTTGTGCTCGATTTGGGACTTTAGGGTTTTTAATGGTTTTATTACAAGTGTGAAACAGTTTTATTACTAGTGTGAAACGCTAGAAGTTATACCGTTTTATTACTTTATTCATGACCGGGGAAGAAGTTCTGTTGATACATATCTATCAATAGCCTTTAATTGACTGGTTTGATTTGATTTAATTTAATTTAATTGATTCGTTCGGTTTGATTTAATGAATTCGAATTTTACTTAATCAATTTTTTTAATTAATTTGTTTGATATGTAGATGTTTAATTAATTTGTCCGGAAAATAATTAATTAATTTGTTTAAATTTGTTAATTAATTTGTTTAAATTTGTGTGAATTTATTTGATTGATATTTTAAAAATTGTTTAGTTTTTGTTTAGATTTTTTATTAGATTTTTTTATTAGAATTGATTGAATCCTTGCCATTTGTTTAATGTATTTGTTTGTATTTGTTTTATTGGTTTTTTTGTTTTTTTTTTTTTTTTTTTGAATTTTTTGAATTTGTTTAGTTGATTTGTTTGATTTACTTGAATATGTTTTTTTGATTTGTTTGAATTTGTTTTAATTTGTTTAATTGATTATTCTATACGTGTTTAATTTATTTAATTAATTTGTTTGAATGTATTTATTTGATTTGTTTGAATTTATTTAGGGTGAAGCTATTTTCTCCATAAGATTTATTATTTCTTCCATCTCAAATTTCTAAAAAATACTCAACATTTGCTTTTACTTTTTTATCCTCAATTTACTTTCTAATTTATATTTTGATGTCACTATCCACTATCCAACCCTTATTCCAACCAGCATATATCAAAAATTAATCATGAAAAGGAAGAGTCTCCAACCAAAATTCAAACACCTCAGAACATCACCAAATCAAAAAAACAATTTAATCTTGTGAAAATGGAAACAAACAAATATTATAGGGTCATAAATAATAAACAAGTTAAAGTTTTTTAAAAAAAAACAGATTTCTAAAGTTTTATAAAATTAGTTTATACCAAAAAAAATCTATTCATGGAACTCAATATGCAAGAAACAAATTAAAAAAATTATAGCATGAGAGTTCCGGAAACTGTAACTTTTACCTTTGATCGATTGCTTTAATCGAAAGTGGTGGCTAGGTTTTTTTTCTCGATTAAAAGGTTGATAACTGTGTATTTATATTGGATTAGAGCTTATGAGTGGAAGTAAATATGATGAGTATAAGGTTGCTGAAGAAGGTAAATATATGTGTTTGAAGTAAAATTAAAATAAAGATAAATTAATAAAAACATTTATGGAAGAAATAACAAAGTGGAGTATATTTTGAAATATGGGGAAATAAAAAAATCATACGTAGGAAATAGCTTCACCTATTTGTTTGTTTGGGTTATTTAATTGATATATTTGAATTTTTTATTTGTTTATTATATTTCAATCAATTAGATAAATTAGTTTATACAAATACGTCCGTAAGTGAAAATTTATTATAAAAGCAATTCTCAATTTCTCTAAAAAAAATAATAAAAATAAATTCACGAGTTTTAATATTTGAACTTTAAAAATGTTTTTTAAAACTTATCAATTAAATAAAAAAAATATTGTTTAAGCCAGAACTGAAGGTTATCCATGCAACAATTTGTACATAAAGATATATTGTTTAAGCCCGAACGGAAGGTTATCCATGCAACAATTTGTACATAAAGAAATTGTTTGAGCAAGAAATATGAAACTAAAAGTTCCCACGCACTACTTTTGATCTGAAAGAAATTTGGTGAACAAAGCTTATGAATTAAAAAAAATCACACTCACAGATGTTTATATTTTCCTACGAAGATATCAAAACAAATCAAATTTATATATATATTTATATATATACTGAAGAAAAGAAGAAATGGTTTTTATAAGATTGGATACAAAAACTCCTGCATCTAAACTTGTAACTTATAGTGAAGTTGTTAAGTATTGTTGTATTAGATCATTTCTGAGACCAATTAAATTAAATGTGGCGGCATGCAAGTAAGTAGTAATTTGTATATCAGTCAGAAATTTTAAAAACCAACTAAGTGAAATGTGTCGCCCCTAAAATATATGATCGGTTGGATGTTTTAAAAGCCAACTAAGTGAAACGTGTCACAGACATATTAACATATTAATCGACATAAGCAGAATAGTTAAATGTAATAGGTTTACATGAGCATAATAGTTAAATGTAATAGATATAAAACAGGCCAGGATCAAATAACCCATGTTAAACCCACATGAGCAAAGTAGTAAAATGTATGTTAACACATAGAGGTGGGTTTAGTAGTAGATAAATATTAAAAATTTGTATAAATATTTAAAAATAACTTTCTTTTATAATATTAAAAAAATGGTGTATTAACAATAGTTAATTGATTTATTTGAATTTATTTGATTAACGTGTTTAAATTTGTTTTTGTTTTACTATCTTATCATTTGAATAGATGGTTTCGTTTGGATTTATTTACTTTATTTAATTGATTTGAACAGATTTTTTTTGGATTTTTTAGATTTGTTTCATTGATTTGTTTCATTTTTTTTAGATTTTTGTATTGATTTGTTTGAATTGTTATAATTTATTTAATATAATCCATATGTAATTATTCAAATTTTTTATTTTTCATAATATTGTTCAAGTTTTTTTTATGATACTATTTTAAAAAATTTAGTACCACGGTTAAATTTTATTATTAAAACAATTTTCAATTCTTCTAAAAATAATCAATCAATCAAACTTTTTAAAATTTTCATTTTTTGTTTTTTAACCAAAACTGAAAATTAAAAAATTGAGATTCGATAAAAAATAGATTCAACATTTGAATTCACTAACTAAGATATAAAACAAATCAAACTCATTATATAGAGGAAAAGAATAAATGGTTTGTAATAAGATTGGATACAGAAACTCCTACATCATTTCGGAGGCCAACTAAGTCAAATGTATGGCCATGCATTTATGTAATAAAATGTACATCGTTTTAAAAGCCAACAAGAGATAGAGTAGTAAAATGTATAATATAAATATATGGATTAATTAATCATATATTATTTATTAAATTAAATTGTAATAATAAGTTAAAAATCATTTTTTAAATCATTTTTTAAATCATTTTTTAAATTATTTTTTAAAATCACTTTTTTAGATATTGTTTAAAAATAAATATTTAAAAATCAGTTTTTAAAAATATCAGTTTTTTTAAAAAAAAAAAAAGTTAAAAATCATTTTTAAAACAAATTATTTTTTCTATTTTTTAAATTAAAATAAATTTTAATTTTAAAAATAAAAATAAAAATTAGTAGAGTTTCTTTTATAATGATAGATTTATAGAAAAAAAGACAACAATCCAAGCTCGTTAGGTAAAAATAAAGTAGTAGTATGGTATTTATATTATTTTTATTAAAAATTGATTTAATACAAAATTATACTTAAAATTACACTTAAGGTACCTATTATCATCATTTTAATATTCTAACTACCCTCACACTTTATGAACAACTATCTAACAAAAAATATTCTTACTTTTTATTTTTTATTTTTAAAAGATCCATATCTTTTAAACCGGAGCTCGAAAAAAATAAATGAAAGTATCATCGTTTTTCTTTTTTTTAAATGAACAAAACTAGATCCATTGATGATATATTTTTTTATTTTTTTAAAAAATAAAATTTCACTAGTAACAACTCTGAGGATATCCTGAGAATTGTTCAGGAAATCCTGAGTTGCAAACAACTCTCATGATATCCTGAGAGCTGTTCAGGAAATCCTGAGTTGCAAACAACTCTCATGATATCCTGAGAGCTGTTCAGGAAATCCTGAGTTGCAAACAACTCTCATGATATCCTGAGAGTTGTTCAGGAAATCCTGAGTTGCAAACAACTCTCATGATATCCTGAGAGTTGTTCAGGAAATCCTGAGTTGCAAACAACTCTCAAGATATTCTGAGAATTGTTCAGAAAATCAGGATATCCTGAGAATTGTTCAGGAAATCCTGAGAGTTGCAAACGATTCTCAGGATATCCTGAGAGTTGTTCAGAAAATCTTGAGTTGCAAACAACTCTCAGGATATCCTGAGAATTGTTCAGAAAATCCTGAGAATTGTTCAGGAAATTCCGAGAGTTCAACTCTCATGACATCCCGAGAGTTGTTCAGAAAATCCTGAGTTGCAAACAATTCTCATGATATCCTGAGAATTGCAAACACCTCGAGGTACCAGCGGATATATATGGTCGTGAGTATTTTTGTCTAAATTTCAATTCGAAGTACCAAGTTACACTATCAAAAAGCGAGTACCACTAGATAATTAAATAGTTGAGAAGGTATTTACGGGTACTTTTCTCTATATTTAATAGGTAGTATATTAATAATTAATTAAATATAATATTGCACTTAATAAAAAAATATAAATTAATATTGAACAAAATGTATAAAATTTTAGTTTTAAAAATACAATTTTAGTTGTATTTTTTTATAAATATTATTATTCATAAAATATGGTACAAGATTATATAAAAAAAAATAACGAAACTAAATTATTTAATAAATAAAATACCATATAAAAAAGTGCTAATAGAAAGTAATTGCGTCCATATAAAAAGAATGTAAATTTAATTTTCCATGCTAAACACATGCTATATGATTGATTAGTGAAAAATAGATAATAAATTACTCATTAGCCGGTGTAAAGTTACGTTCATCAAACCTGATCTAAACCCAATAAAAAGTTGTATTTAGTTTCGTGTCTGACATTTTCAACACCAATCTATTTAATTTAGAGTCCTCATCTAAACCCAATAAAAAGGTGTATTTAGTTTCGTGTCTGACATTTTCAACACCAATCTATTTAATTTAGAGTCCTCATCTAAACCCAATAAAAAGTTGTATTTAGTTTCGTGTCTGACATTTTCCATACCAATCTATAATTTAGAGTCGCTTCTAAAACTTCTAGTAATAAAACACTAAATGTATTTCTACCTCGTCCAAAATCAAATATAATCTATCTTACTAATTATGTCTATAAGTTATAATTTTATTTAGAATAAAAAATTGTTTTTCTAAAATATTGTATATTTTTCCAATTTTTTAAACTAGTCTTTAATATAGTATTTTATTAAAAAAAATATAGTATTTTATTTTTCAATTTTTCAAAATATTTTTAACAATGTACGGCCTGAAATATGAATAAATCGGAGATTTCCACTGAAAAAAACAATCGTCGGAGGAGCTACATTTGCTGAAAATAAGATGGAGCCTATAAAAATTTAAGTAGTTGCATATTAACATTTCATCGAAATGTGTCTAATCTCTTGGAAGTCATCCTAGGTTAATTGTGATTACAGGGGGAATTATCTTACGTGGAGCCCCATGGCTTGGAAATAATGGCCATGTTCATCTACTGATTAAATTATGTAGACAGATGGGTAACTGCGATTTGCATATTAGTTTTGAATTGTGATTTCATTTGACTTATAACTTTTGTAATTTATCTATTAGTTTGGGTGTTATTATTATGTATAAAGTTGATGATACATATTTGTGAAAATTCATTAAGTTAGAAAATTGTTGTAAATTTCATATTCAATTTTTATAATATATTGGTGATTGTGATGAATGTTATTTATTTCCAAGTAACTAATGAAGAGTTTTGTGTCATCAGCTTAACGTTTTTTTTCCATGAAGCATTTATGTCGTGAATGCTTAACGGCACTGGGTAGACTTTCCAAATGAATAGAAACAATATAACGGTTGTATAATAGAGATTCAATATAAATACATGTTGTATAAAAACTCGATTTAATAACAACAAGTTCTAAGATCTTATCACTCATAGTATCAAGGATTTCAGAGGATATTTTGGTAATAAAAGGAGAAATAATTAAATTTTTATGAGTTGTAGAGAAATAATTGAGTTGCTAAGCTTACATGGTCTTTGGGTCCATTTCGGTAACCCAAACTCAAATAAACTTGAAACTCATTACCACGTAAAACGTGTCTAATTATTACAATTTATTATATCAATATAACATAAACTTTAGTTTACTAACTCACCGATCCGATTTGCCCATTTGCACACACACACAAAGGTTCAAACCAACCTGTCGATTAAAAAATACAGATCATGACATTCTCCTTCACTTAATTCGCGAACATCTTCACCACAACTTAGTCAAGTTGTTGCTCCCGTTTCCACGACGTTATCGCGACACCCTATCTTGGCAACAAGACCTACTTTTTGCTAGTCTTCCACGTGTCTTTCTTTCACGATCTACATTAACGTGCAACTCTACCATCCGATTGATTGCACCATGTTTTTCAGCTCATCTCAATCCGTTTTCTGCTTTACACAATTCCCCCCCACAACTTACGCACAACAACAATCAGTCCACGTTATTTTTGTGTGCAAGAGGGACTTTCATTGTGTTGGATTCACTCACTCTTCATTAAACTTAATAATGAGTCACAATTTACACACTCCCGTGCTTTGTCTACACCTCTTTTAGGATCGTGCATGATGATCTCTATTATGTTAGTCTCATTCGATGAGAAGTTATATTAAACTTGGGTGAAGCAGTTTAGGAGATGGATACCGGCTCTCATGCCATTTGTTACGGCTTTAGCATTCGTCTATGAAGGCGTAGAGATGGCAACAGGACGGATCGGGGACGGATATCTATATATTTGATACCCGAACCCGTCCGGAACCCCGACGGATATTTTTTTTTCATACCAAAACCCGAACCCGCGGGTTCGGGTTATCCACACGGGTACCCGTGAACTATCCGGAATGAAAACCGTATATCCAAACTGAACCCGAAAATTTGAACGGAACCCGACCTAAAATATTGTAAGAATAATATATATTTAATTAAATATTGAACCTCCATTATATAAAAAAAATATGGTTAGAATAATATGTATGTAATTCAATTATAATTTTCCTAGAATAATAAATTTTATTATTTAATAATTAATAAAAGATTAATTCGTTATAACATAAGAATAAATTTTAATTCGAAAGTTGAACAAAAAAAAAGAAATAAATGTGAAAGATACATATTATATATATATATATTGATGAGTCCGAATTCTACCTGCTCCCCGGACAGGGGCAGATCGGTCCAAGACCTCCGGACCGGACATATCACTTCGAATAAAAGCTCTATGGGACTGTTCGAACTATGAAAAAAGTACTAAAAAACCTAAACACTTCTTGACTAAGCTACTTGCTCTCCTACTTAGAGCTCATGAGTCTTTAAACATGACCCGGGTCCACCAAACATGACCCAAAAGCCCATAAGGGCCCAAATTTAAGGGTATAAATACCCAACCACCTGCATTAAGTGTGGGTAATGAGAATTAACTGCAACCAACCACCTTAATTATCTCTCTACTCTCTACTCTAAATATTAAAAACCCACATACTTCTATAAAAATACCAAACAAATTACAAGCCTATCCTCAGGTGATAATTATCCTCACCAAAATGGCGACCACAGTCGGAGAAGAGGGTGCCTGAATTAAGCATTCAAAACCAACAAAGAAAGTCAGTCTGAATGAATCCGGACGATCCAGAAGTACCACCAGCTCTGCTCGAAGTGGTGGGTGAGAACGATGAGTACACTATCGAAGAGCGCAATAGGCTAAAGGGTGAAATAGAAGCTCTGAGGGCAAAAAAGGCTAAGATGGGCATGAAAGAAAAGTCCAAAGCATCAGTTGCTCATCACACCGATAACCCCAGGGAGCATGAGCCTTCAAAGACTCATGTGAGTGCCAAAAAGACTCATGCCAGCTCCAAAAAGTCTCACCGGTCTAAGCCAGTGGAGAGTTCTGATTCAAGCTCAGAATCTTCTGATAGCTCTTCGGACGATGAGGGAGTTGAAGAATCCTTATTCTCTAGCAGCGATGAGGGTCGAACTAAAAAGAAGCAAAATCAGATCAAAAAATATTCAAGAAAAAGGGATAGACATGGAAAGATGAAGAAGAATATTGGC
This sequence comes from Limnanthes douglasii subsp. nivea, assembly GCA_036936605.1. Classification (NCBI taxonomy): domain Eukaryota; kingdom Viridiplantae; phylum Streptophyta; class Magnoliopsida; order Brassicales; family Limnanthaceae; genus Limnanthes; species Limnanthes douglasii. The sequence goes on along the minus strand of JAUPFV010000002.1, from coordinate 214,973,737 downwards.
AAAGGGTCATCTCACAGCCGGAGGCATGTAGACCTGATGATGATGGAATCCTTTCGCTTTCGACGATGAGCCAGGTATCTTTGCAACTCCTAATGAGGATACTGTGTTCAGTCGTGGCAGGAATTGGAGGCAATCTCTATTATCCTCTAAAATTCTGTCTGGCAACCTCCCTAAGAGGTTTGACAACACTAAAATGGAAAAGTACGATGGCAGTACTGATCCGGACAATCATTTGGAACAATTTAAAAACTTCATGATGAACTTTGATGACGATGATAAGCTACTTTGCAGAGCATTCTCCCAGTCATTTACGGGGAGTGCTCTAAAATGGTATAACAGCCTACCATAAGGCTGTATCAAGAATTTCGATACTTTTTGGGTGGCCTTTCGAAGGCAGTTCGTTGCGAGTAAAGAATTAAAAGGCAATGAGGACACAATAATTCATTGTGCCCATGAACCAAATGAGTCCTTGAAAGAATATATAAGCCGTTTTGTGAACACCAAGAATGGGTTGGCTGACTGCTTCGAGCAAGTGGCAATAGCATCCCTAAGGCAGGGTTTGAACCCAGGCAATTTAGCTGATTCAGTGACCAGAAAGAAGGCCATGACTTGGGGAGGGTTGTTGAATCAGGTTGGAAAACAAATTAACGTTGATGAAACAAAGAAAACCAGGGTGCACAGGCAGGTGAGGTCTACCCCGGTGGCACCAACTCCCAATCAGAATCAATCCGGGAATAAAGCAAAAGAAACCGGACAGGGGCATGGTAGGGCTAAAGCTCAGTCTCAGCCAGCTGCTCCTGCTCAGAGTCAGCAATCCAGAAACAAGAGAGGGCTATGGGTCCAACCGGAGTGGTTCGCAGAATTGAAAGAAAGTGTGGCCACACTACAATCTCCTAGGGAGCATCGTAATAACTCTTTCTGCCAATATCACAATGACATTGGCCATACCACTGATGACTGTATAGCTTTGAAACAAGAAGTTCAGAACTTGATTGAGAGGGGAAAGCTGGGGGCTTACGTCAAAAGAAGAGAAGGTAACAGGACTGACAATACTCATCGGGTTGGTCCAAGTAATGCTGCTCCGGAGGGAGCCATGGTTATAATTGAGATGTTTGATGTGGAATCTGAGTACCTGGATCCTGATCCAACTCGAAACAGGGTGGGTGCAATTGAGTAATGCTCTAGGACGGTCTCCGGACTCATTAAGTTTTTTGAGTCCCTTACAATTTTCGGAGGGGATACTATGACACCTCCTACTGCTTCTTCGAGGAAGAGGCACGTTCATACTTTAGCCACCCAGCTAGAAGTGGGCATGACTTCCTATCAGTAACAAAATTCTTTCCCCTTCATTGTTTTTTATGAAGATGATCTAAGAGATATAGCTGGCCCTCATGAGGATGTTGTTGTCATAGGAGCATCTATTGGGGGCAATGACATAAGACGAATTTTGGTGGATACTGGAAGCTCAGCCAATATCCTTTTCTTAAAAACATACAAGAAGATGAAAAACCCAGCTGTAATTCAGAGTTCAGACAGATCAATTGTGGGCTTCACTGGCAGCTCAGCAGATGTGATCGGAGAGTTCGAAGAGGAAGTTCTATTGGGCAAGGGCCCTTTCAAGAAAATGGTTAGAATATTTTTTATCGTGGTAGATTGTCTCACTTGCTATAATGCTATTCTAGGGAGGTCTTGGCTCTCTAGGATGCATGCAGTGGCTTCGACAGTCCACCAGTGCTTGAAATATGTTGTTCAGGGACAGGTGGGCGTTGTCCGGAACAGTCAAAAGGTTGCAAGAGAATGTTATGCTACAGCCCTGGCTCCTCGGACGTTGGGGGCAGTTCGTATTAACGAACAATAGCAATTTGAGGGACTTTCTGGGGGAGAGGGTGAAATTGACGACCCCATAGAGGCCCCTGGAGTATTAATACCAATCGAGGAGGTAGAGACACATTGTCTAGAAGAAGGAAAAAGTGTCAAGATAGGGTCCAAAATGCCACCCGGTCTGAAAAGCGAAATGTTAAAGTTTTTGAAGAGCCATCGGCAAATTTTTGCTTGGTGCAATGCTGATGTTACTGGGGTACCAGCAGATGTGATATCACATCACTTATCTGTCCGGAAAGATGTAGCACCAGTGGTTCAAAAGAGAAGAGCTTTTTCTAAGGAGAAGGCTGATGTCATAGTGCAAGAGGTTGACAAGATCACAAAGATGGAGCATATCAAGGAGTCTCAATATCCTTTGTGGACTGCCAATCCGGTCTTGGTAAAAAAGAAGAATGGCAAGTGGCGCATGTGCATTGACTTCACAGATCTCAATAGAGCTTGCCCAAAAGATTTGTATCCGGTCCCCCGGATTGATCAGTTAGTAGACTCCACCTCTGGGAACAAGCTTCTATCCTTTATGGATGCCTTCTCCGGAAACAATCAGATCAAAGTGGATCTGAAGGATCAAGAACATACTACATTTGTCACTGACAGAGGCCTTCATTGCTATAAGGTAATGTCGTTTGGGTTGAAAAATGTTGGGCCTACTTATCAGAGATTAGTAAACAAACCTTTTGCTGATCAGATTGGAAGAAATATGGAAGTATACATTGATGACATGATGGTGAAGAGTGTGGATGAGCAATTGCACTTGACTGATCTCCAAGAAACTTTTGCCAACTTGGTAAAAGTGAATTTGAAATTAAACCCAGAAAAATGTGTGTTCGGAGTGCAGTCCGGGAAGTTTCTAGGCTATATTATAAGTGAGCATGGGATACAACCCGATCCGGACCAGCTTAATTCTCTATTTCAAATGGAGCCTCCTCGAAATATTAAAGAAGTACAGCGACTGACGGGGAGATTAGCTGCCTTAAACAGATTTATCTCAAGGTCTTCGGACAGGTGCGCCCCGTTTTTTCAAACTTTGAAGGGTGCCAAGGGATTCTATTGGACCCTACAATATGATGAGGCTTTCAATGAGATCAAGAAGCACCTGTCCTTCCCCAAAACTTTGTTTAAACCAGTTGAAGGGGAGACACTCTTCGTATATTTGGCAGTTTCAAATTGTGCCATCAGTGCTGTGTTGGTAAGAGAAGTGGATAGTCATCCCCATCCAGTGTATTACATCAGCAAAAGTTTGATAGATGCAGAAAGGCGTTACTTGAAACTCGAAAAATTAGCATTAGCCTTGGTAATTGCTGCCAGAAAGATGAGGCCTTATTTCCAGGCTCATCCCATCATCGTCCGGACTTCCTTTCCCTTGAAGAATGTCCTCCAAAAGGCGGACATTTCAAGCAGGATGACTAAGTGGTCAGTAGAATTGGGGGACTTCGACATAGACTTTGCCCCTCGAACAGCAGTCAAGGCCCAAGCTGTGGCTGATTTCCTAGTTGAATTTCACTCCGACAGGGATTCAGACCAAACTACTGACATGAAAGATAAAAATGTTTGGGTTATCCGGACAGATGGTGGATCTAGCACCATGGGATGTGGTGCAGGGGTAAGTTTGACTTCTCCATATGGTGACAAAATGTACCAAGCTATATGTTTTGCTTTCAGGGCTTCCAATAATGAGTCTGAGTATGAAGCAGCTATAGCTGGATTAAAGTTAGCCTACTTTTGTGGGGCTAAAAGGGTCAAGCTACTGAGTGACTCTCAGCTTCTTATTCACCATGCCCAAGGTCAATCTGAGGCTAAAAAGGAGCAGCTTGTGAAATATTTACTCCTCCTTAAAAATGAAGCACTCAAGTTTAAAAGTGTTGTTTATGAGCACATACCCTGGACAGAAAATGAGCTAGCAGACTCATTAGCAACAATAGCATACACGGAGTCATATCCATGGATCCATGTGCTGGAGAGCCCCTCCATAAAGCTTAATATGGGTAAGGAAGAGGAAATTTTTGAAGTACAATTGAAACACCCTCAGGACTGGAGGATTCCTCTCCTGCAATACCTCTCCGATGGTGTCGTCCCTCCGAATAAGTCACTAGCTAGAACATTGAAACACAAGGCTCGTGGTTTCATCATATTGAGAGACGTTTTGTATAAAAAGTCTTACAGTAAACCTCTCCTGCGCTGTTTGGGGAATGAAGAGTCTCAAGTAGTCCTCTCCGAATTGCATGATGGTGAGGGATCTGCCCATTGTGGATTCAGGGCTTTAACAAGAAGAGTTTTACTGTCCGGTTACTATTGGCCATCTATCATGAAAGATGCTAAGGAATTGGTAAGAAGGTGTGACCCATGCCAGAGGTACAGCAATGAAATTCATGTCCCAGCCATTCCTTTAGAGTCAATTTCTGAGCCTATTCCTTTTGCTCGATGGGGGTTGGATTTAGTAGGGCCTCTCCCTGTGGCGTCTGGAGGACGCAAAACTATAATTGTTGCCGTAGATTACTTTTCGAAGTAGATTGAAGCAGCCCCTCTAGCAGGAACAACATCAAAAGCTGTCATAAAATTCATTTTGTCTAACATCTGTTGCAGATTTGGTGTCCCACAAAAGATAACAACAGACAATGGGCCACAGTTCGACAATAAGGAAATGGAGAGTTTTTGTGCCTCAAAGGGTATACAACATTGTTTCTCTTCACCTTTCCACCCACAAGCAAATGGACAAGTCGAAGTGGCTAATAGAACTATACTGTCCGGTTTAAAGAAGAATTTGGAAGGGGTTGCTGGGAAGTGGCCTAGCTATTTACAAGAGGTCTTGTGGGCCTACCGGACAACACCTGGGGCTGCAACACAAGAGTCACCCTTCGCTTTGGTCTATGGGATGGATGCAGTAGCTCCCATAGAAGCAACTCTCCCATCATTTCGTGTTCATAACTTCTCTGAATGCGCTAACGAGGTGGGAATCAGAGGTCAGCTTGATCTGGTAGAAGAAAGACGAGTTAAAGCTCATCTTAGAGTTGCACACTATCAGGGTTTGATGAGAAGCAGATTTGCTTCCAGAGTTAAGAGAAGAGATTTCCAACCGGGGGACAAGGTATTAAGAAAAGTCTTCTTGCACACTAAAGAAAAGCTGTTCGGCAAACTGGCTCCAACTTGGGAAGATATTATATGGTTGTTGAAAGGCTTAAACCTGGAACATATTGGCTAGAAGACAAGGATGGAAGAGTTTTGACTCACCCTTGGAATATCGAACATCTCCGAATGTACTTGGAGTAGCATTTATGTAAATATTTACTTGTTTAAACATCCATGTAAATATTTGGGGGCATACTCTTTCCTCCCTGGTGGCACGGGGAGGTTTTAATGAGGTGTCCGGGTTTTTGAATAAAATTTGATGCCTTCTTAAAAAAAATTCTGAAGTGTTTTAAGTTTTGTCCCTTGTCACACCGTCCGGATTGAAATAAAAGAGTGATGACCACTTAAATATTCGTCATCGAAGAATTTAAAAACTCTCACTATGAAATAACTAAGGGCTATTTGAACTCTAGCCGGAGAATTTAAACACTCTCACTATGAAATAACTAAAGGTTGTTTAAACTCTAGCCATCAAAATTGGAACAGACTATGAAAGAAGATGAGAATTGCACGAAACAAAAGTATTCATTAAAATAACTTAAAGTGCATTGGCCTTCCAAGGTCTTTTGAATTGTCAAAATAGAACAAAAAACCTATCCAGTCAGACACCGGACACAATTACAAAAAAGAATGCATTGGCCATCCAAGGACTTTAGTTTGGGTAAACAAGTAAAAAGTAAATCATGAGTTAAGGTTGAGCCTTTGAAGATGGCTCACCTTCATCTGTCTTTTTCTTCCCTTTGAGATCACCTTTCTCATCATTGGGGCTCTCCCCGGTGTGTTCTTCCGCATCCGATGAGGAAGCACTGGAGCAACCATACCTGTCACCTTCAGCCATTGTGTGATACGGGAGGTCGTCGGACTCAACATGAAGCCATAAATCCCCAAGGTTCCTCTTCGGAAATTTCTCATGGAAGAGTAGAACCATGTCAGATCTTACCTTGGCATACATTTCCTCCTGGGTGTCGATCACGTTGTTAGCATAAGCATCAATCTTGGCTTGGATCTTGGCCTCCTACTCCTTTAGCAAAGTAGCTTTCTCCTCGGCAGCCTTGGACACTGAATTCTTAAGAGCAATTTTGTCATTGGTCAAGTTGGTGATGATTTGGTCTTTGGCCTTGGATTCTCCCTTTGAGGTGGCAAGATCTTTCTCCAGACCAGACAGATTCTCCCGAAGCTCCGTGATGGTGTCCTCTAATGTGGTGACTTTTGTGGTGCTTGCCTCTTGGTTTCTCTTCAACTCCACATTTTCTTCCTTTATAATGGCAGCGTTTGAAGTGGCAGTGCGAAGGTCATCGGACAGCCTCTCTTTGTCAGACTTAAGATCTTTGATGATGTCTGCCTGATTTCGGACTTGTTTCTCCAACACAAGTACAGGTTGGACATTGCTTAACAAAGAGTGGGCTATGGCATCCCTTTCACTAGAAACGATAAAGGTCTTACCATTGAAAGTGACCGTGTTTGAAGCGCTCGGAGGGAGGTAAGGCCCGGCAAAATCGTCTCTGGGAAGATTGATGAAGTACTCACCAAGCCTACCAAGACCGGTGATGTCTACTCCGTCAATATTGAGATCTCCCCCCTCGACCTCATCGGTATGGAAGTCACCCGGTATCTCCTCAGCATGCGTTGGGTCAGCAGGATCAGCTTGGAAAGAAGGCTCCGGAGCCCGGAGAGAAAGCTCGTCACCTTTGGAGGTCTTTTTCTTCTTGGCCTCTCTGTCTTTGCTTTCTCCTCCCCGTTTACGATCTTTTTTGGAAGCTCTTGGAGGATTCGAGGAGGGCACTTCTTGCCTTTCAGTCTCCTGCTCCACCACTTCCAAAAGAGAAACATCGATTTGGCTGTGAACTGCCCCTCCGGATTTATAGGAGCATCCTCCTCCACTTCTCCAGGGTTAGCTTCACCAACCACTTTCTTGCCTTTCTTCTTGCCTTTCATCTTGCTCGGGAATTTGGCCCGGCCTGGCAAGTAGAGTGACCCATCTAGTTCGTGGGTCCTCTTAAGCACAACATCCGGAGGAGGCTGAGTGGTGAGCTCCTCCCAAGTCAAGTCTCTCCGACCCGTGGTGTTCCACAAGTAAGACTTTGCCAAGTTGCCTCCGGTAAAAGCAGCATGGAACCGGTTCCCCCACCTCTCAGCAGCCCAAGTATTGATCTTGAGGCAAGTGGCCTGCCCGGTTTTCAGGTGGTCACTGAAGTCCTTGGGCAGTACTGCCAAGGCAAAAATGAAACAAATTAATTTAAACTAACCTTAAAAAAAAAAGATAAAAGTGTAAAGCAGAAGACTTACGATCGCTCCTCCATCTGCTGGTGAGAAGGCTTGGGTTGACTCCAGACTTAATTTTCTGCCCGTTCTCCCATGCACCACTTACGAACAGGAACTGGGTCTTCCAATTCCTCTCCGACTCCAGCAAGTCGTCCACAGCCTTGAACTTTTCCCCCATGTTGAAATGGTAGAAGGGGATGTGGTGGTTTATGCAGAGGCTAGCCACAGCAGCAAACTCCTCCATTGGTAGAGGAATCCCGGAGAGCCTTGATGCCATGATGTTGGCCATGAGGGTGTACCAGGCATTGGGGCTCAGCTGGCTCGGGCAGAGCCTTATCAGATGGAAATATCTGACGATTTCTGGATCCAGGGGGAATCTAAGTCCCCAATTAAACAGCTTTGTAAAGATGACAACTTCGCTCAGTTTGCAGTCCATGGGAGTCTCTGGGTGTATGGGGATCCTGATCTTCACATTCTCCGGTATTCCCCACTTTGTACGCATCCGGCCCAGCTCAGCTGTGTGGATGAATGCGTAGTTAATTTTCTGCAGGGCAAGGAGGTACTTGACATTGACCTTGTGAAAACAAGGCCCTACCCTTCCTTCGAGACTCTCCGGCAGATCCGGATGCCTCAAGCACAGCTTCTCTTTGCCTTTGTCTTTTTTGACAACAGCTCTGACTCCATGATTGATGAAGGGTTTTCGGTAGCAGTAGTAGAGGGAGGGTTCAGCTCTGACTCAGTCTGGACTCCGGACTGATGGGCTTCAGAGTCCCCTTGGTTTCTGGCCTCCGATTGGGGCTCTAGTACAAATGCTTCTCTTCGAAGACTTGGACTAGTGCCCTCCGGACCGGGCAGTCTGTCCTTGGGAACTTTGATGGGCACTTCTGACCCTGTGCTACTGACTTTAGCACCTGATTTTGAGGGGGTGTTCTTGGAAGCTTGGCCTTTGACTAACCAGCCTCTTCTCCGGTCAACCAGCTTTTGAGGGGAATGCTCCGTATCTGACCCCATAGCTATGAAGGGGGAGGGTTTCTTAAAACTGGTGACAGTTACTCCTGGCTCGACAACGGGTTCCGATTCCTGAACCGAGGAACCAGAGATAATGGGGGAGAGGTTAGTTTGGAATAGCTTTCTCGGCTTGATGCCTTTTGAGGAAGAAGAACCTTGATCTGACTCTAAGGCTGAAGAAATTGGTTTGTCAACAGGCGAAGCGGGTAACCCTGCCGCAATTCGTCTTTCCTTTTCGACATTTTGTGCCTTCTCTAGTTCAGAAAGGTTGAGCCACCCACCTTTGATCAGAGCGTTCCTCGCTGTAAACATAAACTATCTGGGCAAGTTTTTTGCTTTAGAGTGAGAAAGCTTTGAGAAATTGTGCAGAGTAAATATGAGAGAGATGGTAAAACAGTAGAAAGTATGTTTGAATTTATAGTAAATCTGAAAAAGGAAGTTGATTCCTAGGAGAATTCGAAAAGATTGGTAATGATTAAAGACGGCGCTGATGTCACCACCTTTAATTAAAAGGTTGCTTTTCGAAGAAGGTGGGTTCGAAATTCAAGGTGAAAAAACGGCTGAAGCAACCAATCAGAGAGCGACACGTGTCCCACGAACTCTGGCAGAAAACCGTTTGAATTCATGAAGCTTTATCGGTCCGGATGAAACCATAAGGCAAACAGACCTGTCCATATTAAAACTACCCCTAATGTCGGACTGTTTTTCAGGTTTTTGACAAGAGTATTTGATCAAACACCTAAAAAGGGGGCTCCTGATGAGTCTGAATTCTGCCTGCTCCCCGGACAGGGGCAGATCGTTCCAAGGCCTCCGGACCGGACAGATCACTTCGAATAAAAGCTTTATGGGACTGTTCGAACTATGACAAAAGTACTAAAAAACCTAAACACTTCTTGACTAAGCTACTTGCTCTCCTACTTAGAGCTCATGGGTCTTTAAACATGACCCCGGGTCCACCAAACATGACCCGAAAGCCCATAAGGGCCCAAATTTAAGGGTATAAATACCCAACCACTTGCATTAAGTGTGGGTAATGAGAATTAACTGCAACCAGCCAGTTTAATTATCTCTCTACTCTCTACTCTAAATATTAAACACCCACATACTGCTATAAAAATACCAAACAAATTACAAGCCTACCCTCAGGTGATAATTATCCTCACCATATATAATAAGCAATAATTTGACATACGATTAAAAAAATTATCCAATAAAAAAAATATTATCTCAAACAAGAAAAAATAATAAAAAATCTAAAAAATATATATGATGAATAAGAATCTGAAAATTAAAGAAATAACTCATATTCAATCAAAGATATATATTATATATTATTCTAAACAAGAAAAAATACGATATATAAGATAAACAAGGATTTAAGATTCGAGTAAAGAAAACAATCAACATAAATATTATCTAATATAAATGTATATTATTATAAATAAGTAAAAAAAATTACACATATTATATTAAACAAGAAAGAAAAAAAAATTGATAAAAATATTATATGATAAACAAGAATTTAACAAGGATGAAGCTATTTCCCCATAAGATTTTTTATTTCTTTGTTATTTCTTCCATAAAGGAAATTATTAATTTACTCCTTTTAAATTTTACTCCAAAGTCTCATATTTACCTTATTCTCCAGCAACCACCCAAAGACCATATCTACTTTTTTTAGAAACCTTAGACCCCTTATATTTACTTCCACCCATAAACTCTAATCCTATCAATATAAATACACAGCGATCAACTCTTTCAACCCAAAAAAACATAGCCACCATTTTCGATTGAAGAACTCTTTCAACCCAGAAAAAAAAAGCATAGCCACCATTTTCGATTGAAGAAATCTATCAAAAGTAAAGATATCTCATAAATCCTTTTTTAATCTATCCTCATAAATCCTTTTTTAATCTATCGGTTGTAAAGAGTTTTAGTAATTCAACTGTACTCTGCATAGCGAGTTCCATAAACTCTAATCCTATCAATATAAATACACAGCGATCAACTCTTTCAACCCAGAAAAAAAAACATAGCCACCATTTTCGATTGAAGAAATCTATCAAAGGTAAAGATATCTCATAAATCCTTTTTTAATCTATCGGTTGTAAAGAGTTTTAGGAAGTCGACTGTACTCTGCATAGCGAGTTCCACAAACTCGATATGCCGAAAAAATTACAGTTCCCGGAATTCTCTTGCTATAATTTCTTTTTTAAGCTTTTTTTCCTGTATATTGAGTTCCACGAACATATTTCTGGTTTTTTAGTATGAATTACTTTTATAAAACTTTAGACATCTGTTTTTGATTTGTTTAGTAAAAAAAACTTTTACTTTTTTATTCCTGATTCTCTGATTTCGTTTCTGATTGGTGCTGTTATGAGGTGTTGAATTTTTGGTTTTGGTCATTTTTTATGAATTATTTTTAAGAAAAAAATTTGAGTTTTTCTAGTTTTTAAGGTTTAATTTTAGAAGTCAAATGATGTGGGTGTAATTTGACTTAATGATGTGCTTCTTTTAGAAAGTAAATTAAGGGTAAAAAGTAAAAACAAATGTTTGAGTATTTTTTTTTAGAAATTTGAGACACGAAATAATAAAATCTTATAGAAGAAATAAAATCTTATGGAAGAAATAGCTTCACCCATCTAACAATCCATTCAACATAAATAGTATCCAATAATATATTAAAAATATATATTATCTATATACACCCAATTTATAATTTTTTATAAAAAGTGAAACATATAATGATAGAGAAAGTCATTGGTTGAAGCTATTTCCTCCATAATATTTTTTATTTCCCCCATATTTCAAAATATACTCCACTTCTTTATTTCCTCCATAAAGAAAATTATTAATTTGTCCGGAAAATAATTAATTAATTTGTTTAAATTTGTTAATTAATTTGTTTAAATTTGTGTGAATTTATTTGATTGATATTTTAAAAATTGTTTAGTTTTTGTTTAGATTTTTTATTAGATTTTTTTATTAGAATTGATTGAATCCTTGCCATTTGTTTAATGTATTTGTTTGTATTTGTTTTATTGGTTTTTTTGTTCGTTTTTTTTTTTTTTTTTTGAATTTTTTGAATTTGTTTAGTTGATTTGTTTGATTTACTTGAATATGTTTTTTTGATTTGTTTGAATTTGTTTTAATTTGTTTAATTGATTATTCTATACGTGTTTAATTTATTTAATTAATTTGTTTGAATGTATTTATTTGATTTGTTTGAATTTATTTAGGGTGAAGCTATTTTCTCCATAAGATTTATTATTTCTTCTATCTCAAATTTCTAAAAAATACTCAACATTTGCTTTTACTTTTTTATCCTCAATTTACTTTCTAATTTATATTTTGATGTCACTATCCACTATCCAACCCTTATTCCAACCAGCATATATCAAAAATTAATCATGAAAAGGAAGAGTCTCCAACCAAAATTCAAACACCTCAGAACATCACCAAATCAAAAAAACAATTTAATCTTGTGAAAATGGAAACAAACAAATATTATAGAGTCATAAATAATAAACAAGTTAAAGTTTTTTTAAAAAAAACAGATTTCTAAAGTTTTATAAAATTAGTTTATACCAAAAAAAATCTATTCATGGAACTCAATATGCAAGAAACAAATTAAAAAAATTATAGCATGAGAGTTCCGGAAACTGTAACTTTTACCTTTGATCGATTGCTTTAATCGAAAGTGGTGGCTAGGTTTTTTTTCTCGATTAAAAGGTTGATAACTGTGTATTTATATTGGATTAGAGCTTATGAGTGGAAGTAAATATGATGAGTATAAGGTTGCTGAAGAAGGTAAATATATGTGTTTGAAGTAAAATTAAAATAAAGATAAATTAATAAAAACATTTATGGAAGAAATAACAAAGTGGAGTATATTTTGAAATATGGGGAAATAAAAAAATCATACGTAGGAAATAGCTTCACCTATTTGTTTGTTTGGGTTATTTAATTGATATATTTGAATTTTTTATTTGTTTATTATATTTCAATCAATTAGATAAATTAGTTTATACAAATACGTCCGTAAGTGAAAATTTATTATAAAAGCAATTCTCAATTTCTCTAAAAAAAATAATAAAAATAAATTCACGAGTTTTAATATTTGAACTTTAAAAATGTTTTTTAAAACTTATCAATTAAATAAAAAAAATATTGTTTAAGCCAGAACTGAAGGTTATCCATGCAACAATTTGTACATAAAGATATATTGTTTAAGCCCGAACGGAAGGTTATCCATGCAACAATTTGTACATAAAGAAATTGTTTGAGCAAGAAATATGAAACTAAAAGTTCCCACGCACTACTTTTGATCTGAAAGAAATTTGGTGAACAAAGCTTATGAATTAAAAAAAATCACACTCACAGATGTTTATATTTTCCTACGAAGATATCAAAACAAATCAAATTTATATATATATTTATATATATACTGAAGAAAAGAAGAAATGGTTTTTATAAGATTGGATACAAAAACTCCTGCATCTAAACTTGTAACTTATAGTGAAGTTGTTAAGTATTGTTGTATTAGATCATTTCTGAGACCAATTAAATTAAATGTGGCGGCATGCAAGTAAGTAGTAATTTGTATATCAGTCAGAAATTTTAAAAACCAACTAAGTGAAATGTGTCGCCCCTAAAATATATGATCGGTTGGATGTTTTAAAAGCCAACTAAGTGAAACGTGTCACAGACATATTAACATATTAATCGACATAAGCAGAATAGTTAAATGTAATAGGTTTACATGAGCATAATAGTTAAATGTAATAGATATAAAACAGGCCAGGATCAAATAACCCATGTTAAACCCACATGAGCAAAGTAGTAAAATGTATGTTAACACATAGAGGTGGGTTTAGTAGTAGATAAATATTAAAAATTTGTATAAATATTTAAAAATAACTTTCTTTTATAATATTAAAAAAATGGTGTATTAACAATAGTTAATTGATTTATTTGAATTTATTTGATTAACGTGTTTAAATTTGTTTTTGTTTTACTATCTTATCATTTGAATAGATGGTTTCGTTTGGATTTATTTACTTTATTTAATTGATTTGAACAGATTTTTTTTGGATTTTTTAGATTTGTTTCATTGATTTGTTTCATTTTTTTTAGATTTTTGTATTGATTTGTTTGAATTGTTATAATTTATTTAATATAATCCATATGTAATTATTCAAATTTTTTATTTTTCATAATATTGTTCAAGTTTTTTTATGATACTATTTTAAAAAATTTAGTACCACGGTTAAATTTTATTATTAAAACAATTTCCAATTCTTCTAAAAATAATCAATCAATCAAACTTTTTAAAATTTTCATTTTTTGTTTTTTAACCAAAACTGAAAATTAAAAAATTGAGATTCGATAAAAAATAGATTCAACATTTGAATTCACTAACTAAGATATAAAACAAATCAAACTCATTATATAGAGGAAAAGAATAAATGGTTTGTAATAAGATTGGATACAGAAACTCCTACATCATTTCGGAGGCCAACTAAGTCAAATGTATGGCCATGCATTTATGTAATAAAATGTACATCGTTTTAAAAGCCAACAAGAGATAGAGTAGTAAAATGTATAATATAAATATATGGATTAATTAATCATATATTATTTATTAAATTAAATTGTAATAATAAGTTAAAAATCATTTTTTAAATCATTTTTTAAATCATTTTTTAAATTATTTTTTAAAATCACTTTTTTAGATATTGTTTAAAAATAAATATTTAAAAATCAGTTTTTAAAAATATCAGTTTTTTTTTAAAAAAAAAAAAGTTAAAAATCATTTTTAAAACAAATTATTTTTTCTATTTTTTAAATTAAAATAAATTTTAATTTTAAAAATAAAAATAAAAATTAGTAGAGTTTCTTTTATAATGATAGATTTATAGAAAAAAAAGACAACAATCCAAGCTCGTTAGGTAAAAATAAAGTAGTAGTATGGTATTTATATTATTTTTATTAAAAATTGATTTAATACAAAATTATACTTAAAATTACACTTAAGGTACCTATTATCATCATTTTAATATTCTAACTACCCTCACACTTTATGAACAACTATCTAACAAAAAATATTCTTACTTTTTATTTTTTATTTTTAAAAGATCCATATCTTTTAAACCGGAGCTCGAAAAAAATAAATGAAAGTATCATCGTTTTTCTTTTTTTTAAATGAACAAAACTAGATCCATTGATGATATATTTTTTTATTTTTTTAAAAAATAAAATTTCACTAGTAACAACTCTGAGGATATCCTGAGAATTGTTCAGGAAATCCTGAGTTGCAAACAACTCTCATGATATCCTGAGAGCTGTTCAGGAAATCCTGAGTTGCAAACAACTCTCATGATATCCTGAGAGCTGTTCAGGAAATCCTGAGTTGCAAACAACTCTCATGATATCCTGAGAGTTGTTCAGGAAATCCTGAGTTGCAAACAACTCTCATGATATCCTGAGAGTTGTTCAGGAAATCCTGAGTTGCAAACAACTCTCAAGATATTCTGAGAATTGTTCAGAAAATCAGGATATCCTGAGAATTGTTCAGGAAATCCTGAGAGTTGCAAACGATTCTCAGGATATCCTGAGAGTTGTTCAGAAAATCTTGAGTTGCAAACAACTCTCAGGATATCCTGAGAATTGTTCAGAAAATCCTGAGAATTGTTCAGGAAATTCCGAGAGTTCAACTCTCATGACATCCCGAGAGTTGTTCAGAAAATCCTGAGTTGCAAACAATTCTCATGATATCCTGAGAATTGCAAACACCTCGAGGTACCAGCGGATATATATGGTCGTGAGTATTTTTGTCTAAATTTCAATTCGAAGTACCAAGTTACACTATCAAAAAGCGAGTACCACTAGATAATTAAATAGTTGAGAAGGTATTTACGGGTACTTTTCTCTATATTTAATAGGTAGTATATTAATAATTAATTAAATATAATATTGCACTTAATAAAAAAATATAAATTAATATTGAACAAAATGTATAAAATTTTAGTTTTAAAAATACAATTTTAGTTGTATTTTTTTATAAATATTATTATTCATAAAATATGGTACAAGATTATATAAAAAAAAATAACGAAACTAAATTATTTAATAAATAAAATACCATATAAAAAAGTGCTAATAGAAAGTAATTGCGTCCATATAAAAAGAATGTAAATTTAATTTTCCATGCTAAACACATGCTATATGATTGATTAGTGAAAAATAGATAATAAATTACTCATTAGCCGGTGTAAAGTTACGTTCATCAAACCTGATCTAAACCCAATAAAAAGTTGTATTTAGTTTCGTGTCTGACATTTTCAACACCAATCTATTTAATTTAGAGTCCTCATCTAAACCCAATAAAAAGGTGTATTTAGTTTCGTGTCTGACATTTTCAACACCAATCTATTTAATTTAGAGTCCTCATCTAAACCCAATAAAAAGTTGTATTTAGTTTCGTGTCTGACATTTTCCATACCAATCTATAATTTAGAGTCGCTTCTAAAACTTCTAGTAATAAAACACTAAATGTATTTCTACCTCGTCCAAAATCAAATATAATCTATCTTACTAATTATGTCTATAAGTTATAATTTTATTTAGAATAAAAAATTGTTTTTCTAAAATATTGTATATTTTTCCAATTTTTTAAACTAGTCTTTAATATAGTATTTTATTAAAAAAAATATAGTATTTTATTTTTCAATTTTTCAAAATATTTTTAACAATGTACGGCCTGAAATATGAATAAATCGGAGATTTCCACTGAAAAAAACAATCGTCGGAGGAGCTACATTTGCTGAAAATAAGATGGAGCCTATAAAAATTTAAGTAGTTGCATATTAACATTTCATCGAAATGTGTCTAATCTCTTGGAAGTCATCCTAGGTTAATTGTGATTACAGGGGGAATTATCTTACGTGGAGCCCCATGGCTTGGAAATAATGGCCATGTTCATCTACTGATTAAATTATGTAGACAGATGGGTAACTGCGATTTGCATATTAGTTTTGAATTGTGATTTCATTTGACTTATAACTTTTGTAATTTATCTATTAGTTTGGGTGTTATTATTATGTATAAAGTTGATGATACATATTTGTGAAAATTCATTAAGTTAGAAAATTGTTGTAAATTTCATATTCAATTTTTATAATATATTGGTGATTGTGATGAATGTTATTTATTTCCAAGTAACTAATGAAGAGTTTTGTGTCATCAGCTTAACGTTTTTTTTCCATGAAGCATTTATGTCGTGAATGCTTAACGGCACTGGGTAGACTTTCCAAATGAATAGAAACAATATAACGGTTGTATAATAGAGATTCAATATAAATACATGTTGTATAAAAACTCGATTTAATAACAACAAGTTCTAAGATCTTATCACTCATAGTATCAAGGATTTCAGAGGATATTTTGGTAATAAAAGGAGAAATAATTAAATTTTTATGAGTTGTAGAGAAATAATTGAGTTGCTAAGCTTACATGGTCTTTGGGTCCATTTCGGTAACCCAAACTCAAATAAACTTGAAACTCATTACCACGTAAAACGTGTCTAATTATTACAATTTATTATATCAATATAACATAAACTTTAGTTTACTAACTCACCGATCCGATTTGCCCATTTGCACACACACACAAAGGTTCAAACCAACCTGTCGATTAAAAAATACAGATCATGACATTCTCCTTCACTTAATTCGCGAACATCTTCACCACAACTTAGTCAAGTTGTTGCTCCCGTTTCCACGACGTTATCGCGACACCCTATCTTGGCAACAAGACCTACTTTTTGCTAGTCTTCCACGTGTCTTTCTTTCACGATCTACATTAACGTGCAACTCTACCATCCGATTGATTGCACCATGTTTTTCAGCTCATCTCAATCCGTTTTCTACTTTACACAATTCCCCCCCACAACTTACGCACAACAACAATCAGTCCACGTTATTTTTGTGTGCAAGAGGGACTTTCATTGTGTTGGATTCACTCACTCTTCATTAAACTTAATAATGAGTCACAATTTACACACTCCCGTGCTTTGTCTACACCTCTTTTAGGATCGTGCATGATGATCTCTATTATGTTAGTCTCATTCGATGAGAAGTTATATTAAACTTGGGTGAAGCAGTTTAGGAGATGGATACCGGCTCTCATGCCATTTGTTACGGCTTTAGCATTCGTCTATGAAGGCGTAGAGATGGCAACAGGACGGATCGGGGACGGATATCTATATATTTGATACCCGAACCCGTCCGGAACCCCGACGGATATTTTTTTTTCATACCAAAACCCGAACCCGCGGGTTCGGGTTATCCACACGGGTACCCGTGAACTATCCGGAATGAAAACCGTATATCCAAACTGAACCCGAAAATTTGAACGGAACCCGACCTAAAATATTGTAAGAATAATATATATTTAATTAAATATTGAACCTCCATTATATAAAAAAAATATGGTTAGAATAATATGTATGTAATTCAATTATAATTTTCCTAGAATAATAAATTTTATTATTTAATAATTAATAAAAGATTAATTCGTTATAACATAAGAATAAATTTTAATTCGAAAGTTGAACAAAAAAAAAGAAATAAATGTGAAAGATACATATTATATATATATATATTGATGAGTCCGAATTCTACCTGCTCCCCGGACAGGGGCAGATCGGTCCAAGACCTCCGGACCGGACATATCACTTCGAATAAAAGCTCTATGGGACTGTTCGAACTATGAAAAAAGTACTAAAAAACCTAAACACTTCTTGACTAAGCTACTTGCTCTCCTACTTAGAGCTCATGAGTCTTTAAACATGACCCGGGTCCACCAAACATGACCCAAAAGCCCATAAGGGCCCAAATTTAAGGGTATAAATACCCAACCACCTGCATTAAGTGTGGGTAATGAGAATTAACTGCAACCAACCACCTTAATTATCTCTCTACTCTCTACTCTAAATATTAAAAACCCACATACTTCTATAAAAATACCAAACAAATTACAAGCCTATCCTCAGGTGATAATTATCCTCACCAAAATGGCGACCACAGTCGGAGAAGAGGGTGCCTGAATTAAGCATTCAAAACCAACAAAGAAAGTCAGTCTGAATGAATCCGGACGATCCAGAAGTACCACCAGCTCTGCTCGAAGTGGTGGGTGAGAACGATGAGTACACTATCGAAGAGCGCAATAGGCTAAAGGGTGAAATAGAAGCTCTGAGGGCAAAAAAGGCTAAGATGGGCATGAAAGAAAAGTCCAAAGCATCAGTTGCTCATCACACCGATAACCCCAGGGAGCATGAGCCTTCAAAGACTCATGTGAGTGCCAAAAAGACTCATGCCAGCTCCAAAAAGTCTCACCGGTCTAAGCCAGTGGAGAGTTCTGATTCAAGCTCAGAATCTTCTGATAGCTCTTCGGACGATGAGGGAGTTGAAGAATCCTTATTCTCTAGCAGCGATGAGGGTCGAACTAAAAAGAAGCAAAATCAGATCAAAAAATATTCAAGAAAAAGGGATAGACATGGAAAGATGAAGAAGAATATTGGCAAAGGGTCATCTCACAGCCGGAGGCATGTAGACCTGATGATGATGGAATCCTTTCGCTTTCGACGATGAGCCAGGTATCTTTGCAACTCCTAATGAGGATACTGTGTTCAGTCGTGGCAGGAATTGGAGGCAATCTCTATTATCCTCTAAAATTCTGTCTGGCAACCTCCCTAAGAGGTTTGACAACACTAAAATGGAAAAGTACGATGGCAGTACTGATCCGGACAATCATTTGGAACAATTTAAAAACTTCATGATGAACTTTGATGACGATGATAAGCTACTTTGCAGAGCATTCTCCCAGTCATTTACGGGGAGTGCTCTAAAATGGTATAACAGCCTACCATAAGGCTGTATCAAGAATTTCGATACTTTTTGGGTGGCCTTTCGAAGGCAGTTCGTTGCGAGTAAAGAATTAAAAGGCAATGAGGACACAATAATTCATTGTGCCCATGAACCAAATGAGTCCTTGAAAGAATATATAAGCCGTTTTGTGAACACCAAGAATGGGTTGGCTGACTGCTTCGAGCAAGTGGCAATAGCATCCCTAAGGCAGGGTTTGAACCCAGGCAATTTAGCTGATTCAGTGACCAGAAAGAAGGCCATGACTTGGGGAGGGTTGTTGAATCAGGTTGGAAAACAAATTAACGTTGATGAAACAAAGAAAACCAGGGTGCACAGGCAGGTGAGGTCTACCCCGGTGGCACCAACTCCCAATCAGAATCAATCCGGGAATAAAGCAAAAGAAACCGGACAGGGGCATGGTAGGGCTAAAGCTCAGTCTCAGCCAGCTGCTCCTGCTCAGAGTCAGCAATCCAGAAACAAGAGAGGGCTATGGGTCCAACCGGAGTGGTTCGCAGAATTGAAAGAAAGTGTGGCCACACTACAATCTCCTAGGGAGCATCGTAATAACTCTTTCTGCCAATATCACAATGACATTGGCCATACCACTGATGACTGTATAGCTTTGAAACAAGAAGTTCAGAACTTGATTGAGAGGGGAAAGCTGGGGGCTTACGTCAAAAGAAGAGAAGGTAACAGGACTGACAATACTCATCGGGTTGGTCCAAGTAATGCTGCTCCGGAGGGAGCCATGGTTATAATTGAGATGTTTGATGTGGAATCTGAGTACCTGGATCCTGATCCAACTCGAAACAGGGTGGGTGCAATTGAGTAATGCTCTAGGACGGTCTCCGGACTCATTAAGTTTTTTGAGTCCCTTACAATTTTCGGAGGGGATACTATGACACCTCCTACTGCTTCTTCGAGGAAGAGGCACGTTCATACTTTAGCCACCCAGCTAGAAGTGGGCATGACTTCCTATCAGTAACAAAATTCTTTCCCCTTCATTGTTTTTTATGAAGATGATCTAAGAGATATAGCTGGCCCTCATGAGGATGTTGTTGTCATAGGAGCATCTATTGGGGGCAATGACATAAGACGAATTTTGGTGGATACTGGAAGCTCAGCCAATATCCTTTTCTTAAAAACATACAAGAAGATGAAAAACCCAGCTGTAATTCAGAGTTCAGACAGATCAATTGTGGGCTTCACTGGCAGCTCAGCAGATGTGATCGGAGAGTTCGAAGAGGAAGTTCTATTGGGCAAGGGCCCTTTCAAGAAAATGGTTAGAATATTTTTTATCGTGGTAGATTGTCTCACTTGCTATAATGCTATTCTAGGGAGGTCTTGGCTCTCTAGGATGCATGCAGTGGCTTCGACAGTCCACCAGTGCTTGAAATATGTTGTTCAGGGACAGGTGGGCGTTGTCCGGAACAGTCAAAAGGTTGCAAGAGAATGTTATGCTACAGCCCTGGCTCCTCGGACGTTGGGGGCAGTTCGTATTAACGAACAATAGCAATTTGAGGGACTTTCTGGGGGAGAGGGTGAAATTGACGACCCCATAGAGGCCCCTGGAGTATTAATACCAATCGAGGAGGTAGAGACACATTGTCTAGAAGAAGGAAAAAGTGTCAAGATAGGGTCCAAAATGCCACCCGGTCTGAAAAGCGAAATGTTAAAGTTTTTGAAGAGCCATCGGCAAATTTTTGCTTGGTGCAATGCTGATGTTACTGGGGTACCAGCAGATGTGATATCACATCACTTATCTGTCCGGAAAGATGTAGCACCAGTGGTTCAAAAGAGAAGAGCTTTTTCTAAGGAGAAGGCTGATGTCATAGTGCAAGAGGTTGACAAGATCACAAAGATGGAGCATATCAAGGAGTCTCAATATCCTTTGTGGACTGCCAATCCGGTCTTGGTAAAAAAGAAGAATGGCAAGTGGCGCATGTGCATTGACTTCACAGATCTCAATAGAGCTTGCCCAAAAGATTTGTATCCGGTCCCCCGGATTGATCAGTTAGTAGACTCCACCTCTGGGAACAAGCTTCTATCCTTTATGGATGCCTTCTCCGGAAACAATCAGATCAAAGTGGATCTGAAGGATCAAGAACATACTACATTTGTCACTGACAGAGGCCTTCATTGCTATAAGGTAATGCCGTTTGGGTTGAAAAATGTTGGGCCTACTTATCAGAGATTAGTAAACAAACCTTTTGCTGATCAGATTGGAAGAAATATGGAAGTATACATTGATGACATGATGGTGAAGAGTGTGGATGAGCAATTGCACTTGACTGATCTCCAAGAAACTTTTGCCAACTTGGTAAAAGTGAATTTGAAATTAAACCCAGAAAAATGTGTGTTCGGAGTGCAGTCCGGGAAGTTTCTAGGCTATATTATAAGTGAGCATGGGATACAACCCGATCCGGACCAGCTTAATTCTCTATTTCAAATGGAGCCTCCTCGAAATATTAAAGAAGTACAGCGACTGACGGGGAGATTAGCTGCCTTAAACAGATTTATCTCAAGGTCTTCGGACAGGTGCGCCCCGTTTTTTCAAACTTTGAAGGGTGCCAAGGGATTCTATTGGACCCTACAATATGATGAGGCTTTCAATGAGATCAAGAAGCACCTGTCCTTCCCCAAAACTTTGTTTAAACCAGTTGAAGGGGAGACACTCTTCGTATATTTGGCAGTTTCAAATTGTGCCATCAGTGCTGTGTTGGTAAGAGAAGTGGATAGTCATCCCCATCCAGTGTATTACATCAGCAAAAGTTTGATAGATGCAGAAAGGCGTTACTTGAAACTCGAAAAATTAGCATTAGCCTTGGTAATTGCTGCCAGAAAGATGAGGCCTTATTTCCAGGCTCATCCCATCATCGTCCGGACTTCCTTTCCCTTGAAGAATGTCCTCCAAAAGGCGGACATTTCAAGCAGGATGACTAAGTGGTCAGTAGAATTGGGGGACTTCGACATAGACTTTGCCCCTCGAACAGCAGTCAAGGCCCAAGCTGTGGCTGATTTCCTAGTTGAATTTCACTCCGACAGGGATTCAGACCAAACTACTGACATGAAAGATAAAAATGTTTGGGTTATCCGGACAGATGGTGGATCTAGCACCATGGGATGTGGTGCAGGGGTAAGTTTGACTTCTCCATATGGTGACAAAATGTACCAAGCTATATGTTTTGCTTTCAGGGCTTCCAATAATGAGTCTGAGTATGAAGCAGCTATAGCTGGATTAAAGTTAGCCTACTTTTGTGGGGCTAAAAGGGTCAAGCTACTGAGTGACTCTCAGCTTCTTATTCACCATGCCCAAGGTCAATCTGAGGCTAAAAAGGAGCAGCTTGTGAAATATTTACTCCTCCTTAAAAATGAAGCACTCAAGTTTAAAAGTGTTGTTTATGAGCACATACCCTGGACAGAAAATGAGCTAGCAGACTCATTAGCAACAATAGCATACACGGAGTCATATCCATGGATCCATGTGCTGGAGAGCCCCTCCATAAAGCTTAATATGGGTAAGGAAGAGGAAATTTTTGAAGTACAATTGAAACACCCTCAGGACTGGAGGATTCCTCTCCTGCAATACCTCTCCGATGGTGTCGTCCCTCCGAATAAGTCACTAGCTAGAACATTGAAACACAAGGCTCGTGGTTTCATCATATTGAGAGACGTTTTGTATAAAAAGTCTTACAGTAAACCTCTCCTGCGCTGTTTGGGGAATGAAGAGTCTCAAGTAGTCCTCTCCGAATTGCATGATGGTGAGGGATCTGCCCATTGTGGATTCAGGGCTTTAACAAGAAGAGTTTTACTGTCCGGTTACTATTGGCCATCTATCATGAAAGATGCTAAGGAATTGGTAAGAAGGTGTGACCCATGCCAGAGGTACAGCAATGAAATTCATGTCCCAGCCATTCCTTTAGAGTCAATTTCTGAGCCTATTCCTTTTGCTCGATGGGGGTTGGATTTAGTAGGGCCTCTCCCTGTGGCGTCTGGAGGACGCAAAACTATAATTGTTGCCGTAGATTACTTTTCGAAGTAGATTGAAGCAGCCCCTCTAGCAGGAACAACATCAAAAGCTGTCATAAAATTCATTTTGTCTAACATCTGTTGCAGATTTGGTGTCCCACAAAAGATAACAACAGACAATGGGCCACAGTTCGACAATAAGGAAATGGAGAGTTTTTGTGCCTCAAAGGGTATACAACATTGTTTCTCTTCACCTTTCCACCCACAAGCAAATGGACAAGTCGAAGTGGCTAATAGAACTATACTGTCCGGTTTAAAGAAGAATTTGGAAGGGGTTGCTGGGAAGTGGCCTAGCTATTTACAAGAGGTCTTGTGGGCCTACCGGACAACACCTGGGGCTGCAACACAAGAGTCACCCTTCGCTTTGGTCTATGGGATGGATGCAGTAGCTCCCATAGAAGCAACTCTCCCATCATTTCGTGTTCATAACTTCTCTGAATGCGCTAACGAGGTGGGAATCAGAGGTCAGCTTGATCTGGTAGAAGAAAGACGAGTTAAAGCTCATCTTAGAGTTGCACACTATCAGGGTTTGATGAGAAGCAGATTTGCTTCCAGAGTTAAGAGAAGAGATTTCCAACCGGGGGACAAGGTATTAAGAAAAGTCTTCTTGCACACTAAAGAAAAGCTGTTCGGCAAACTGGCTCCAACTTGGGAAGATATTATATGGTTGTTGAAAGGCTTAAACCTGGAACATATTGGCTAGAAGACAAGGATGGAAGAGTTTTGACTCACCCTTGGAATATCGAACATCTCCGAATGTACTTGGAGTAGCATTTATGTAAATATTTACTTGTTTAAACATCCATGTAAATATTTGGGGGCATACTCTTTCCTCCCTGGTGGCACGGGGAGGTTTTAATGAGGTGTCCGGGTTTTTGAATAAAATTTGATGCCTTCTTAAAAAAAATTCTGAAGTGTTTTAAGTTTTGTCCCTTGTCACACCGTCCGGATTGAAATAAAAGAGTGATGACCACTTAAATATTCGTCATCGAAGAATTTAAAAACTCTCACTATGAAATAACTAAGGGCTATTTGAACTCTAGCCGGAGAATTTAAACACTCTCACTATGAAATAACTAAAGGTTGTTTAAACTCTAGCCATCAAAATTGGAACAGACTATGAAAGAAGATGAGAATTGCACGAAACAAAAGTATTCATTAAAATAACTTAAAGTGCATTGGCCTTCCAAGGTCTTTTGAATTGTCAAAATAGAACAAAAAACCTATCCAGTCAGACACCGGACACAATTACAAAAAAGAATGCATTGGCCATCCAAGGACTTTAGTTTGGGTAAACAAGTAAAAAGTAAATCATGAGTTAAGGTTGAGCCTTTGAAGATGGCTCACCTTCGTCTGTCTTTTTCTTCCCTTTGAGATCACCTTTCTCATCATTGGGGCTCTCCCCGGTGTGTTCTTCCGCATCCGATGAGGAAGCACTGGAGCAACCATACCTGTCACCTTCAGCCATTGTGTGATACGGGAGGTCGTCGGACTCAACATGAAGCCATAAATCCCCAAGGTTCCTCTTCGGAAATTTCTCATGGAAGAGTAGAACCATGTCAGATCTTACCTTGGCATACATTTCCTCCTGGGTGTCGATCACGTTGTTAGCATAAGCATCAATCTTGGCTTGGATCTTGGCCTCCTACTCCTTTAGCAAAGTAGCTTTCTCCTCGGCAGCCTTGGACACTGAATTCTTAAGAGCAATTTTGTCATTGGTCAAGTTGGTGATGATTTGGTCTTTGGCCTTGGATTCTCCCTTTGAGGTGGCAAGATCTTTCTCCAGACCAGACAGATTCTCCCGAAGCTCCGTGATGGTGTCCTCTAATGTGGTGACTTTTGTGGTGCTTGCCTCTTGGTTTCTCTTCAACTCCACATTTTCTTCCTTTATAATGGCAGCGTTTGAAGTGGCAGTGCGAAGGTCATCGGACAGCCTCTCTTTGTCAGACTTAAGATCTTTGATGATGTCTGCCTGATTTCGGACTTGTTTCTCCAACACAAGTACAGGTTGGACATTGCTTAACAAAGAGTGGGCTATGGCATCCCTTTCACTAGAAACGATAAAGGTCTTACCATTGAAAGTGACCGTGTTTGAAGCGCTCGGAGGGAGGTAAGGCCCGGCAAAATCGTCTCTGGGAAGATTGATGAAGTACTCACCAAGCCTACCAAGACCGGTGATGTCTACTCCGTCAATATTGAGATCTCCCCCCTCGACCTCATCGGTATGGAAGTCACCCGGTATCTCCTCAGCATGCGTTGGGTCAGCAGGATCAGCTTGGAAAGAAGGCTCTGGAGCCCGGAGAGAAAGCTCGTCACCTTTGGAGGTCTTTTTCTTCTTGGCCTCTCTGTCTTTGCTTTCTCCTCCCCGTTTACGATCTTTTTTGGAAGCTCTTGGAGGATTCGAGGAGGGCACTTCTTGCCTTTCAGTCTCCTGCTCCACCACTTCCAAAAGAGAAACATCGATTTGGCTGTGAACTGCCCCTCCGGATTTATAGGAGCATCCTCCTCCACTTCTCCAGGGTTAGCTTCACCAACCACTTTCTTGCCTTTCTTCTTGCCTTTCATCTTGCTCGGGAATTTGGCCCGGCCTGGCAAGTAGAGTGACCCATCTAGTTCGTGGGTCCTCTTAAGCACAACATCCGGAGGAGGCTGAGTGGTGAGCTCCTCCCAAGTCAAGTCTCTCCGACCCGTGGTGTTCCACAAGTAAGACTTTGCCAAGTTGCCTCCGGTAAAAGCAGCATGGAACCGGTTCCCCCACCTCTCAGCAGCCCAAGTATTGATCTTGAGGCAAGTGGCCTGCCCGGTTTTCAGGTGGTCACTGAAGTCCTTGGGCAGTACTGCCAAGGCAAAAATGAAACAAATTAATTTAAACTAACCTTAAAAAAAAAAGATAAAAGTGTAAAGCAGAAGACTTACGATCGCTCCTCCATCTGCTGGTGAGAAGGCTTGGGTTGACTCCAGACTTAATTTTCTGCCCGTTCTCCCATGCACCACTTACGAACAGGAACTGGGTCTTCCAATTCCTCTCCGACTCCAGCAAGTCGTCCACAGCCTTGAACTTTTCCCCCATGTTGAAATGGTAGAAGGGGATGTGGTGGTTTATGCAGAGGCTAGCCACAGCAGCAAACTCCTCCATTGGTAGAGGAATCCCGGAGAGCCTTGATGCCATGATGTTGGCCATGAGGGTGTACCAGGCATTGGGGCTCAGCTGGCTCGGGCAGAGCCTTATCAGATGGAAATATCTGACGATTTCTGGATCCAGGGGGAATCTAAGTCCCCAATTAAACAGCTTTGTAAAGATGACAACTTCGCTCAGTTTGCAGTCCATGGGAGTCTCTGGGTGTATGGGGATCCTGATCTTCACATTCTCCGGTATTCCCCACTTTGTACGCATCCGGCCCAGCTCAGCTGTGTGGATGAATGCGTAGTTAATTTTCTGCAGGGCAAGGAGGTACTTGACATTGACCTTGTGAAAACAAGGCCCTACCCTTCCTTCGAGACTCTCCGGCAGATCCGGATGCCTCAAGCACAGCTTCTCTTTGCCTTTGTCTTTTTTGACAACAGCTCTGACTCCATGATTGATGAAGGGTTTTCGGTAGCAATAGTAGAGGGAGGGTTCAGCTCTGACTCAGTCTGGACTCCGGACTGATGGGCTTCAGAGTCCCCTTGGTTTCTGGCCTCCGATTGGGGCTCTAGTACAAATGCTTCTCTTCGAAGACTTGGACTAGTGCCCTCCGGACCGGGCAGTCTGTCCTTGGGAACTTTGATGGGCACTTCTGACCCTGTGCTACTGACTTTAGCACCTGATTTTGAGGGGGTGTTCTTGGAAGCTTGGCCTTTGACTAACCAGCCTCTTCTCCGGTCAACCAGCTTTTGAGGGGAATGCTCCGTATCTGACCCCATAGCTATGAAGGGGGAGGGTTTCTTAAAACTGGTGACAGTTACTCCTGGCTCGACAACGGGTTCCGATTCCTGAACCGAGGAACCAGAGATAATGGGGGAGAGGTTAGTTTGGAATAGCTTTCTCGGCTTGATGCCTTTTGAGGAAGAAGAACCTTGATCTGACTCTAAGGCTGAAGAAATTGGTTTGTCAACAGGCGAAGCGGGTAACCCTGCCGCAATTCGTCTTTCCTTTTCGACATTTTGTGCCTTCTCTAGTTCAGAAAGGTTGAGCCACCCACCTTTGATCAGAGCGTTCCTCGCTGTAAACATAAACTATCTGGGCAAGTTTTTTGCTTTAGAGTGAGAAAGCTTTGAGAAATTGTGCAGAGTAAATATGAGAGAGATGGTAAAACAGTAGAAAGTATGTTTGAATTTATAGTAAATCTGAAAAAGGAAGTTGATTCCTAGGAGAATTCGAAAAGATTGGTAATGATTAAAGACGGCGCTGATGTCACCACCTTTAATTAAAAGGTTGCTTTTCGAAGAAGGTGGGTTCGAAATTCAAGGTGAAAAAACGGCTGAAGCAACCAATCAGAGAGCGACACGTGTCCCACGAACTCTGGCAGAAAACCGTTTGAATTCATGAAGCTTTATCGGTCCGGATGAAACCATAAGGCAAACAGACCTGTCCATATTAAAACTACCCCTAATGTCGGACTGTTTTTCAGGTTTTTGACAAGAGTATTTGATCAAACACCTAAAAAGGGGGCTCCTGATGAGTCTGAATTCTGCCTGCTCCCCGGACAGGGGCAGATCGTTCCAAGGCCTCCGGACCGGACAGATCACTTCGAATAAAAGCTTTATGGGACTGTTCGAACTATGACAAAAGTACTAAAAAACCTAAACACTTCTTGACTAAGCTACTTGCTCTCCTACTTAGAGCTCATGGGTCTTTAAACATGACCCCGGGTCCACCAAACATGACCCGAAAGCCCATAAGGGCCCAAATTTAAGGGTATAAATACCCAACCACTTGCATTAAGTGTGGGTAATGAGAATTAACTGCAACCAGCCAGTTTAATTATCTCTCTACTCTCTACTCTAAATATTAAACACCCACATACTGCTATAAAAATACCAAACAAATTACAAGCCTACCCTCAGGTGATAATTATCCTCACCATATATAATAAGCAATAATTTGACATACGATTAAAAAAATTATCCAATAAAAAAAATATTATCTCAAACAAGAAAAAATAATAAAAAATCTAAAAAATATATATGATGAATAAGAATCTGAAAATTAAAGAAATAACTCATATTCAATCAAAGATATATATTATATATTATTCTAAACAAGAAAAAATACGATATATAAGATAAACAAGGATTTAAGATTCGAGTAAAGAAAACAATCAACATAAATATTATCTAATATAAATGTATATTATTATAAATAAGTAAAAAAAATTACACATATTATATTAAACAAGAAAGAAAAAAAAATTGATAAAAATATTATATGATAAACAAGAATTTAACAAGGATGAAGCTATTTCCCCATAAGATTTTTTATTTCTTTGTTATTTCTTCCATAAAGGAAATTATTAATTTACTCCTTTTAAATTTTACTCCAAAGTCTCATATTTACCTTATTCTCCAGCAACCACCCAAAGACCATATCTACTTTTTTTAGAAACCTTAGACCCCTTATATTTACTTCCACCCATAAACTCTAATCCTATCAATATAAATACACAGCGATCAACTCTTTCAACCCAAAAAAACATAGCCACCATTTTCGATTGAAGAACTCTTTCAACCCAGAAAAAAAAAGCATAGCCACCATTTTCGATTGAAGAAATCTATCAAAAGTAAAGATATCTCATAAATCCTTTTTTAATCTATCCTCATAAATCCTTTTTTAATCTATCGGTTGTAAAGAGTTTTAGTAATTCAACTGTACTCTGCATAGCGAGTTCCATAAACTCTAATCCTATCAATATAAATACACAGCGATCAACTCTTTCAACCCAGAAAAAAAAACATAGCCACCATTTTCGATTGAAGAAATCTATCAAAGGTAAAGATATCTCATAAATCCTTTTTTAATCTATCGGTTGTAAAGAGTTTTAGGAAGTCGACTGTACTCTGCATAGCGAGTTCCACAAACTCGATATGCCGAAAAAATTACAGTTCCCGGAATTCTCTTGCTATAATTTCTTTTTTAAGCTTTTTTTCCTGTATATTGAGTTCCACGAACATATTTCTGGTTTTTTAGTATGAATTACTTTTATAAAACTTTAGACATCTGTTTTTGATTTGTTTAGTAAAAAAAACTTTTACTTTTTTATTCCTGATTCTCTGATTTCGTTTCTGATTGGTGCTGTTATGAGGTGTTGAATTTTTGGTTTTGGTCATTTTTTATGAATTATTTTTAAGAAAAAAATTTGAGTTTTTCTAGTTTTTAAGGTTTAATTTTAGAAGTCAAATGATGTGGGTGTAATTTGACTTAATGATGTGCTTCTTTTAGAAAGTAAATTAAGGGTAAAAAGTAAAAACAAATGTTTGAGTATTTTTTTTTAGAAATTTGAGACACGAAATAATAAAATCTTATAGAAGAAATAAAATCTTATGGAAGAAATAGCTTCACCCATCTAACAATCCATTCAACATAAATAGTATCCAATAATATATTAAAAATATATATTATCTATATACACCCAATTTATAATTTTTTATAAAAAGTGAAACATATAATGATAGAGAAAGTCATTGGTTGAAGCTATTTCCTCCATAATATTTTTTATTTCCCCCATATTTCAAAATATACTCCACTTCTTTATTTCCTCCATAAAGAAAATTATTAATTTACCCTTCTTTTAATTTACTTCAAACACTCATATTTATCTTCTTCTCAAACAATCATCCAAACACCAAATCTACTTTAATTGTTTTACGACAACCTTCTACTCATCATATTTACTTCCACCCATAAACTTTAATCCAATATAAATACACACCGTCATCAACTCTTTTAATCTAAAAAAAAATCTAGCCACCACTTTTGATTGAAGCAATTTATCAAAGGTAAAAATCTCTCTTAAATATTTTTTAAACTATCGGTTGGCAAGAGTTTCAGGAAGTTGATTGTACTATGAATAGCGAGTTCCACAAACTCGATATGCAGAAAAATTGCAGTTCCCCGAACTCTCTTGCTATGATTTGTTTTTTAATTTTTTTTCCTGCATATTGAGTTCCATGAATAAATTTCTTATTTTTTTGTATCAAATTAATTTTATAAAGCTTAAAAATCTGTTTTTGATTTGTTTATTTGTTTTTAAAAAAACTTTAACTTGTTTTTTTTTATTTCCTACTCTATTTTTGTTTGTTGCCATTTTTCCAAGATTAAATTATCTTGTTGGTTGATTTGATGATGTTAAGATGTTTGAATCTTTGGTTTGAGTGTCTTCTTTTTTCATGATTAATTTTTAAGAAATTTGAGTTTTGTTTGTTTTTAGGGTTTAATTTTAGAAGTTAAATAATATTTGTTAGAATAAAGGTTGGATAGTGAATAGTGGCAACAAAATATAAATTAGAAAATAAATTGAGGACAAAAAAGTAAAAGCAAATGTTGAGTATTTTTTCAAAATTTGAGATGGAGGAAATAATAAATCTTATGGAGGAAATAGCTTCACCCATCTAACAATCCATTCAACATAAATAATATCCAATAATATATTAAAAATATATATTATCTATATACACCCAATTTATAATTTTTTATAAAAAGTGAAACATATAATGATAGAGAAAGTCGATTTTTTTAAAGTTGAACAAAAAAAGAGTGTACCGACTCATGACAATAATATTTTAAAACATAAAAATATTTTACTTTGTATCCACGGTAAAATATCCAAAACCAAAATCCGAACCCGAACGGATAATAAAAATAAAAATCATAACCCAACCGATTTTTTTTTCGTGTAATCCGTCCGCTGGATCAGTTCGGTTCGGATATCCATAATTTCTCTACGAAAGTATTTATGCCTCGCAGCGTTTATGTCTAACCCAATTTTTCCTACATAAGATACAAACAATATAACACCTATCATATTATCAAGACTCGAGTTAGTATCAGCATTTTAAAAAAAATGAGGGTAGCCTGTCCATTACACTTTGAATCCCCATTCGGATTCACACAGTATCTCACATGTCAGAAGTTGCAGAGCTCTACATTCATAGAAGAGTAGCAAGGCATTTGGAGAAGGAAGGATTGTCATATTTTTGCCGCAGGGACAAGGAATCCGTTCTTCACTATGGAAACTTCTGCGGATCTGCGTTGTGCAGAAATTGAGTTGATACTTTTTCAGTCGTCAACTTTTCTATTCTGAACTCAAATATTTTAGCCTTGTAAGTAGCTACAACTGATATTAAACTTCAATATGTTCTCCCTTGCTTATAACAGTTTTCAGAATGAATTGTGGATGCAGTAAATGCGGAGGTTGTGTTGTTAGCCACAAATGTCAATGGGTCTCTGCTGATGACCCCAGGCGTAACCCAAATGCTTGACATCATGACACTGTAAGTGATCATGAGGTGGCTTCGAAAGATCTCTCGGTAATGGACATGACAACTATTACTTTGTGCCAAGAAAATAATATTGCTGGTATATCAGAAACTTGTGATATTCATTATATATATATATATATATATATATATCTCATTCATGAAAGCAAGGTAACATCTCGAAAGCTATTCGGGGAGAGAGAGTTGGCACGGTTGATTGAAGGAAGGTTTATTAAAAAAAAATAGCATAGGGAAAATTAACTAGATTACTGAACAAACAACAAAACAGTTTATAAGCATTTATTATTTCGCAAAAGAGTTGCTGCACTAATCTCAACATGAACACCAGACCAAAACATTAAGTTTACTTCAAACATCCAACATAAACTCAGACAACAGCAACTGGAAACTGGTGGATCTCATCCGTCCAAGGATTATTCTCTTCCTTCGGATCTACTGTCCGCAACGCTTTCCAAACCACACTATTACACTTAAACCCTGAACCAAACCCTATCTGCCAAACCCTCTCTCCCTTCTTAATTCTCCCTTTGGCTTCCGAATACGCCAGCTCATACCATAAACTACTACTCGATGTATTACCAAATCGGTACAACGTCATCCTCGATGGCTCAAGATGCCACTCCGACAACTGCAAATTCTTCTCCAGCGCGTCCAATACTCCTCGACCGCCCGCGTGAATACAGAAATGCTCGAAGGCGAGTTTAAAATCGGGAACGTAGGTTTTTATTTTCATTTTGAAAATATTTCGACCGACCAAGGAGGCAAAATACAAAAGTTGTTCAGTCATTGGTAAAACTAACGGACCGAGCGTCGTGATGTTTGTCTTAAGTGCTTCGCCTGCGACTGCCATTAGATTTTTCGAGAGACTTACACCACTTATTCCAGTCGAGTCCTCTTCTTGAAAGATGCAGCCATAGCAATTATCGTCAGCACCTTTGTGGCTTCGGACGGTAGTAACCAACTGGTATTTCGATCGTTTTTTGTCTGAATATTTGTTTGATAATAAAACCGCAGCTCCTCCCATACGGAAAAGACAATTAGACACGAGTTTCGATCGGTCATTCCCCGTGTAACAATTATAAGTGAGAATTTCCATACTCATAACTAACGCGTAAGTGTTCGAGTTCGTCTCGAGAAGTCTTTTAGCTAAATCGATTGAAATTAGACCCGCGCTGCAGCCCATTCCTGATAGATTGTAACTAATGATGTTTCCACGGAGTTTGTAGCGATTAACGATCATAGACGAGAGCGACGGAGTCGGACTAAACAAACTGCAATTTACAACTAAGATCCCAATGTCTTTCACATTCACCTGAAAATTCAATAAAAACTATAATAACCCGACAGAGAAACTTCAAAAACACTTCTTCTTTTTCTGGAAAGAGGAAAATAAACAAATTTCGTGATAAAGATCTTACAAATAAAGAACAATGCCATTCGAGGTTCAGTAGTTTGTGAACAAACCTCACTATTTTGTGACAAAAATTTCACTAATTGGTGAACAACTTCACTGCTTAGTGACCAAAAATTTCAGTAATTTAACAATTTAAGACGTTAGGAACAAATTTTCTTATTAATCATTAGACTACATAAGCCCGGGCTTCATAAAACCGGATCGAAATCAAGACCAAACCTTACCGGTTTGGTTTGGTTCACGGCTAAAGGCATGGATAAAATGGACATAATCGATAAAATTTTGGTATAACTAATTTAGAAGTGAACCAATACGGGTAAACCGATACAGAATCGAACCGATAAAGTTGATAACACCAGAAACGGAATCTCATCAATGAAATAGAAACGGAATCTCATCAATGAAATCCTCAGATCAGAATCCTAAGAGTAGGATTGTTCTATTTTTTATAAATTATATTGCTAAAAGTATTAGAGAATGACCAATTAAAAAACAAGTTAAAAATTGAGTTTTAAATATAATATAATTTTTATATCATCTATTTAAATAAAAAAATCGAATGATAAAATTTTATAATTAGATTGAATTTTTACTAAATAGACCAAAACCGGATCGAAACGGAAACATACCGAATTAAACCAAAAACCTACCCGTCTGCTCCCGAAAATTAAAACCAAAACCTTGGCGGTCCGAGTCCCGTCCAAACTCAAACCAAACCAGACCTATAACAGGTCTACACAAACCTAACACTTAAAATAAAATTGCCCATTTTACCTATTACCAATTAAGATAACCAACATGTGTGAATAATAACCTTGGATACTAATGAGATTTAGATACAGATTACTGAAATTTATCGATGGACAACTTACTATTTAAGTAGTTAGACATACTAGAGAATGGATTGAAATTTACCACCTTTGTTTTCTCCAAAAGCTGGTCAATGGCCCCAAACATCACCAATTCTGCTTCTACTCGAGCTGATTTCATCGAGAACGGAATAGGCGGGATAGTACCAATGGATTCTGGCACATACGTAGCATCCCCGAGTCCAGATTGCGCCAGTAACCTGCGCTGGAACTCAATACTCTGCTCTGAAAAAGTACCCCTACTTTCACAACACTTTATGAAATAATCTCTAGTAGATTTCCGAGCATCTTCGGGCTTATAGCACGAAAAGTCTAATAAGTAGACCGGTCTCCTCCGTGTTAAGAAGTAGAACATGAGTAAAGACACAAAAAGTGTTGAACAAACTACAACATGCAGTGGATTGAACTGAAGTTGTTCCAAAATGTCTTTCAAATCTTTGAAACAGAGGATCATCGCTAGAGGAGGGAGACAAAGGTACATTTTGTGGTAACCAAGTTTCAGTATTTTAGACAGAGGAGGCTGAGTGAAAGTGAGGAGGTGAATGAAATGCCTCATAAAATAAAATATAAGATATTGTGTAAATTTAAATTTTTTTCTTTATTAAAAGAAAGTGGACAAAAAATATCATTCGTTGAAACTTTTATTTTTTTAAAAGATAGAAGAAAAATGAAATTTGTTTCATTGATAGTAACGACGAATTTTGTTGGTGTTCCGTAAAATACAAATAGTTACATGTGTCTTCTTTTATGTGTAACGCATGTTATACTACAACATATACAATGTGACACATGTTTTTATTTATTTATTTTATTTTACTCGTGTCGTGTTTTTCAAGGAATTGTTCGGTACTTTGGCATTTTATATATAATTTTTCTTAGTAAATGTGCCACTTTTATTTTTACATAATTTAAGACAATTTTGTTGGCTTTTTATATGACAAACAATTTTAATATTTATATAACAATATATGCATATATTTTAACTAAATTTATATATATAAAGCTTCTGTGTATAATTTTTTAACAATATTACTAAAGATGGTACGTAAAATCATCCAAACAATATTATAAAGTTTTATGATTCAATCTTCCATATTCTTACTGTGATCTTATGTTTGTACCAAAGACGGACCAAAATTTGAAAATTGTGTTCGATTATACATAACATTTGAACCTATTGAAATTTAATATTAGAAAAAGCAGTGTCTTTGTGAGTAGGGTTGTTATCGGTCCGGTTCGGTTCGGGTTTTGAAGGAACCGGACCGGACCGCTAAGCTTATCGGTTCAGACCGGACCGGACCGCTAAGCTTTCGGTTCTAATTTTTGAAATCGGACCGAACCGTTAAGCTTTTCTAATTTTTGAAATCGGACCGAACCGTTAAGCTTTTGGTTTGGTTTGGTTCGGTTCGGTCTGGTTCGGTTCGGTTCCAATTTTGGTTCGGTTCCGGTTTCGGTTCGGTTCGGTCCGAGTTCGGTCCGGTGCCGTTTCGGTCCGGTTTGGTCTATTTTAAAAAATAAAATCAATTAAAAATTTATTTTTAATTATTTTTTATTAAAATAAATGATATAAAAACTAAGGTTTATAAATTGATCTTTCATTTTTTAAAAAAATTGGTAATTAACTATTAATTTTGGTACTATAATTTATAAAAGAATATATAAGAATAATAAATAATCGGTTTTAACGGTTTTATTGGTCCGATTTCTTATCGGTTCTACCGGTTTATCGGTTTCATCGGTTCGATTCTGTATCGGTTCCTTCGGTCCTATCGATTTTATCGGTTCGGTTCCTTATCGGTTCTATCGGTTTATCGGTTCTATCGTTTCGGTTCCTAACCGGTTTTTTTGTTTCGGTTCCTTATCGGTTTTCGGTTTTTAGAATGGAACCGCAAACCGAACCGTTAAGATTTGGTCCGGTTCTCGGTCCGGTCCTTATCGGTTCGGTCCCGGTCTGGTTCTCGGTTCCGGAGAACCATTGACAGCCCTACTTGTGAGCACTGAAAAAACCTAATTCAGCAGTAGGAAATCCTCCAGCTCGATCTCTCTTCGTTTCGTTTGAAGAAAGGAAGGATCCAAAAGAGTCGATTTTTTAAATTTGAACAAGGGCCGGTTGATAGAAGGTAAATTAAAGATTACTATTTATGTTTATAGAAAACATCATTTTCTTTAGTTTTAATTATTATTTTATTATATATTTTTTTCTACTCATATCGTATCTCTTTCTAAAATATTTTCACGTGAACGTTGTTGTAATAGATAACCACATACGAACATTGTTATGATATATAATCCCACTAAGAAATTTTCAGGACTATTATTGGCGTCGTCTGTAGGAAAGACGATTGGTGTCCGAAATCGTTTTTCCAAACCATAGTATTATTCTCAAACGCCGTGAGAATAATGGATACAGAAATGTAGAGAGAGCTAGATTCTGGTACGAAGAACCTTGTGATCGGAGACTGATCTGGAGATCTTCTGGTTCGGGAACAAATAATAAATGAAGGAAACGACAATAACCGACATGCCAAGGAGCTGCTAGAAGAATTTGTCTTAGTAGCTAGGCTGAATGAATTTTTGGAAGACATTGAAAGATTGAATAGTTAAAAAGAAGCGATACCGAGTTCATGGAGACTTAAATTAGAGGTTCGAAGAGAACAGATAATTGATAAAGAGCACATGGAAGATGTTCATCAGACCAATGAGAGGCATCAAAGAAAAAGTCGTTATTCTTTAAAAAAAATGAAATCTAGACATCATTATGAGGTAACGAATTCTAGTGAATATTCATTGTATAATTCTAATTAATCTTTTTCTTCGCAAAAGGATAACTGAGGCCCAAAAATTTACAAGAGAAAATATTCGAGAAGGAAAATGATGGTCCTTGAAAATCTCGAAGAGCTAAAGGTTTGAAGAGAGAAATGGCTTAACAAGGGAAAATATAACTTGGCCCTGAGGAGCAAGATAGGGTTGTAAATATAATTAGACGAGAGCAAGCAACTCCACATATGTAGGTCCCTTCAGGAAGTCGTAATTTTGAATATCGTATGAGCAATTAATTCATATATCCGTTCGAAGAAGGTTTATACACTACATTGAATGAGGGCCCATGAGGTAGTGGGTATGAAGGTCATCTCCCCTCTCCCCGGAAATTCTTTCAGGGCATCTACCTAAGTGGTTTGATATTTCTAAGCTGTAAAAATTTGATGGAACACAAGATCCGGACAGCCATATAGAACAATTCAATACTTTTATGATCAACTACGACGATGATGTTAAATTGTTATGCAGAGCCTTCTCATAAATATTTAAGAATGCAGATTCAAAGTGGTACAATCGTTTACCTGAGAGTTGCATTACATTTTTTTATATATTCTGGAATATGTTTCGTTAATATTTTGTGGGAAGTAAAACGTTCCGTGCAAATAATGATACGATTATCTACTATAGGCAGAAAATGAGAGATGATCTTAAGGATTATACAAATCATTTTATCAAGGCTAAAACTGACATGGAAAATTGTGAAGATAATGAAAGGTAAGCTATGACATTTGGGGCTTTGTTGGATCAAGTGGAGAAAAGAATTATGGTGGAAGAAACACAAGCGTTGGAAATGAATTATTTGGCACAATTTGAGCTGAATCAGTTCCATCAAAATTCGATGGCAGCGCATAATAGTTCACATCCAACAATTGTTGTCCGAGCTCGTGTACCAACTCAAATACATCCAAATCCAAAGGTGAATACGCAGGTTGTGAACACACAACAATATATTCATCCTATATATAACAAACAGTTCCAACCGGTACATTTCGCTGAGCTAACAGAGTGTGTAGCAACAATTTTTGAAAGAACATGTTCGTACATACGATTCCATAAGCCATTACCAATACAGAGTCTGAGGGAGAATATAAGCAACAAGTACTGTAAGTATCATGAGGATATTGGACATGACAAAAAAGATTATGTGGCATTAAAAAAAGTTACGTGCCTTGATCGAAAACGAAAAGCTAACAACATTTGTGAAAAATAATTCTCTTACCGTTCCAAAGCAAGAAAATGCTCTGGTGATTTTGGAACCTATTGATGCAGAATCTATTGATGCATTTGACATTACCATAGAGTACTTAGATCCGAAACCAGATAGGAACAACATCTTGATGGTGGAAGAATCATTCGTAAAAAAAAAGATTTGTGAACTATGTATTTTCTTTGAATCACTAACAACTTTTTAGAGAGGATATTGTTGCAGGGACATCGAATTATTCTTGAAAGAGACACATTATTAGCTTAAAAACTCAATTAGAGGCAGGAGCTTCACCACACTTGTATAGAAATCCATCTCTAATACTTTGTTTGGAAGATGATGATATAAGGGATGTAGCTGGTCCACATGAAGATACAGTAGTTATTGTAGAAAAAATTACCGGGGATGAGATACAAAGAGTCTTGATTGATACTGGTAATTGTGCTAACAGTTCTTCGTTTACGTCGGACAATTGTAGGGTTTACTGAGGTAACGGCTGAGGTGGTAGGAGAATTTGAGGGAATAGTGGAACTAGGTCAGGGACCAGTTAAAAAGGTAGTGACGGTTTTGTTTATCGTGGTAGATGCTCTAACGTCTTACAATGCAATTTTTTGAAGGTCTTGGCTATCTATAATGCATGTTGTGGCATTAACCATTCACCAATGTTTGAAATATATCATGGGAGACAATGTTTGAACAGTTAGAAACATTCAAAAGATGGTAAGAGAATGTTATCGAACGTCTCTGGCCCCAAAGCAAATTAAGAGGGTGAGTCAAAGAAAGCGTGGAAATCAGTAAGGTATCCTTCGGGGTCTGATCCCGTAGATGATCGAGGAAGACCCCGGGTTTATGAGCCTAGACGAAAATTTTGAGGATCATGTTTTTTCTCAAGGAAAAAGTTAACTGATTAGCACAAATTATCTTCAGATGTGAGGAAGAATTTAATTATACTATTATCAAAAATGTTACATATGTTTGTATGGTGTACGAAAGATGTGACAGAGGTTCATACAGATATCATTTGTCATAGATTAGCAGTTCAAAGCAGTGTGCGTCCGATCATCCAAAAATATATCTTATTCTGAAGAAACGTTTTAGGCTATCATGGCTAAAGTAGATACCTTAACCAAGGGTGGGCACATACGGGTGTCACAATATCCTTTATGGATAGCTAATCTGGTTTTAGTGGAAAAAAGAATGATAAATGGCGAATGTGCGTGGATTTAACTGATTTAAATAAGGTTTGTCCAAAAGATCCCTTCTCGATACCATTAATAGATCAGCTGGTGGTGTCTACTTTGGGGAACCAACTGCTCTCATTTATGGATGTGTATGGTGGCTACAATCAAATTCAAATTGATCCAAAGGATCAGGAAAGCACCACATTCATCACTGGAAAATTTATAAACTGCTATAAGGTTATGCCTTTTGGGTTGAAATTACTGGGCTAACTTATCAACACTTAATAAACAAAGATTTTGAAACTCAGATTAGGATACTTTTGAAGTATATATCGTTGATAATTTTAATGAAAAATACGAGGGATAAGGACCACTTGGCAAATCTAGAAGAAACTTTTGCTAACTTGACAAAGATAAATTTGAAATTGAATCCAAAAAAATATACATTCGGAGTACGGTCTGAAATGTTTCGTGGATATATAATCAGTGAGCATGAAATAGAAGTTGATCATGTACAGTTAAATTCTGTGAGCAGTATGGCACCTCCTCGGACAATTAAAGAAGTACACATTCTAACATAGAGATTGAGTGTTTTGAATAGATTCATATCTCGATCATCGGACAAATGTGCTCCTTTTTCCAAGTGTTGAGACAAACAAATTGTTATAACTGGACCCAAGAATGTTCTGAAGTGTTTCATCAAATTAAATAATATCTCTTCACCGTAAATTTTGACAAAACCAAGTTCGGGAGAAAATTGTATGTTTATGTAGCGTTGTCGGATTATATTGTAAGTGTTGTTTTTTATTCAAGAATAAAGTAATTGCCCAAGACCAATATATTACGTCAGTAAAAGTCTTTTCGATGCTGAGAAATGGTATTTAAAGTTAGAAAAGTTAGTCCTCGCGCTAGTAACTGTTATTTGGAAACTGAGGCCTTATTTTCAGACTCACATTGTTATTGTACGAACATCTTTTCCATTGAAAAATATGCTACAAAGGCCTCATATATTAGGAAGAATGACCAAGTGGTCGGTTAAATTGAGAGATTTTGATATTGTATGTAAACTTATGACTGCAATCAAAGAACAAGTCTTAGCAGATTTCCTAGTCGAACAAGACGATCAAATATGGAAGTAGATGAAGAAAAATTTGAGTCATAATGGACAATCCAAACATATGGCCTTTTAGATGCTTAAGAGCCCCATGTTCTGTATGAATAACAAATTATTTGGATTGTAAATAATTTTGCCACATTTCCAACAATCTCACCAATCCATAAATCTTTGTATCATGGGTTGGATAGTTAAGTGATCGACCAATCATTGTTGGTGTTGGACATTCTTAGATTGTTTTTTATCTTTTCTTCATCAAATTTTAGGCCTTGAGAACTCGCAATAAATCCAAGGAAGACAAGTTGATTAGTACATAATGTACACTTCTTGAGATTAGCATAAAAACTCTTTTGTAGTAGAGTTTGCAAAACCAACTTAAGGTCCTCTAGATGCTCTCCAAACTTTTGTTGTAAATTAGTATGTCATCAAAATGCACCGTAAAAAACTTTCATATCCTCTTACAACCTAATTCATCAATCTCATAAATGTATTAGGAGGATTAGTAAGCCCAAATGGTATAACTAACCATTCATGCAATCTTTGCTTGGTTTTGAAGGTTGTTTTCCCTCAATCTACTTCTCTCATTCTGACTTGGTAATAACCACTCCTTAAATCAATATTAGATAATATGGAGCATCACTAAGTTCATATAGTATGTCATCAAGTCTTGAATTAGATAGTGGTAGTTTATGGTGATATTGTTAATGGTACGACAATTCATACACATTCTCCAACTGTCATCTTTTTTAAATAAAAATAATACGGGTACAACACATGGGTTAAGGCTCTTTTATATGTATCATTTAGCCATCAATTCATGTAATTTTTTCTTCAAATTCTTAATTTCTTCTGGGTTCATGTGGTAGGTTGGCTTGTTTAGTGATGCAGAACGAGGAACAAGATCAGTTTGATGTTCAACGTCTCAAAGAAGGGATAAACCAAGGGCATATCTTCTAGAAAAATATCTTGATATGTTGTCAAAACGTTCTTAACTTCATTTGGTAGTTCTGATATGTTAACTCCTGAATTTAAACACTTCTTGTACAAGATCAAGAGAACGGTGCTTCCAGTACTCATGGACTTGAAAGCAGCATTAGAATATAAATATAGGCTTGGTTTACTTACCTCAGCTTATTTAGTCATCCGTGTTTATATTTCATGAACTCTGGGTGGGCTAAAAGGTGTTAAATTGATTTTTTTCTTACTATGCACAAATGAGTAGATGTTTGTGCATCCATAGTGACATACTTCAAGATCAAACTTCCATGGTCTACCAAGTAGTAAGTGTCCAAATTGCATATGCACTACATCATACAAAACTTCATCTTAATATTTTCCTATATAAACGGAATAGTAACCTGATATGTGATGTGTAATGCATCTTGATCATTGAGCCATCGTA
Source organism: Limnanthes douglasii subsp. nivea (assembly GCA_036936605.1). NCBI lineage: Eukaryota > Viridiplantae > Streptophyta > Magnoliopsida > Brassicales > Limnanthaceae > Limnanthes > Limnanthes douglasii. The sequence goes on along the minus strand of JAUPFV010000002.1, from coordinate 214,932,027 downwards.
GATTGTAATGACGTAGATGTTTATTCTTTGCAAGACCTAATTTTTCCACTATAAACTTACTAGCCATATTAGTTTAAGAAATTTCATTTATGATCAGATTGCATAAAAAATTTAATAGTACATCTAGTGTAAAGATGTTCTCCTTTAGATGGTTTCTTAATGTTGGATTATCGCACTTAAGACTCTTCTTGCTCTCAATAATTAGCATATGGATACTCAGTTTCTCTTTCATGGTCTGATTTCTTATCTTCACATTCATCTTGTGACTCATAAAATCCATTTGTATTGATAAACATGACACAATGATGTGGGAACTATCTAGCATAATACTAATTTCCCTGACATTTAAAGCATTTAACTTCACGAGCTCTAATAGGAGTAACTTCCATCATCTTTGGTACTCAATTTTTTATCCTTTGCTTTTTGCATCAGTCTCCATTTATTTTACTTTATCCAATAGTTTGTTATTATTTCGGGTCCATATTTGTGTTATTCTGGTCCGATTAGAGGTGGTAATTTTGCACTTAAGTTGATGCTCAACTTTGTATAATAATATAGAATATTTTGTACAACTGAGTATATTGTTTCATTTTTACCTTTCTTGCAACACATTCTTGCAAACCATTTATAAAATGGACCATTAGCGCTTCTTTGGACTCTTCTATTTTCAAATGATTTATGAGTTGTTCAAACTCATCAAAATACTCCTCAAATGTTATGGTTTCTTGTGACATCTTCCTAAAATGTTTTTTAGATCATTATGGTAATGAGCAAGTACATACCTTCGTCTTAAAAGAAACTTCATGTCTTCCCAACTGTTTATGGGTCTATAATGTTGCCTTATCCTTTATGTTACTTCTATGTCCCACCAAATAAGAGCATTATCTAAAATTGTACAATAGTTATGACAATCTATTTGTGCTTATTATATCCCTAACACTCAAATATATAATCCATACGTCTTTCTCAATTCATGTAAACATTATAATCTTATTTTCCAATTAATACATGAGGTTATGTTTAGCTCTATATTTAGAGGCCTTTTTGGTCATTCCTCTCTTGTCCATTCTCTCCCAAAAGGATCTTTTCTTTGGTTTTGATGAAACAAAGAGTCTTGAGGGTTATCTTCCAAATTATGCATGTTATCATCTTCATCTTCTATTTCAGCATGTTGTGGAGGTAAGACGCTTTTAATGGTTCTAAATCTCATTGTGTGATACTCAATTCGCCCAATACGTTATCAAAATTCATTCTTCATAGTACGAACTTCTTCACCTTGTGTTTGCATCATTTTATTTTATATTTGCATATTCTCTTTCATAATAGTCATCAATTGAAAAATAGTTTCCATATTATTTTCTTTTATTGCAATGGGTTGTGTGTAAGGATAATACAATCTTGATAAGGGACCTTTCGACTCTGATACCAAATTATGTAGGTACATGATCTGTATGATTAATTATTGTTCAGAGAACTCTCATAAATAAAATCAAAATGGAAAGTGATAAAAAAATAGATGATAGATCGAGTTGTGCCACAAATAGGATTGTAAAGCATTTGACAAATAGAACTAAACTCGTTTCTCATGAGAATAGTTAGAAACAGATTTGTCCCAGATAAAAAATTTTGAGTATAAACTTATTATTATTATTATTTAATTCAATACAAGGACTTTATGACTCTATATATAGTCACACAAAAAATAATTATTAAAAATGAAATAATTATGTTTTACTCTTATAAAAAAAATTAAATAATTTTATAAAGTCCAAAATTGATTCTTAGATAATAAATACAGCATTACTCTTCTTGACTCTCTTAAAACAAAATTATATGAGTTTAAAGACTTAAAGAGTATATTTTGGACAATAAATATGAATAACTCTCCTTGACTCTCTTAAAACAGAATTGAATAAGTTTACAGACTTAAAAGTAAGTCTTGGATAATAAATACAAAATAACTCTCCTTGACTTTTAAAATTTTGTTAATTTGATGTCTTATAGAAGATATTCTCATCTGGGCATTAACAAAATGGATTGATATTGCTAAAATGACTTAAAGGATTGTCTATAGCACTTAACAATATCGTCTTGAATTGTTGTTGTTGTGAACTGAAACAAATTTATCACATTTACTCCAATCAAATGTCGTTTTTGAGCAGTAGTTAAAATCTAAGTCTGCATGCTCTATTTGGCTTATAAGTCTCTTCATGACCTTGTTGAACTCTCCACGAAGCTCTTTTGCTCTTAAGCGTGTTATAGGATCAATTCCAGTATTTGGTACTTTGACGATCTCATGTTAGTTTTCAGCAAATTTGTTTGGATGTCCTCATCACATCAGAAAGTCATGGATGTTATACGAAATGAACTTCCATATTTTTTTCATATTAGATTGGAAATCGGAAGCTCATCGTGTGATTCGTGCGATATTTCACACGACATATGGGCTTCCCAAAAACACGTATTCTTCATTCCACCGTGATTTTCTACAAATAAGTATCCCAAACATAAATTTATACATGCCCTAAACAATACAACTAACTAGGAATCAAACAAACAACTAAATATATATCATATTTTTATAATCTTAAGCTTCTAACTCAAATATCTATGTATATTTAACAAGAATAAAAAATTATTTCTAAAACTTTACAAGATTGTAACATAGAGATCTAAATTTTTATTACAAGAAGATGATCATTTTTCTTGATCTTACAGATTATCTAGATGTTTTTATACATTTTGAGTCTTTTGACTAGTTGATAATTTAGTTTGTTTTGAAAATTCTTTGTTGAGACAGATCTTTTGCTTTGTGTGTGTGAGCTTCTTTTGTTAGTCCTTGTTCCATGTTGATGCTTATGTTCTTTTTGTATTTTCATGTTCATGCAATTCAATAAGAAAATATGTTGGTCAGGGAGATCTTTGCCAATGTATTAGTTTTCTTGATCGTATTAGTCAATATTGGAATCTTATGTATCCAATGTTGATAATTCAAGTAGAATTATGGCATTTAAAGGCATATGTGTTTGATTAGCTAAAATTTAACAATTTGATTTCTGATTGATTATGTGTTTGACCACCCAGCCGATGACAGAATTTTTTCTCTAAATATATGCCTAATGAACATTTTGAAAGAGATAAAATTCCTACAATAATTTATTATCAATACTAAATACCATGGAGCTTTTCCATATCCAAGTATGTCAAATAAAAATAAGGAATCAATTTTTATGTCTACATGCTTGAATTCATTCTGTTTGCAATACACTAATCCATCTAATAATGCCCTAGTTTCTATAGTTAATAGAGTATATATTTTTCCTAATATAGTAACTTTAGCATAAATCAGTTCACCATATTCATTTCTCAATACAAAACCATTGCTACCTCTTCATTAGTTAGTCTTGAACCATCACAATTTAGTTTTTGTTGAATCGGAGATGGTGGATGCCATTTAATATAAAGATAATGTTTATGATTTGATAAGTGATTAAAAAAGTAAAAAATAACTTGCAATTTATAATTCGCCTTTCCGGTGTTTGAGTTTGATAATCTTAGAGTTGTCAAGAGTAGATATAATAATATAACATTATCAGTTATATTTTTGGAAGAGAGCTTAATATTATTGTATTTAAATTTGTTTATAGAAATCCATATACACCATACTATTATAGGAGGCAAAATGGTTCTAATGTGAATGGTTTTTATCGTGAAAATGAACCAAATGTTTACAATGTGGTTTATTGACATATGATTGCCTATAATAATGTCAAATAACTCAGTAAAGTATTGTCAAACACCCCATGAAACATGATAGGATACAAAAAGATGATTTAAATTTTCTGAGCTTTGGCAGTTCTGGCATTTTGATGCTAAACTAAAACCCTTCTTTTGAATGATTGAGCCGATTGATATTAAATTATTTAGAATCCTCCAAAAACCGAAATAACACTTTTTTGGAGTGATGTTATTCCATAATTTCTTTAAAATAATAGATTTTAGTTCAATGTCCCTAATTTCATTCCATGTATCTTTAAGGGAGAATTTGCCATCGGAATATACTTTACACGGGATAGTATCATCATGATTAAGGTTTAGAGAATTTTTTTGAATTCTCGTGATGTTTGATTGAAGAACATTGTCCTTTAATTTTTCTATGTTCCAATCATTATTTATCCAAAATTTGGAAACGTTTTCTTGTTTATACCAATAATTGTTTTCATTTGGGGAAATAATGATCAGGAAGTGGATCTATTTGTCGAGCCAGAAATCAATATTTCCTTTTCCAAGTTGCCAATAAATATATTATTCAGCTAATTCTTTTTTTTTATCATTTTTCAAACTTTTGAGTTTTTTGTTCTTTATTAGTTTGTAAATGGTGAACTTTAGGACAATATATAGAATGCATAAGTTTGGCCCATAGGGTTTGATTTTCTCGGAGAGTTAACCAAAGTTTGTAGGTTAAAGATATTTTAATTAATTTTATCTTTTTTATGTTTAAACCATTTTCATCAAATGGTTTACAACGCTTTAACCTTCTAACCATATTATAGTTTTTATAGTTTCATTGTAACCCCAAATAAATTTATTTAGTAGTTTATTAATTCTTGATATTACATTTTTTGGTAATTGAGTACTTTGCATGTAGTAGATTGGGATAGCAATGAGGCCTGATTTGATAAGAATCATCCTCTCACCAAGTGATAATGCTTTAGTGTTCCAATCTGTTATTTGGATTTTTATTTTCTCAATAAGATTATCAAAATAGAAGATATCATTATTTGAGTGAATCGTTATGCTAAGATATCTGAAAGGGAGATAGATAATGTTGTTTCCAGAGAACTAATTTTGTTTATACTCATATGAGTAAGGGATATGAATTTTTCTTTTTTGTTAATTTATTGATCAGACATGTTTTGATATAAGTCAAGAAAATCACATATGGTCTTGACAGTATTGATAAATTCATTTGTAAATAGGATTACATAGTCTGCAAAGACAAGACATGGAATGTTAACCAACCCTCTTGAGTTGTATCTCATGGAGATGTAGTATTATTTACGTTTTTTTAATTTATCTTAATAAGAATTCTTTAGCAATAATGAACAGGTTGGGTGATAAAGGATCACACTGTCTAACTTCATTGCTAGAATTAAAATAACCAAAAGAGTTATCATTTATAATTATTGAGTATAAAACATTTTATATGCCTATTTTGATTAGATGAATGAATTGTATGCTAAAACCAAAGGCATGCATAATGTTGTATATAAAATTGAAATTTATTCTATCAAATAATTTTTTCATATCTAGGTTTATAATAATGTTATTTCCCTAGTTTTTTTTTGTTTAAGTCATGTATTAACTCTTCCGTTATTAAGATGTTTTCTTGTATGTTCTTATTTTCAACAAAAGCACCATGTTCATCTGAAATGATTTTGGGGAGAATTTTGGTAATTTTATCGTTTGTTAGCTTGGACAGTATTCTGTTGAATATTGTACAAAGGCTGATAAGCCTAAAATATTTCCAGGTCTTTGGTGAGTTTGATTTGGGAATTAGGCAGGTTATAGTTAAAAATATAACTTTGACAGATGAAATATTATTGAAGTAAGCTCTTACAGCTTCATATAGGTCATATTTGATGATTGTCCAACGGGTTTGAAAGAAAATAAAGTTGAATCCACCAACTCTAGAGATGCTATTTGGATCAATAGTTTTAATTTTATTATGGATCTCATCAATGGAAATATTTTACATTAAAAATTAATTGTCTTGGTATGTTATTAACTTTAGAATAATCTCATTAATGATGCTTTAGTTTAATTGGTTGTTTCAGTAGTTTAATATAGTTTGGAAATAATTTACAACAGATTCTCCAATTTGGGTTTGATTTTGGTTCCAAGCATCATTTATTATTATTCCATTTATTTAATTTCTTTTCCTTCTCTTTTTGACAAAGTTATCAAAACATTATGTGTTTTTGTCACCCTATTTTAGCCAAAGAGATGCATTTTTTTGTGACAATAAGTTTCTTCTCTGGCAAGCAAGTTTAAGTGAATGGTTCTTAATTTTAAGAGGTTAATTTTTTTTGTATAGAATTGTTGAATTCTTCTAAATTCCTTTCAACAAATTTGCATATTCTTCTCCTTTGGCAATACTATTAAATATATTTCCAAATATCTTTTTATCCAAGTTTTGAGTGTATTTTTTAGTCTTCGTAGTTTTAAACATAAGACATATATGGGATTGTCATACATGGATTCTTGCACAATTGTTTTCAACAGTTTTTATGAAGTCTTTATGGAGAAACCATATATTTTGAAATTTGAATGGGGGTTTAGGTCTGTTTGTGTTTGATGTTACAGAGATCACTAAGGGTTAGTGAACTGAGCCAATTATGGCCAGATATTTCACCCTTGTAGTGAGCATTGTGCGATTTCCTGTCAAAATGCTTCCACTTGTTGTTGTTTGACCATGTAAATTTAGATCATGATTATCCATGATTTTCTAATTAGAGTCCATTATTATGTTGTTGAATTCATACATGCCTCTTAAACAGAGGGTGGAGCATGTCAGTTATTCTCAGGCTTTGGATATTGTGTTAAAGTCTCTAACTATTAGCCAAGAAAGGTTTATTTTTGAAATTTGTCTTAAATGATCCTACAGAGACAGACTTTGTGAGTTGGTACACTTAGCATAAACAATGGTGACTATGAATTTTTTGTTGGAAGAATGATGGATCACCATTGTGTGTAATAATTGGTCATTGTTACACAAAATCTGAATTTTGAATTGATTTCCCCTCAAAAGCCAAATTTATTGTTGTTGTTTCAAAAATTTGTTTCAAAACAAAAAAAATTAGTTATTTTATCATTACATATCATTCGCTCTTAAAGAGCAATGAAATCTATGTTTTCTACTTTTACAGCTCTTTGGTAACCTACTCCTTTTTCATTCCAGTTTAAAATGGCTATAGTTATTTATAGATTGAGGTTGAGGATCTGGTATATTCTCTGAAATTCAGTATTTTCTTGATTAAATTACATTTTAGGCTTTTAATCTTTGGTTTGCTGGTTTTTTGTGCCTTTTTTGTTGTTGTTTTTATGGCAGAAGTGTTTTTCATTTCATGAGAAGGGGTAGGCTAATGGTTTGTCTGTTTTTGGGTTTTTTCAGTTTCACTACTAAAAGAGTTTCCTAAGTTGATGGAATGAATCGCTTTAATCACCTCTCTATCGGAAACATCAGATGGTTCTTACTTGGTTTAAGATAAATAATTTGTCATCTTTAGTTATAATTTGAGGATTAGTGGATAAAGTGACATTTACATTTTCAGAATGAATCTGATTTGAGATTAAGTTTGATTCATATCGTAGTGAAGAAGTTTTTTATTGATGAAATTTTTCATTTATATCTTTGCTTGTTGAGGTTTGGTTATCGGTGGTGGTTAAAGCTTGACTACCATTTGTATTTGAGAGTTTGGTGGTTTTTGTGAAATTTGTTAGTTTTGATCAACAATTACTGATTTTAATTTTTGGGACCCATACTTTTTTTGGTTGAACTGTGGGTTTCTTAAGGGTGTTGATTGGTTCAGAGGAATTGGGATTCCTTTAACCATTAATGATTTTATCTTTTGTTTATTGTTTATAGTGACTAGAACTGTGGCCTAAGTGTTTACATGTTTGACAATAAGCATGCTTATCACCATAGGTGATATTCTGCCAAAATCCTTCTCGTTTCCCAAAACTGATCCAGAATTTTCGGAGAAGAGGTTTGGAGACATCAATAATGAACCAATTAAAGCTTGCTCTGTTTTTGTGAGGAACCCATACTGCAAAAGACAATCCAATTTCATAGGCAATATGAGTTACCGAGTCTTGATTATATAACATTTCGGATATTTTGGGCAAAGAGATCTAACTACCATCTAGGGTTGAAGCTAAGGGACCATATAAAGATTCTAAACGAAAATTGTCCTATAATTTTTTTTCGTTTCCAAAAAAAATATGTCTAAATTAGGTCAAACTCGATAAAGAAATGTCTATAATCTCAAATTGAGACACTAAAATATATATATATATATATATATATATATAACTTTAAAAAAACATATAGTTCGCAGTAAACACCTTAACAATATGGTGAAATCAAAATTTGAAAGTCTCCCACTTTTGAAATGGGCTAATTTGAAAGGTTTTGAAATTTTGAAGAGATAAGCATCATAGCAAAAAAGACTATTGAAACAAAATAGTATAAGAGATGGAATAAATTCCAATAAAAATATGATTAGGACTCCAATTAAAAATGTGATGAGATATATCATAGCCCAACTATGATATCAATCCAAAGACAAAAAAAACGAAATATAACATAACCTAGATATAAATTAAATTTTTAAGAGCCTAGTAATTTGGTTTTTTTTTTCATAGCAACTAGACTTTTTGTTTGCTAATCATATAAGCTTAATAACATAGAACTTTCTTAGTCTATATATTCAGAGTAACAAAATAACTTCTCGTTTATAAATCTATAAGCAAAAAATAAATAAGAAAAAGTATGAAACCAATCAACTCCTTAGTATCAACAAAAACAAAAACAAAGCTAAATCATTGTTGTTAATATCCTCCTCCATTCAATCCAACGTAATTGTCTACAAGACTCCGAAAACTTAAAACACAGAGACTTTGCACGCCTCCTACTTAAGACATTAGACAAGTAAAATTAACAGCTGCAATAAAACAAAGTCTCAAATAACGTAAAACCCAAGTAGTTAGACACTAGAAGAACAGTCTCTTGCCCAGTGATCATCCTTACCGCACTTGAAACAACCGCCAGACGACTGTGTCCTTAATCCAGATTGCGGCAAATGATGTGCCGATGAAGAAGAGCAATCTCTTGCAAAATGTCCTTCTTTTCCACACTTATAACAAGTTCCAGCTGATACATTCTTCATTCCAGATTCCATCTGAGGATAAGAAGACAAAGCAGGGCAATTTCTTGAAAAATGCCCTTCTCTTCCACATTTATAACAAGTGCCAGTCGAAACATTCTTCATTCCAGATTCCGTGTTAGGATAAGAAGGCATGCCAGGGCAATCTCGTGAAAAATGCCCTTCTTTTCCACACTTGAAGCAAGCAGAGCTAGTTCTTGTACTGTCATAGCTTTTGTTTGAGTTGTTATTGAAGTTGTTGGCCATGGGGGAACTATAAGGAACAGCAGATTTGACTGTTTGATCCTCGCACCACTTAAAGAAACCACAAGATAACTGTATAAAACCATTAACCTTAATGATTAATATCAAGCAAGAATGCTATATCTAAATGTATGTCTATAATATTAAAACAAGTACAGCTTGTTGTCGTTTCTCTATGACTAGTCTCACTTCTATTGCATCCGGCTTTGAATGCCAAGTAGTCTCCTTGAGTATGTGCAGTTTAAAAAAACTAGTCCTCCGACTACAATTTTATTTCAGATTAGTCCCCTGACACACTGAAGTATCCAGAGCAACAAGTTACTTTATCTTCAAACCTCAAGTCAAATAAGGCAAATTAAAATAAGTGTCATATGCATTCTATGACAATTCCATGAATAAATTGTGAGTCATCTTAATTTATCTGGGAGCTAATTTGGAGCAGATCTTAGTGTCGGATGACTAATCTCTTAAAGCAGACATGATCAGGAACTACCGAGCACTCAAAGACTAATGCATTCTTTTAGATTATCCAAACCAACCTTGAACAATTCGTTTTGTTCTCGAAGTACCCTGTGAAACTCTTCTCGTCTCAACCATAAGGACAATGGAATATAAAAATTATCATGGCGTAATCTACACAATCAAGTATAAAATCAATTTATGGAACAAAAGCCGAACTAACTTTACAAGGTGATCTGGCATAACACTGTAATTCTATTGGATATATTGGTGTGTATATAAGTATCCCACTGGATTTGGTTCAATATACAAACCTACTATCCTAGTCTGTCATTCAAACAAAGAAAGTTCATGTGATAATCACTCCGGCCATCGTAATCCGTTACTTATTACAAAAATGACAAACCTCAAGTCATTGAAGATACAGTGATGCCCTATGCTAATGCTGTTAGAGGCAAAGCGAGCTTTTACGCCACAGCCTACGATGTAAGGGTGATGGTACTTACAAGCAACGACACTTGCCTCACTTCTCTCAACGAGGATTAAAGTTGCAGAGTTCATTTGCACCACTTACTTCGGATTTCATGTTTACTAATTTCATTTGTATTAGCTACCTAGAAGGACCCAATACCCTTGCTTTCATCTACACCTTAGCTTACAACATAAATTAACCATAAATCCAGTGGTACAAAGATTTGATTTTAGACATTATATAAAGGTTAAATCATATTACCAAACTCAAGTCTTTTATTCCAAACTTACTGGAAGTACATCTGCTAGCCATAACGTATCCACATACACAGAATATATAAGTAAAATGCTCCAAGAACAACTGAAATTTTCACGACAGATAAATAAATGTGACATTACTTGATTCACAGGGCAGCAATAGAACTGCCTGCCCATGTTTTGCCCAGTTTTGGCAGTCCGTATAAGACAAGAACCAGCTCCACAAGAACACGGAAGGTCCGGGAAGCTGGAAATGTTCGCATTGGCGTAGCTAGGAGTCGCATTGTCAGTTCCTCCTGAAGGCTGATTACCATCGCACCACTCAAAAAATCCACAGCCACCGTTTTCCTGAGCTCGGTTCCAATAATTTGTAATCATAACCACTCAGATAATCAATATATATATATATATATATATATATATATATATAGTAGTAAACACAATCAGTTAAAGGAACACAATTTATATATATAAGCAATGGGTATGTAAGAGAAACAAGCAAGTGAATGCATAGTACCTCTCGATTAGGGCATTTATAGAACTTGCGGCCCGGATTTTTAACAGTATTAGCCGTGAGAATACTACAAGGACCATATCCGCATGGACATTTCTTCTCAGGGAAAGAAGAATCTGATCCACCGGTTGGACAATCACGTGACCAGTGGCCCGATTGCCCGCACTTGAAACAAGAGTCACCACCATCGCCACCACCTGTGACACCGCCACCGTCAAATCCACGAGACCCAGGAACAGGAACAACAACCTGATGGAGAGAGTTTTGTTGCCACGTGTAACTTTTGCTTCCTTTAAGAGCCGCGGTGTACGCTCCCTCGTACTTGATCGACGGCGATTCGGTTTCGACAGGCGTGACTTTCCGGCGTTTGGCCAACGCCGCTTCAGCTTCGGCCGCGGCTAGTTCAAATAAAAAGTCGTCTTCATCAACGTCGGCAAGGATCGAATTCGTCTTCATTGCGCCCCAAGTTTCTACCTCTAGATCTGTGTGTTTATATTCTTTGAGATTTTCAGCTTTCCTCCATTTTTTCCCGCGTAGACCAAAAGTTCTCAGGTATGCCTTTTATTTAATTTTTGTATCATGAGGTGGTCGCATCGGTTTGATGAAACAATTCATTTTAAAAACTAGATTATTTACTCTCTCTTCTTTTAAATATAAATCATTTTTTAATTTAAAAGGTATATAGTTTATTTATTTATTTTTTAAACAGATTTTTAAAGAGAAAAGTACCCATAAATACCTTGTCAAGTATAAAATACCAAGATGGTACCCGTTTTTGGACTAGTTTCATAAACTACCTAAAGCCACATTTTGGACAATTATACCCTCTAGGGTATAAAAGGGGTTGTTTTTGTTGAAACCCCTTTTTTCACCTTCTAATCAGACTTTTGGGTTCCAATTCCCCCCACTTTCACATTTCTAAATTTGTGGAGAGAGAAACACGTTTTACGAGAGCGAAACCAAAAGACATTTTTGAAACTCTCGTAACCGGCGATATCAATCGCACCTCTGCACCTCTGTTCCGATATTCCTGACAACCACGGCGAATCACCGGCGACCAGGTCGAAACGTCCTCCGGTAGTACTGAAACCCACCGGTGAACCACCGACGAAGACTAACCACTATTTTCATCTCCGTTTCGAAATTACTGACACGCACCGGCGAACCACCGCCGAGAAGTAACCTAACCTTTGAAGCAACCACTGTCTCTGTCTCTGGTTCGACATTTGGAACCACCACCGGCGAGCATCCAACTGCAACGAAGTTTCCGTCGAACGGAACAGTCGCGTTCGAACCAAACCAGGTATCTGTCTCTGTTTCGATGTGTAGGTTCTTTTACATTGTCGGTCGATGGCTGTTAGACGTCTAATATGGTACAGTGGTTGTTTCTTACTGTTGCTCGAACGGAATAGTAAGCTTATTTCTTACTGTTGCTCGACAGGACGATGGTAGTTGTATTGGTACTGAGTATGGTGTTGTTGATAGCATTGTGAGGTTGTTGTTTTAAGCTTTTCGATTTTGCGTAGGGTTGCCCCATATCTAGCAATATGGGCTTTATCATCTATCAGTATATAGTTTACCTGTCAGAGCAATCGATTTGGACCTGGCATGGTTTAATCGTTAACGTGTTTGATCGTGTGTAACACCTATAGGGATGCTGTTCCAAATGTTGTGAGCGTATGTAGGTATCGTCATACATCTAGCAATGTATATTGTAATTACTATCAGGGTCTGATAGTAGTTTACATGTAAGACATCACGTCTTTGCGATAAGTATAAGTTTCAATGTGTTCATAATGCAGTGGCTGCTTGTATTATTGCACCTTGTTACAATGTAAATTACTAACTTGCTTATTATGTAAATGTTGACAGGTTAAAATGACAGGAGTATTCTACCGCTCGGGATTGGTTGGCATAATCAATATCTTGAGACGTGATATAATCAAAGCCGAACACATCGAGGCTGCTCGCGGAGCACCTTTCTACACATTCCTCAAAACCTCGTACGACTTGAGGAACGAAACTCTGAAGCTTAAAAAGTTCCACCACCTGATAGAGGCGATATGTGGTTTATACGACGTCAGATGGAAGGCTTTCAAGATTGGACAAAAACGGGTAAGGCTGACCAAGAAAGACGTTCAGGCGATTTTTGGACTCAGACACGGTAACGAAGAGATGCCGATGAGCAAATCAGGTGGATTTATCGCTCGGTACGCCGATGGAGCAGAGCTAGATTCGACTTTGATGAAGAAATATTTCTTGAGTCCAAGGACGAGGAGAAGCGGGCCAACGAACGACAAATCAGTTTCAAACGCGCTAATAAAGGTAAATAGAGTATGTTTGAATGTAGTTGTTTTGTAGTTCGTACTGCATGCTTTGTTGGTTGATGAAATCCAGGTACATTTTCACATCACTATAAAAAGATTGCTATAAACAGCAATATCTATGAACACTAAGATATCATAGATATTGTAACATTAAAAGAACAGAACATGTAGACCTAATTTATAAGATGGTGGATAGATAGCAAGATGGAATGGACTAAATAGCAGACTGTATTAGCATAGATAGCAATTTAGCCAGAGATAGATATCAGAGTATGTAACAAATGTAAGTAATGTTAAATATGAAACAGAAAACAAAGCCTGATGTATGCAGATCTGTAAAGTATCGGCCTTGAATAGATTGGATATCAGAGGGTAGCAGCTAAGATAGCAATGTAAACGTGTATAGATATCAGAGTATGTTTACAAACAACTATGGTATGTATGCAATCATATATCTAATGTCTTATTAGTTTTGGATGCCTTTAATTGTTCTTTCTGTATTGTTGTTATGATTTTGGATGTTTTGTAGGAAGCAATCGAGAAAGCAGTTAGAGAAGGAGGGGAGGATGAAGCGAGGGATGTGGCTAGGCTACTGATACTTTTCATATGCTCGACACTGTTCTTTTCAGTGTCGGGCGATGTAATCGGGTGGACAGCAATCTTCTACGTGGAGAATCTGGAAAAGATAAACGACTATGACTGGTCTGGAGCCATCTTGGATAAGCTTCACAAATCGCTGGACAAATGTATTAAGGCCGGGCATCCTTCCAGAGTTATCGGATGCGTTGCTCTGCTTTTTGTAAGTATAGTGTGTTATGATCAGCATGTCTGTTAGGATAATGTTTTTTTAATGGTTAGTTATGTTCTGTGCAGCCGTTTTTTATGGAACATATTTCTATAAATGTCGACATACCGAGGCCTTACATAATACCTAGATGTTACAAGTGGTGGGGGCTAGAGGGCAAGGAGTCTACATTTGAAATGATCCAGATGGTCGGTGAGCTCAGGGACGACGAGGTATGTTGTGGTATAGTAGATATATCGTAGTAGTATAATACATATATCAGTTATGATTAAGATATTTTGCTGCTAAATGAATATTATACTGTATTTCCTAGGTTGTCGGCGGGGAGTTGGTGTTTACAGCATCAGAATGTTTTGTTTATGGAGTAAATGATTCGAGGATAAGGTGGGAAGGGGCTGGTGAACCAAGCGAAGAGACGAGTAGGAAAAGAAAGAAATCTGTTGCGAACAGAAGTTCAATAAGGAAAGAAGATGACGGAGCTGGTAGTAAGAAGATAAGAAGTTCGATGATTGAGGTTGAAGATGATGTTACGTTGGGGGAGTTCATTGTGGAGAGGAAGGCAAGAGTTGGTAAAATCAAAGGGGAGAGGTTGAAGAACCGGAAAAAACGTAGGTCGAGTATGATTCCTAGTTTTTGAGTGTTGTCGCAGTCGGTACTGCGCGACAACAAAAAACTGAAAAAAAGAAGCCGGTTGCGCCGGTTGAAAGTTGAGAACAAGAGGCTTAAAACATGCCTTGATGAAAGAAACGAAGAGGTTAGTGCTAGCATGTTTTCTAATAACTAATAACATCTGTATGTTTGTTAAAATGAAGATGTCTATCAATGAAGTATTATGTAACTATCATTGTTAAAAATAATGTAACAATTTCGTATGCTCGTTTGAATCAGGTTGAAAATTTGAAGAAAGATCTGGATGACCTTAAACAAAAGCTGAAGCTGGCAGGTGAAATAATGGATGGTGAGGATCAACAACTTATGTTGACCTTGTCCACGCCATTTTGCCGCGTTGATGAGGAAGTTACTGAAACAGTAGATGCACGCGTTGGTGAGAAGGTGGTTAAGGAAACACTGGTGTACAAAAGAACTCGGAGGCCTGTAGTAGCTGAAACAGAAAAATCAACGGAAGAAGAGGGCTTTGATGGGGAGGATAAAACAGAAGAACGACAGGAGGTTGACAAATCGGAGGAGGACAAAGAAGAAGTTGACGGAGGTGGGGTTCAATCCGAAACACGTGTTGAACCATTGGAAGAAAGTACTACACAGGATGCTGTTGTTGTTGTTGATGTGTCATGGAAGCCGAAAGGGACTACAACAAGTGGTTGCGACGCTGGTAATGGGAAACGGGATGTGGCAGAAGAATTACCACCCCTAACTCATGCTGCCGGTGCGCAGAATGTAGTTTTGGTACCTGCACAGGGACCTGGTGTTGGAAACAACGAGGTTGAACAACAGCAGCTGGCGGTGGACAGAAATGATTTGTTGGACGAAGTATCCAATGAAGGAACGAATACAATGGAACGACAGTTGGAGGAGTCGCCAAAAACCGTCGATGAAGGAAAGAAGGCAGAGATAGGTGAGGACAAAGGAGAAGATGACATAGTAGTAGCGACTACTTTATTGGAGATAGCAGCGACCGAACTACAGGTTCCAGAACCTGTCTCTCACAATGTAAGTGGATGTTAAAGTTGTATTTCAATATCATACATGATTGATGGTTAATCTAACAATTAATAGTTTCCAATCGTATGTTTTTAGGAAGTCGAAACAGCAGAGCCTGAAGACACACGACACTCTAGCTTAGTTCTATTCACTGGCACCGGAACAGCAGCAAAGTGCGAACAGCTATCGCAAGCTGTGTCTCCATTAAAGTTGATAGAAATTTCCAACAGAGGAGATCAATCGGCAGAGAAGATTGAAAAAGTGTCACAGGTTGAGCCATATTCGTACGCAACACCAGAACAACAAAAAACAGCATCGAAGGGTCTTATTGTCAAGTCAGTTACGCCATTGGCTGACGATAGCTTTGTAGATTGCACTCAATCATTTTATGCTGAAGTTGACAAGGCTGTTGAAACTTCAAACGAGAAGAGACGTACACTCGAATCCATCGAGGAAGAACAAACGGACGTTGAGGTAAGTAGATATTTGGTATTCTGGATAAACATTTAAAAAGTATTGTTAACAGTTTACTATGATGCTTATTTTTAGGTACCCTTTGATGACATGCCTGGGTTCAACTTACTTACTCCGACGCAGGTTCAACAACAGCAAACTGAAGTTGTAGCTTGGCCGTTCCAGACAAAGACAACGGAACTGATCGATGTAAGTGAGTACGAGAAAGTGGTGAGACTGAAACAGGTAGAACAACAAGAAGATCCAGAAGTGTGGTACTTGCCAACAACAGAGTTCTCGTACAGGCTTTCCGTAAGTGTGACAGAGATAATGGAACTGCCTAACGAAAATCAATTGGACTTCAAGGTAAAAATCTATTTTTTTTAGTCGTATCGTATGTTCCTTGTTAGTCTAGCAACGTGTCTATATACGTCTACCAATAAACTGTTGGAACCTCAACTGACTTGGGATTGTAATTGTGGTCTGATAGGTGATAGATGCTTGGATATATAAGCTGTTAAAGGATTCAGATTTCAAAGTACCTGTGAAAGGGTTTGATAACAAGTATTCATTTCATGTCCCAGCCATCCAAATAACTGGGATTGCAACTGTAAGTTCCCAGAGGATTATTGGTTTTATATTAGGTACATCTACTTCCCCTAATTAATGTCTTAAATTTACAGGGGACACTGGCTAAAAAGGGAGATATGTCTGCCATTGTGGACAATGTTTTTGAGACAATGCCCCGCGACACATATGTTGCATTCGTCCCCCTATGTACTGTAAACACGGACGGCGTGAACCACTGGACGCTCCTGGTCATAGACATGGAGAATGGGGCTGCCAGAAGCTACAACCCAATGCTGCCGTGGAGCAAATTCATTCCAGATAAGACAAGAAACTCAGTCGATGCTCTGGTAAGGAATCTAAATTCCAAGTAAACTATTTTGATTGCATATCTAGCTATTCCGAACATTATATCTAGCAAACAGTATAGTAATGTATATCAATGACTGCTACTGTATCTATCAATGCAGCTGGCATATTGCATGAAGAAGAAATATATTCCGCATGTTAAAGGTGGGTACAAAATTAAGACCATGTTAAACATCCCACAGCAAAAGAGGGACAGCTATGACTGCGGTGTTTTCGTTTGCAAATACGTAGAAGACATAATTACAGAAGGGTTTGTTGGACGAAAATATGGTGATGAAATGCCGGCAGAAACAAGAGCTAAAATATTCAAACATTTTTTGAATGATCGTAACACAAACAAACGGTGGTAGTATGTACTTTATATTTTGGTATCCATTGATTAGCATTGGGTGAATTGTGCAAAACATCTATGATTTATGTTTGTAGACGAAAATTTACATGTAAACGCACTTTTAACTTGTTGCGGTCGACTGGGAAAAAGTTATCAAAGAACAATCTGTGTTACTTAATCTATCTGATAGAGTCCCTAAAGCTAGCAAGCAGTAATACTTTAAATACCAGAGTATGTAAAACAAACTATCAGACAGGCTTATTAAATGGCAAACTATGTATACATATTTGTCAGACCAAATGTATTTTGAAACGTAATTTTAGTGACCGTTGTTTCCATCTCTAGCCACTGTTGAAAGCAGCACGCCACAATCTTTTCACAAAATCCACCTTAATAATGAGCCTCTGTTCAAAAAATTACATGTAAATGAACTAGTTCACATAACTGTTACAGGATTCAGTGTTGTATCCTACAAATTTTGATATGTTGTTACCATTCGCACTGTTAGTGGTAGTTATATATCTACTATTGGTAAATATAAGAGATGTATTAAAAAAGTACCAATAATGCATATATAAGAAGAACTATCAATGTTCACCAAATTGTCTATCTGGGGTTAAGGAAGGATCTATCTGGGGTTAAGCAGGCAAATTTCGTAGTGCGAAACATATCGTAATTTAAAATCATTTTGGTTACGAACCATAAAGTATAGTTTTAGATATCTTTCAGAAAAAATAGATAGACCAGATAGGTTTTACATTTTTAATATAATTTATCTACCATTCAAAATTACTCGCAAATATCATATAACAGGTTATTGATGCACAAAATAAAAATATATGGACTGCACAACATGGTTATTGGTAGATAAATGCAATTAATTTGTTGAAAGGACTGATAACCACACACATTACTCATTACTACATTAATGTGTTAAAACCATTGGTTTGATAGAACTTGAAAAGACAATGGGTAGATGAAGTAGAATGATTACCTTCATTTAATGTATGTGTGCCATTAAAGTTGATTTCTGAAAATATGGTTGCTTAAGGGGACTCAGCATTGGGTGCTGGGTTTTGCTATAAATAGAGGGTCATATGTCAACCTATTACTCACAAACCTACCAGCAAAGGAAAAAAAAACCCAGAACCTCTACCCTAAGTTCTTACCTCTGCTCCTCCAACCATGGCTCCTTCATCACCCTTCTCCCCACACCAGTCCAGCGAGGACGCCTGGTCCTCTGACTACTACTCATGTGAGAAGGCCTACAAGCGCACGACAACGTCGGAGTACTCCTCTGACGAAGAAGATGATTGGTCTGTCTGGTCTGAGGACCAAGAAGACCCTTATGGATCATGGGATTCTTGGTTCATGGACGACTGTTATCTTTCTGACGATGAGAAGCTGCCAAAAAGGAAAAGGTGTAAGAGCGTTAACCCATTTTGGGATGAGGAAGACGACGATGAAGATGAAGAGGCAGACGACGAGGCCTCTGACGACGAAGAAGGTGATGAAGATGAAGAAGAAGAAGAAGAAGAAGAAGAGGACGAGGTATCTGATGGAGACGACTCCGATTAGGTTAGAACATTTAGATGTAGTTTCATGGCCATGTTGGTTTTTATTTTGTTGTTTTTAACGTATGTTTATGCTTTTTTGTGGACTGTAACTTGCCCCAACCCTGTGCAGTAGTGTTGTTTTTTGACAGGGTTGGATGATTTAGGGTTGTTTGGACTGTTGCATGATTTTAATGTACAAGTTTCGTTGTATTTTACCTTCGTTATCTAGTCAAACTGGTAAGGTATAGTTTTACAAGGTGCAGTTGAAGGTAGCAGTTTAAGTTGCAGTTTTTGCACAGAATCGCAATCTATGAACACTAAGATATCGGAGGTATGGTAACATTAAAAGAACAAACAATGTAAACATAGATAGCAAGGTTGAATCGAGTGGACATCAGAGTATAACAGCATAGGTACCAAAGATGTTAAATGTAAGCAAAGATGTTAAAACCAAAACAGAAAACACATGTTGATGTATCTGCCAGATGCGAAATCCAGAAACTATCAATGTTGAATATAGTAGATATCAGAGGGTTGCATCAGAGATAGCAATGTATACAGGGATAGATACCAGAGTATGTAACAAACATATATGGAACTTGTCATTTCTATAAGGGTACAAAACATAAGTCGAGATACAAGAAGTGTTTATCTTTTAGATGAATCAGGCATGAATGATTTTAAGTACACATATAACAAATGTAAGTAAGGTATCAGATGGATCTAAACCAAAACAGAAAACATATCTTGATGTATCTGTCAGATGCATAATCCAGAAACTATCAATGGTTAATATATTTGATATCAGAGGGTTGAAACATAAATAGCAATGTATACATGGATAGATATCAGAATATGTAACAAACAGATATGGACCGTGTCAATTCTTTTAGGGGACAAAGCATATGTTGAGACACAAAAATTGCTTATATTTGAGATGAATCAGGCATGAATGATTTTGAGTACATCTATAACAAATGTAAGTAAAATATCAGATGGATGTAAACCAAAACAGAAAACACGTCTTGATGTATCTGTTAGATGCAAAACCCAGAAACTATCAACGTTGAATAGAGTGGATATCAGATGGTAGCAGCATAGCTAGCAATGTATACAGAGAAAGATATCAGAGTATATTTCGAACAGATATGGTTCGAGCCAATTCTATAAGGGTACAAAACATAAGTGGAGATACAAGAAGTGATTATCTATGAGATGAATATGGCATGGAAGATTTGAAGTACATGTATACAAATGTAAGTAAAGCATCAGATGAATGTGTACCGAAACAAAAAACATACTTTGATTGTATCTGTTAGATAAAATAGCACAAAGCTATAAATGTTGAATAGAGTATCTACCAGAATATATTCTCAAAGATAGCAATGTATACTCGAATAGATATCGCAGACAGAAAGAAACTGACATGGAACATGTAAATGTTACAAGTGTGCGAAACATAAGTGGAAAGATAAGGAGTGCTTATCTTTGAAATGTAAAATGTTACAAAAAAGTAGGTAAATATTGTTTAGAACGGAGCATCACATGACCTCCTATTATGCCCCGATTTTAAACATCGACCACAACGGGACTGGCTGCTGGAAACTTCGCCTCTTGATGGAATACGCTTCTTCCTCGGACGCCCGGGTCGTCTTTTAACGTTAGGGGGCAGCACCAAGGGCTCTCCATCACAATCTGCGCTACTGGATTCACCAAACTCAGTTATAGCCGGTATGTTAAATGAATAGCTGGACAGGTAATTTTGGGTAGTGAAGAACGGCTCGACCAACGTCATAGGATCCTCGTTTATAGATGCAATTGCAGCCAGCGCATGAGCGCAAGGGAAACATTCTTGCTGCCACGAACCGCATGTGCATTTGAAATCCAGTATGTTGACCACCATGACTGGGTCCGATAAAACCTCAAAATATGCGGCCGAAGACTTGCGAACTAACCATGTCCGACTGGATTGTACATTCTCTTTGAACATTTTGTCAAACTCGGGGCACAAATTTGTCTTCCAACTTTGGCCTTCTCCTAAACGTCGAGACATTTGAGTCATCAAGAGAGCTCTGATCCGATCGATTAATTCGACTATAGGCAGATGGCACAACTTTTTAATCTGGCCATTGAACGACTCAACAGTAGTTGATGCCATCGCCCCATACCGTTTGCCTTTCACATATGCCTGAGCCCATTTTTCATGGGCCAGATTCCTTACGAAGTTTTCAATACGGTTACCGCCTAGTCGCAAGAACTGAGCATAACGTTCATTAAAAAGATCCACGGTAGGGGCATAAGCACAACTCTTAAACATCACTAGCATATCTTGTTTGTAGACTCTGTTAGTGTGTTCAAGAGCTTTATTCAAGTTCTGGATAAGATGGAAGATGCAATAAGCGTGGAAGTCAATCGGATAAAGAGTTGCGACAGCGCTAATAATACCAGCATGGCGGTCTGAAATGAAAGTTATTTGGCGCCCTAACAGATGAGGTTTTAATTTTTCCAAAAACCAAAACCAGTTGTCCGAGTCTTCACTACCAAATATACCAAAAGCTACGGGGAAAAGACCTGCGGTGGGAAAAATGTATCTTAAAAACAGAACGACAGTAACAGAACGACGTTGAGTTCGACTGTGTAATAGTAAACAAAGAACAATCCATGTAACTAAAATACCAGAGTATGTATTCCAAACTATCAGAAAATTCGCATTCTAATCTATCAGACTGAGTCTCCAAATCTAGCAATCAGTAATAACTAAACTACCAGAGTATGTAATCCTAACTATCAAATAGTCTTATTAATCTGCAAACATATTTATCAGAATAAATGTATATTAAAACATGTACTGACCGTTGTTTCCATCCTTTGCCACTGCTGAAAGCAACACGCCACCATGCTTCCCATTTAGGTGCGTTCCGTCAACGTACAGTAGAGGGCGGCACGAATGGAAACCCTGAAGACACGCCCCAAACGCTATAAAACAGCGACGGAAAACATTGCCGGGAGCCAAATCCAGATGACAGTCCGTAGTGATGTCACGACTCTTTAGCCTCTTGAAGTATGGTTTTAGCAATGAGAAAGAGGTATTGCTATCTCCAAATACAAGGCGACGGGCCTTCTCCAACGCACTCCAAGATAGACGATATGAAACGTCTAAACCGTAGTCTTGCTTGATGGTGGACTGTATAGTCTTAGCTGTTAAAGAATGGATGTTCCGTAGAGAATCGTGAATTTCATCAGCAATCAAATCGGACGACAGATGCCTGCTTTTCTTCTTTGTGAATACGGGACTGCACGTGTGGGTACTGAAAAATCTTTTAATTGTCATCAAACCGGTCTTTGAATCCACAGAAGCGTAAAGCCTCCATTGGCAGCCATCCGAATCTTTGTTTACGCAATAAACGGTGATCTTGTTAAATGTATTGTGCATGTACCTGAACGCAAAACCGTTCTCTAATGCATAACGGGATAAGGATAACCTAAGACCTTGAGCACCGTCTTGAAATGACTGTCCAACACCGATGATAGATTCTGCCCATGCCGCTGTAGCTAGATGTCCTTTTTTGGGGGTTGTAATGGCCAAACAGGTACTGCTTTCACCGCTGGTTCGTTGCATGTGAGAGGATTTTTCGAACAGTTGAACAGGTTGTTTACGTTTAATGGAGGAGCCTTTATCAGCAACATACTCTTCGATAAGAAATGACACGCTCTTCAAACGCTCAACATCGAGGTAACATTCCAACCCAATGAAATCGGTCTCCTTATTGAAAATACAATTATTCTGAGCACCGCAAGAGTACGTAATGTTATAGTTTCCTCTAACCAGCCTTTGCCATGTTTGCTCAACGTACACTTGGAATGACTCGAAGTTTTCAAATTCGGACAGCGGAACAATACCGGTTTCCGTACCGAATTTGAAAATGCACACTCTTGGTTTAGACATTGTGTACCCTGAATTATAGGAGTTTTGGTTAGTTTGTTTAACGTTGGTGTTAAACAGCTTTCACATATCTGTTACTGGTAGTAGAACAGAAATCGCAATATCCTATATCTAACATATCAGGGTATATGCCTCGTGGTCTATTTTCAGCACACATAGCAAACTGGCATACCTAAACTATCATAGTATATTGACTACTGGTATGTTTTCCAACACATATATCAACATATTATATCTAACATAGCAGCAAGAGGAAATGGTTGGAAACATATAGCAATATCACGTACCTAAACTATAAGGGTATATGGAGCCATGGTCTATTTATCAACACATATAGCAACCTGACAAAACTAAGATAGCATGGTGTATGCAGTCAGGTATAATGTACGAACAAACCTAACATATCAGGGTGTATGCAATAATCTAGAAACCTGGATGTAAAATTGCAGGCTATAAATCGCAAGGACTAACCATATAAATAGCAGGGTTCAAACAGAGGTGGGAAAATGAAAATTCTCACCGGAATGTGATCGGAGCCGGTTTCGATGCTTTGAATTGAGCAGAAGCAGATGGAAATAAGTTTCCTGCAATTAACGTACGTTATATGAGAGTCTATAATCGATTTCGAAAATGAAAAATGATTTCGAAACTTAAAACTCGACTCTGTTACGCACCTGTAAAATGTAACGTCCGACTACGATTTCGAAACTTAAAACCGGAGCTAGGAGGCTGTGTACGGTGGTCTAGGAGGCTGAGATACGGTGCAAGATCGGAGCTAGGAGGCTATCACGGTGCAAAACAGTACCTAGAAGGCTGACGACGTTAAACTTGTTTTCTGAAACTCGCCGGTAACACTCCGATAAGGCGATTATATGGATCGCCGGAGGTAACGTAAAGTAAATGGTGGTTCAATAGGGTCGCCGGAGGTGGTGTGATCAGCCGTAGTTTTTTGAAATGAAGAAAAGTTCTTGAAAAATGGGTTGCTTGTTAGGTTAGGAGAGAGGAGAGAGAAAGGAGGCTAATAAATTCAAAATTCAAAATTCAAAAGTGATTAAGAAGATGCTGGAGCTAAAAGGGGCCCTTTTTTCACAAATCAACCTTATATACTAGGTTGAGGGTAATCTTGGTATTAAAAAAAGAAAAGGTATTAGAAGTGGATATGTTTAATGAGATGGGTATTAAGTGAGCATTAACCCATTTTTGGGTACTAGGTTGTAATAGGTTTGGTTAAAAGGTACTTAAGGTGTCATTTCCCATTTTTAAATTAATATTTTTAAAATATTATTATCGATAAAATTTAATCTTCAGATTACGATAAACGATCTAGGCATATTAAGCAACCAAAATTTTATTACCAATCAAATACTTTTTTTATTAATATGACGTTTATAATTTTATAATTTAAAAATATATTTTTTATTTACTTATCGATTTTTTATCGTATGAATATCAAAATATATTTTTAAAATGATGGGTACGATATGGAAAGGAATTTTATTTTATAAAAAAGATTGCGCAATTGAACGATTATTTTTTTATCTTATTCATCTTAAAATCTCGAATCATGATGGTTAACGCATTAGAGCGACCTAAGTGACTCATCACTCTTGATTTAATGAAATACTTTATGTTATAAGATGGTCTATAAGTTAAATGGCACTCCGCCCCTAATTTAACTCAAAACCTCATTCTATAAAAGAGTCTAGTTGAGTGACTCATAAAGTGAACGATCACTCGCTCACTCGCCTCCAACCAAACTCAAAATCACTTCTATATAAAGGGGTTGTTCATCTGAGTGACCATCCACATCCAACCAAACCCAAAACCATCCTCACATATATGATTCGTTCATCTTAACGATCTTTTTTTACCCATTAAGTCTTAAACATTTTTTCATAAGGGTTGTTCACCTAAACAACCTTTGTACCTGACATCATTACACCAATTCCCGGTCTATCATGGTACAAAAGGGGGGTTTCACCTAAATCACCCCTCGTAACAAGCATCACTGCACTAATTATCCTCAAACTAGCGTCATCGTCTTAGTCAGTTGGAACCCTGCGGCCCAAAACCGACATTATTACCTTCGTTAAAACACAATATGAACCAACAATATGGAGATCGTACCTAACACAGTACGAGAAAAAAATATGTGGATTGTACTTGATACTGTCAAAAGCAACAAGGACATTTAGAAAAAAAACTGAAGAAATGAAGTTAATCCTACCTAGGATCATCTAAATGAAGACTACTATAAAACAAATAGTATAAAGTATGGTAGGTAAAAAGTTAAAGACAATAGTAAAAACAAATAATTGAAGTTGTTGAAATCCAAAATACTAAGTAAACTAAGTGTTCTTATTCGAACTGTTTTAAGTTATCGTTCCTTTACTTTTGATTTGTTAGGTGGTTTTTTACTTCATAATCTTGGTTTTGTTGGCGCAAATAAAGTCGACCACATATCTCGTTTTGACAACTTAATATGAAGATAATGAATTTGAGATCCATAAAACTCTTTATCACCAAATCTATAGACCACGTGTTTGGACTGACCTACAATATAAGGTAACCTTAAAAGACGAGTGTTTATCCAATAAACCGGCTGAAGTTTTTTGGAAATTCAAAGCGAAGGTTTTCTCCATAAATAAAATATCATAGTAAGTTACCTTCAAAAACTCGCGCACGTCTTTAATGTACTTAAAAAAATCCTGGTTTTTTTATAATAAAAAAAATTAGCGTCAACTAAGTGAATTATAATGTCAAATAAGGAATTGATCATCTTTCTGATGGTTGCAACCATAGCAAAGGGTTGGTTACCAATAATTTCCTTAAATTTTGACCTCTAAATGCGAGATCTTTGAGCCAACGGAGTGTGGTTGACCCTCATACTAAAATATAATTGATTAGCTTTCTTAATAACAAGTTGAGAGCCACTTGGAAATGGGATCGTCTTGAACTGCTCGAATAATTTTGGCATCTCTTCTTCATTGAGATTTGACTTGATTTCTTTAATGAAATTGGTGATTTCATCCTATAAATGGTTTAGTCGGTTTCAAGGTGAGAATTATAAGAATAATGAATGAGATGAACCGGTTTTTTAGGTTCATTTTATAAGAGAACATTAATTTAAAAATATATTATAGATTGATTAAAAAGGGTTGAGTGCGTAATAAAATGCTAAAATAAAAAGAATTTGCAAAATAATATGAAATATATATAAAAGTTTCTCGCTTACATCGAAAGATAATATTTAATTATGGTTATTGATATCATCACTAAACAAGGGTTGATAATCGGTGTGCAATCTTTTGAAGGTACTTGAATACAACGATTACAAGTCCCACAAAACTAAATAAACGAGATGATTAGGGTCTGAAAGTTTTCATCATAATGGTATTTATGATAACCACAAGGTTATGTTGAGATAATGTAGTTTCAGTTTCTTAGCCTTATATCATTCTTTACTCCCACTTTTTGTACTCGTCGGTCGCTTATAGACTTGACTTCAAGAAACCACATTTGCTCGAGAGATCTTTGATTTACCCTTTATTTGGTCCTCCTTGATTTTAGTATCGCTAACATTTTTGTTGCTTTTATACAGATGCAACATACTCAAATCAAGATTGACCTTCAACTCACAAAATTTTAACTTCTCGTAATACTTTTTAACATTTTAAAAATTTCCCAAAAATATTATCTAACATAATATAATTTTTAACCAAACAGTATATGAGCCTGAATATTTGTGATGTTTTAAATAAAATAGGAACACACAAAAGAAAGTTAAGGTGACCAATATTGTACAACTTAATATAACTTTGAAAAAACTATAAAATACAATCCTAAACGTAAATATATCATTTATAGAAAATACATGTCAAAACAAAAATATAACAAAATGAAAACAAGATTTAAAATGCAAATCCTAAAAGTGCATAAACCCCATATACATTGGATTTTCCAAAACTAAACTCTAAAAAAATAAAATCATTAATGATGTTTGTTTAGTTTGAGATAAAAAATCTCAACAATAAAAAAAAAGATTATTATTTATCATTAACTATACGACTTGAAATATTACGATAACCAAACAAAAAATAAACAAATCATTTTGAAGAATCATATGTTTACGAATGTGGTAATTTATGCCAACGCTCATTAATGCTCTTCTTTATAACAACTATAAAGTCATTTTTAATATAGCTAGGTGGATATAAGACGATGGTACCTACATTGGTCCTCACAATTCAACGGGCCCAAGCAATTGAATCCTTCATAATCATTCTAATAACCTTTTTAACCGCAATCATCTATATACTCTTTAAAGCTAATAAATTATATACTTTTTAAAGCTAATAATGCGGCTCTGAGATAGGTATTTCTCCTGATTGTGATCATGATATTGGTTTATAAATAGTTCATAATAAAAAAATGCATGCTCAACTAAACTTTGGTTATAAACTAGTTATTATGGAAGACGAGTAAAGGAAATATGATCATTTGGAGCATATACGATGTTAGTTGTATATGAAATATATAGAAAATCATTTCATTACTCTGGAAAAAAAATAAGTTTGTGCCATTATCATGAGAAGGTTAGGAAGATTGGTATTAAAAGGTCAGATTCGTCGTCGTGAGGAATAAAATTGACGGCATGACAATCTTCAAATACTTGATCTAATTACGTATGATCCTTCATTGACTCTTCATGTGACAAAAACCTATATTAGTAATTTATATTCATCCTCCAATTATCACAAACATTTATTTTTTTACGATTAATACATCAACAACAAAAATCAATAAGAATATGTAAGAGGAAAACGATGATATACTCAAAGAATTGTACATGTATGGGCCATCATTTTCTTTGCCTCTTATGATATGGGGATTGTCGATAACTTATTTAACATATAAATAAATTATCAATAGTATTATTGCCTGATAAGTGTTGAACTCCCATGACTAATCTCGTAAGCTTCCCTCGGCTATTATCATACTTTTTTTATAATCAGTGGAGTATGATATATAGTCATTGAATGATTTTAAAATGATGTGACTCTACTCATAAGAATAATAAAAATATAAATTTAGAGTTAATTCAGACTGTTGGTTTGTTGTTAATTAACGTATTTGAATTGTTGATTCACATGAAACTAGAGATGTGTTGAGAATAATTGATTTATAAGGTACAATCTAACATAAAGTTAACCTTAAAATTTTGTTTTCTCAATAAAGAAAGTACCATTGTACGTTACCTACAAAAAGCGAGTGAGTTTTTTATGTGCTCAAATAAATCATGGTTTTTAAAAAATATATTGGCCTTAGTGGAGTGAAATATGGTGTAACCTAAGGAATTGATAATCCTTTTAATGGTTGTAACTAGTAAGGGAGGAATTATACAACTAGGTATGGCATTCGGTTCTTCGGTTCGGTTTGGTTCTTTCGGTTCTTGGTTCTTTCGGTTCTTTAAAACTAGTACCCATTTAGGAACCGATTAAAATTTGGTTCGGTTCGGTTCGGTTCTCGGTTCTTTCGGTTCTTTAAAACTAGTACCCATTTAGGAATTGATTAAAATTCAGTTCGATTTGGTTCTTCTCGGTTCGGTTCGATTACATTCGGGTTTCGGTTCCAAATGGTTACTTTCTAACCAAATAGTTACTTTGTAACCAGAAGAACCGTTTGGAACTGAACCCGAAAGGAACAAGATGGTTATTTTCTAACCAAATGGTTACTTTCTAACCAAAAAATCTGTTTTGAACTGAACTCGAAAAGAACCAAATGGTTATTTTTTAACCAAATGGTTACTTTCTAACCAAAAGAACTGTTTGGAACTGAACCCGAAAAGAACCAAATGGTTACTTTGTAGCCAAAAGAACTGTTTGGAACCGAACAAAACCATGGATATTCAAAGGTACCATTGCTTATTCGGTTCTTTATGGGTACTATTTGGTTCTTGGTTCCGAACCGAACCGAACCGAGAACCGTGGGTATTTAAGATAAGGAACCATACGGGTATTTATAAGGAACCGGAACCAAACCGAATCCGTTATTTTAGTTCGGTTCTTCGGTTCCATACCTATATGCAACTATAAGACATTGGTAATTTAAAGGTGTAATTTGACATAAAGAAAGTCTTTTAGGAACAATTGACAACTATGTAATGTAAAATGACTATTTTGTAACAAGTAGTAAACTTAAGAGAATGACCACAATAAGTAATTAGTTGATATAAGTGGGACCCAATAAATGTACTATGAAAGTGCTATGTCTATTTTGGGGAATGATGATTGATTGGTGATTAGATCATTATTGCTCGTGACTTTATCTCTCTATAATGTGAAGCTTATCTTTTTAAACTTCTACATAACAACATATATAACGAATTTGGTCTTCTAAATATTATTTTACTCATAAACCTCGTCCAAAGATTTCTTGAACTATCATTGGCTCTATCTGTAGGAAATGGTTTGGTACGCGAAGATATTTTGCAAAACCTTTATTCTGATATTGAAAGAGTTAGTGACAGAAATTCGAGGAAAATTGGAGGTGAATAATGATTTGATGACTGAGAATGACTTATGGAGAACCTCATTGGAGATAATTTAGGAAATGAGAAAAACCATGATGATCAATATGCTGGTGAACTATTGGAAGAGTTTGTTTTAGTGGCTCGAAGAAAAGAAGTCTTAGAAGAAATTGAAAAACTGAATTTTGAAAGATACGTTGCAACGACCTTCAAAAAGACCCAATTAGAAGTTCGAAGGGAAAATATAATTGAGAAATAAAAATTTGATGATAATCATCGAATTGATAATAAGAAAGACAAATATTGAAGGCACGAACGCTATTCTCCGAGGAAAAAATTAAAGCCTAGATATCGATATGAATCATTCGAGTCTAGTGATTATTCACTCTATAATTCAAGTGAATATACCCCAGGAATAGCTTACCACCGGGAAAAGAGTACAAAAAAGAGGTATTAAAGGAAACACAAAAACAAGTATAGAAGGGCTTATCGGATTAAGGACTTGAAGGAAAAAATACAAGGCTCCAAGGATCATGCTAAGAAATAACAGGTTACTCATGTTCAAAATCTGTCGGGAACTCAAGATTTTGAGTATTTAGTGAGTAACCCATACACAACCCCATCCGATGAAGGTGTTTATACAATGGAAAATGAAGGTCCAAGGGCCAATGTTTATAGGGTTAGTCATAATTGGAGGTCTTCTCCTTTGTCGTCAGAAATATTTCTAAGCAACCTTCCAAAGCATTTTGATATTTCGAAATTGGAAAAATTTGATGGAACTCCACATTGAACATTTCAAGAATTTTATGATTAATTATGATGATGATAAGTTACTTTGTAGGGTTTTCTCCCAAACATTAAAGGGTGCTGCTTTTAAATGGTATAGTCGACTTCCGCAGGGTTATATAAAAAACTTTGATATGTTTTCGAATGTTTTTCGACAATATTTTGTTGGAAACAAAAACATTTGAGCTAATGGTGATACTATAATATATTATAATGGTCAAAAGGATTGACTCTCCATAGACGACTTTTGCCCAGATTGGTAGACGTAAAGCAAAGATGGAATCTGTTGGACAAAGAAACTTTGGCCCACATACTTAGCTCAGTAAAAATGGTCGTTGTTGAACACACAAAATCAACATAGGGCTTGGACAAACTGGTCGTGCTTATTATTTTTAAAGGGGAGGGGTATGAGGAGAATAGACACAAGAAAAATGAAAGGGAAAAAACTTAGAAACATACCTCTCTTTGTCTAGTTGAGGGACAGTTTGTGGGGAATTTCACTTGTTACCTCAGATCCCATCTCCCAAAGTCGAAAGATAAAAAGAAATTATTGCTTCTATTTCTTATTCACCTCAAATAAATCATTGAAAACTTTCTGGTTGCGACCAAAGATTGAGTAATATAAGGGAAAGTACGAATTTTTAGCTAAACCAGAAAGGCCAACAAGTTATTCCAAATAAAAACTTGTTCGAAATCCTGGAAGCCATAATACCAGCTATGAGCGTGAACCATATTTTGGGTCCAGCTTGAGTGGGGCAAAGATCGACCATGGCAAAATACTCAACGAAAAAATGATTCAATGGGAATCGCAAACCCCAATTCATTATTTTGGTGTATACAATCAATTCACGTTCTTTGACTGGTGTCTGACTATCTACAGCAATTAGAAAACGAATAGATATAGTAGATGAAAGTCCCCATCAGGCTCTTAAATTCACTTCCTTGGATATATCGTAGTACTTGTACTGAACATTGTGCAAGGCTATTGTGTTTGTTTTCGACCAACCAGAGATTGTTCCCAACTAAAGCATCAATGTTATAGGAAAACATAACATCTTCTTTTGACTTTACCTTTTTCTATGGAGGAGAACTCCCCTCGTCAATCTAAAAAGCATTAGCAGTTGGCTTTGTCTCCTTGATAGTTTGAGGTACAACAACAATTGTTTTTCTTCCCTAAATTTTTTGAAGAGTAACAACATTTGGCTTTTTCTCTTCGATAACTTGATCATTAGAAATAATCATTTTTTTCATCAATAATTGGTACTAGCACTCCATCAGCATGTACAACATCATCTTGAGCAATTGGCCCTTCTTCCCCAAAGGCTAAAAACTAAAGCTTTATTAATACCACCATCATCATATTCTGCAACATGATGTCCAACAGAAGAAACGTTTGACTCTGTATCCTGGACAGGTTCGAGTGGCCGCTTTATTATGGAGGCTACATCAGCCTTTGTTAATTTTTGAGAAGGGCTTCAAGTGCTGGTCGATAAGTCCCGCTAAGTGTGGAGGATGGAGTAGCAAGTATTCCTGAGGAAAAACCTTTGGAGCATTTATTCTCTTTGCAATGCTTATTTTCCTTTTCAGATTTATAGTGTCTCTTTCTTTTTGACGAAGTAACTTTGGAGTGTTTATTTTTACCCATTACTTTATAGTCACCATTTTTTGTTACTAGGCAAATGTGATTAGGGGGATGGGGAAAGATATTCAAGGGAATGATTGCACCAAAACTCTCAGTTGGAGGCTAATCACCATAATATGTAATAACAAGTGGTTGAGTCTCAAGCTCGACGTACAATTTGGTGGCTCGTCTCTCGTCCGCTAATTGGCTTATCGATGAGCAATGTAAAATTAGGAAGTTTTAGGGCATAAACAAGTCTCTATATCTTTCTAAAAAATCCATAAATTCTCTCTCTAAAAATATTGGAATAAGGTTCATGCGAAGCCATGATCTTTTACAAGGAAAGAGTATGCCTTTGAAAAGTTTAAATCCCAAAAGTGAGATGGTCTGTTTTCTTAAGGGCAAAATGTCCAAAGTATGGGAAATAATTGCCCAGGGAAAATGGGTGTCGCTTCTAGTCTAATTTGTGTCATAAGAAAAGACACGCAAATGACATGCCAATCGACACCTGACAAGAGGATAAAACATTCATTTGGTGGTGTCAGAGATTCATGACGTCACTAGTAAAAAATATTTTTGGAGACAATTGGTATGGACATCTACGAGTAAACAAAATCTGGTGGTATTTTTCTTATTTAGTATTCTCGAAATATTTGACAAAGGTCGACCAAAATTCAAAGAAGAATCATTTGTCTAAGAGAAACGACTAACAAAATTTGAAGAAGAATCCTTTGTCCAAGAAAAGCGCTGAACAAAATTCGAAGAAGAATCATTCGTCCAAGAAAAGCACATGGTAGAATTTGGAGAAGAGTTCTCTGTCAAAAAAAAAACATTAACAAAATTTGATGAATAGTTCTCCGTCCAAGAATAAAGATTGACAAAATTCGATGAAGGTTTCTTTTAAAAGGAAGATTGACACCAATGAGAGCATCAAATAGTCTGGCAAGGATAAAAAATAGTAAAATAGTAGTCATTGTTCAAACATTATCACAATGACTTAGGGGTTACT
The DNA here is from genome assembly GCA_036936605.1 of Limnanthes douglasii subsp. nivea. Taxonomy (NCBI): domain Eukaryota; kingdom Viridiplantae; phylum Streptophyta; class Magnoliopsida; order Brassicales; family Limnanthaceae; genus Limnanthes; species Limnanthes douglasii. The sequence goes on along the minus strand of JAUPFV010000002.1, from coordinate 214,899,179 downwards.
GATAAGGGAACAGTTATGCATATATAAGAATTTGGTAATTTAAATGTGTAATTTGATATAAATGAAGTCTTTTAGGAACAATTAACACTTATGTAATGTAAAATGATTATTTTGTAACAAGTATAAATCTTAAGAGAGGGCCCATAATAAGTAATTAGTTGATATAAGTCGGATCAAATAAATGTACTATAAAAGCGCACCACATTTTTTAGGGAATAGTGATTGATTAATCATTAAAGAACTATTGATTGTGACTTTCTCTCTTTATAATGTGGAGCTTATCCATCTGAACTCTTATATAACAATAGACATAATGAATTTGGTCCTCCAAATATTATTTTACTCACATACTTCCTCTAAAGGTTTTTGGAACTATCTGTAACCATATCCAAAGGTTGGTTAATGATAATTTCATTAAAGGTTGAATAATCATGATGAAAGATTTTGACCGACAAAGTGCGGTTTTCCCCTCATACTAAATATAACTTGGTTTCCTTGATGTTGATTTAAGAGCCGGTTGAGGATGGGTTAGTTTTGGACAGCTCAAAAAATTTCATCATCTTTTTTTATCAAAATTTCACTCGAGATCTTTGATGAAGTTAGTGGTTTTGTTATATAGATGGTTATGTCAGTTTCTAAGTGATATTATAAGAATTAGGAAAAAAATAATATGTTTTCTTAAGTTTGTTTTATAGGATAGCAATAAACTAGTGCATAATAAAATTATAAAAAAAAATGCGTGAAACGATAAGAAATATATAAAAGGGTCTCACTTACATAATAAAATATATATTTAATAATGGTTATTGATTTCATCATTTGTACAAGTGTCGATAATTAATGCATAATGTGATAAAAAAATTGGACTATTCAAGGTATTTAAATTCAATGATAAGATCTCTCCCAAAATTGAACAATATAAAATGCTAGGGGTGAAAGTTCTTATCACAATGTTATTTGATAACCACGAGTTCAATTCGAGATAAAATTATTTTAGTTACATGTCTTGCAACATATTTTACCTTCACTTTTTGTTACCTGATGCTCTAGTATAAACTGGACTTCAAGAAACTACATTTGCTCAATAAATATTAGATTCACCATTCAGTTGGTCTTCCCCTTTGATATGAGTATAACTAATATTAATGTTTCATTTATTCTCATGCAACATAGTTGGATCAAGATTTACATTCCGGTAACAAAACTTGGACTTCTCACAAAGTTTCTTAACAATTTGAAAATTTCCCAAAAATGTCACTTGTTATAGTATATTTTTTACCAACTAATATAAAAGCCTAGATATATGTGATGTTTTAAACAAAACAGGAACATATAATAGAAATCTAATATGAATGATGAAAGTCCATAGTCGTACAACCTAATCCAACTTTGCAAAAAACATAAAATACAAATCTTAGAAACGAGTATACCATGTATAAAAAAATATACGTAAAAAAACAAAAAGAACATAAAATATTTCATATAATTTGTTTTTTTTTTAAACTAAACTCTAAAAATCATTATACAATCATAATGAGATTTTTTATTGAGTAAAAAATACTTAGCAATAAAAAATGATTAGTATTTATCATAAACCTTATGACTATAAATATTACGACAACCAAGCTAGAAATATTTTTTTTTGAAGAATCATATACTTACGAATGAATAATAAACACTTTTTTTGAAATAACTATATTTAAATTATTGATCCGCATAAAACGAGACATGTGTTGATAATCATTGATTTTATAGGCTATTAGTAGACGTAGAGGTAACGTTAAAAATTATATTTCTATACGAAGAAAGTACTATTGTATTTTACCATAAAAAACTCAAACAAGTATATGATGTGCTCAAATAGATCTTATTTATTTGAAAAAAAATATTGGCATGAGTTGAGTGAATTATAACGTTAACTAATGAATAGATCATCATTCTGATGGTTGAAACCATAACCAAGGTTTGGGTACCGATAATTCCCTTAAAGGTTAACTACCCATAGAGAGAGCTTTAGGCCTACATACCGTGGTTCACCACTCATACTAAAATGAAATTGTTTGGATTCCTAGATGGCGAGTTAAGAGCCGTTTGAGGAGGGGCTCGTCTTAACCTACTCGAAGAATTTTGACATATCTTCTTCATCGTGAATTTTGACTCTATTTTATTAGTGGATATGGTAGTTTTGTCTTATAAATAGTTCGGTCAGTTGTCAAGTGAGGATTATAAAAATGAGGAATGAGATGAACATGTTTTTTAAGCGTGTTTTGTAAGAGAATAATAAGTGAAAATATGTTATATGTTGACTTAAAATGGTTTGAGTGCATTATAAAATTATAAGAAAAAATAACGTGTTATTTAATACAAAATAAATGAAAGGACCTTGGTTATATATAAATATGATATTTAATTATGATTATAAGTCACATCGTTTATGTGATAATTTTGAATCATTTTAAGGTATTTGAATCCAATGATCAGAAGTCTCCCAAAATTGAACAAATTAGACGATAAGGGTCTGAAAGTATCTGTCATAACGATATTTATGATAACCACACAGTCAATATGAGATAAAGTTATTTTAGTTCATAACCTTACATCTGGTTTTACCCTCTTTTTTTTACACGTGGATCACCTATAGACTTGACTCTTACAGAATTGATTTGCTCAAGAAACCTTAGATTTAGTCTTCCTTTAGTTATCCCTCTTGATTTCAGTATAATTAGCATATTCGTTGCTTTTATGCCCATGCAACATAGTTAAATCATGATATGTTTTCACCTCATAAAACTTCAATTTCTTGCACAGTTTCTTAATAATGTGAAAAAACCTCGAAACTATCACTTAACATAGTATAATTTTTAACCAAATAATATAGAAGCCTTAATATCTATAATATTTAAAATAAAATAGGAACACGTGAAAGGGATTTAAGACGATCAATAAAAGTCTATAGTTGTACAACCTAACTAACTTTGCCAAAATTAAAATACAAATCTTAAAAACAAGTCTACAATATACTGAAAAACATATGTAAAAAATAATATAGTTAAAAATGGAAACAAGATAAACAAAAAGAATATAAAATATCACATGTACCTTGATTTTTCAAAAACTAAACTCTAAAACCCATAATAAAATCATAAATGAGGTTTGTTTAGGGATAGACACAAATCCTCGACAATGAATTATGAATAGTATTTATTATAAACCCTACGAATGAAAATAATACAACAATCAAACCATAAGTAAACAAATCATTTTAAGAATTATATACTTACGAAGAAACAACAAACAAACTATTTTGAAGAACCATATGCTTACGAATAAGGAAATTTACGTTGACGTTCATTGGTGAATCATATATAAAACCGCTCTAAATCATCCTCAATGTAGCAAAGTGGAACATAATGTCAGTAAGTATCTTGGTTTTCATAATTCGACATACCCCTATAAGCAACTCTTTTATGACCATTATAATAACCTTCATAATAATAATCATCTATATATGATCTCTAAAGCCAATGACGCGACTCTGAGATGAGGATTTCTCCTTACTAAGATCGTGATCTTGTTTTATAAGTTGTTCATAATTAAATTCCTCATATCCGACTGAAATTTAGGTACAACATAATTATTATGGGAGGATGAGTAAACGAAAAAGAAATTTTAAGCATATGCAACATCACATGTATAAGATATATTTCATTATTCTTAACGGAAAAAAAAAATATTTTTGTACCATTATCATGAGGAAAGTAAGAAATCTCAAGACTTGAAGGGCTGTGATCTTATACATGTGACCGTTCAATAATTACATGTGACGAGTTTATGATGGTACATATATAATGAAATTGTGATCGTTCAATACTTCATTTATTACATATGACCCATCATAAACTCGTCATGAGACACAAATTCATGCGGGTAACTTTCATATACTCACCAATTACCATTGATATATATATATATATATAATTAATACGTCAGCAATAAAAATCGATAAGAATATGTACGAGGAAAATAATGACATACTCAAAATAATTATATATGCAAGGGGCGTTGTTTTGTTATTCCCTAATGATATGTGTATCAACAAACACTTCATCGAAGTAGATAAATAAATTATTAGTGGTTTTGTTAGTCTAATTGGTACTGAATTCTCGCAACTAATTGCCTAAAAATTGCCATACTTTGTTTTTGAAATCTTCGGGATAAGATATTTAGTCGTTGAATCATTTGGAATTTGTGGGGTCTGATTATAAAAAAATAAAAATATAATTTTAAAGTTATATTGGATTGTCGATTTGTTATAATTAATTTATTTGAATTGTTGATCCAAGCGAAACTAAGGATATTTTAATACTAATTAATTTATGAGATATCAACCGACACAGCGGTAATCTTACAAATTTGGTTTTCTCAAAAAATAAAGTATCATTATTTGTTTCATTTATAAACTCAAACAAGTTTTTGATATGCTCATATACAACTTGGTTTGCCTCATACTAAAATAAAATAGACTTTATTCCCTTATGTTGAGTTACGAGTCATTTGGGGAGGGGATCGTCTATAAATGCTCGACGAATTTCAACATATGTTCTTCAACAAGATTTAACTGGATTTATTTATTTATTTTGGTGGTTTCGTCCTATAAATGGTTCGTTCGGTTTCCAAGTGAAGATTATAAAAATGATAAATATGATTATTAGGTTCATTTTGTAAGAGAACAAAAAGTCAAAACAAAAATTATACATCGATTTAAAGAGGATTGAGTGGATAATAAAATACTAAAAAATAATATGTGAACAATATGAAATATATGGAAGGGGATCACTTACATAGAAATATAATATCTTGTTATTGTTATTTATCCCACCATTTGGATAATGGTTGATAATCGGTATGCATTGTGAGAAAATATAGACCTTGTGAAGGTATTTAAATTCAAGAATCAGAAGTCTCTTAAACCTGAACAAAATATACAATTAAGGTGTTCGTAACCGTAATTATGATAACCAAAGGTCTATTGAGATAAGATTGTTTTAGTTTTATGGCCTTACATCGTGTTTTACCGTCATTTTATTTTTTACTCGTGGCTTGCTTATAGACTTTAATTCAAAAAACTACTCAGTTATATTATTTTATAATAAATACACTATCAACAAAAATAATAAAAATATACATGAGGAAATAATTATATACTAAAGAAATTGTTCATGCAGGGGTCGTCGTTTTTTTCTTCCTTTATGATCGTAAATGGATAAACACTTCCTCAACATAGAGAGAGATAAATTATCAAAAGTATTATTGGTTTGATCGTTGTTGAATGACTCATCACGACACACACACACACACACACACACACACACTCGTATTAAAAATTTGCGTTCATCCTCCAATTATCAGTGGTTGATATATATATATATATATATAATTAATACTCCATCAACAAAAATCAATAAGAATATGTATATATAAGGTCTATTTTTCTTGTTCCCTGATAATATATAGATCGTCGAAAGATTCCTCAACATAAATATAGAAATTATTAGCAATATTTATAGCATGGTCGGTGTTAAATTTCCATGATTTATCGTATGAGCTTTCTATGACCATTACCCTATTTTTCATTTTTTTGTTAGAATCAATGGGGTAAGATGGTTGTTGAATAATATGAAAATGATGGGATTCAATAATAAAAAAGTATAAAGTTAATTCAGATCGTGAGTTTGTTATAATTAACACATTTGAATTGCTGATGCACATGGAACTAAAGTTGTGTTGATAATAGTTAATATATAAAATATCTATAAATTTAATTTTCTCAATAAAAGTACCATACCATGTCATCATTGGAAACTCGAGCCAGTTTTTTTTATATATTATGATAAATCTTGTTTTTAAACATATTGGCTTATAGTGTTAACTGAAAAATTGGTCATCGTTACGATGGTTGTAACGTCACCAAGGGTTGGGTACCCATAATTTATTTAAAGGTTGACCTCTAAAGGAAATATGTTTTTGGCCAATAGAGTGTGTTACGCCCCTCAAACTAAAATAAATATATTAGATTCCTTAAAGACAAGTTAAAAGCCATTAAGAAATGGCTCGTCTTCGAGTTCTCAATAAATTTCGACATATTTTCTTCATCGACATTTGATTCAATTTTGGTCTATTACCAAGTGAAAATTATAAGAATGAGGAATGAGATGAATCTGATTTTTAGGTTCATTTTCTAAGAGAATAAGAAGTCAATAATATATTATATAATGATTTAAAGATGACTGAGTGCATAACAAAATGCTAAAGTAAAAAATTATGTGTGAAATAATATGAAATATATAAAATAGTCTCACTTACATAGAAAGATAATATTTAATTATAGTGATTTATCCCATTGTTTGGATAAAGGGTAATAATCGGTGTGCAATGTGAGAAAATATAGACCATTTGAAGGTATGCGAATTCAACGATCTCAAGTCCCATAAAACTGAAAAAACAAGACAATTAAGGTGTGAAAGTTGTCATCATGAAAGTAGTTATGATAACCACAAAGTCATTTTGAGATAAAATTGTTTTAGTTTTATGACCTTAATTTTTGTTACTAGTGGCTCACATGTAAACTTGAATTTGAGAAACCAAATTTGCTCGAGAAACCTACATTTTACTCTTTTTTAGTCATACCTCTCAAATTTAGTACTAGTAGTATTTTTGTTTCCTTTATACCAATACAACATACTCGTCATGATCTTCTTTCATCTTATAAAACTTTAACTTATTGCAAAGTTGCTAAAAAATTTGAAATTTACAAAAAAATATCACTTAAGATAGTATGACTTTTAACCAAATAATATATGAGCCTTAATATTTGTGTTGTGTTAAGCAAGGTAGGAATACACATTGATAAATATGGAATTAATCTAATCTTAAAATTGGTCTAAAATGGTAAAACAACAAATAATTAATGTATAAGGAAGATTTTAGCAAAATAGAAACTTAGAGGACTTGGGGTATAATAAATAATGAATATGTTTGTACTTAGTATATAGTGGGGTGAAGTATCCAACGAGATATTACATGTTTGTTCCATGAAATTTATTATTCCTATAAATATGTATATTTTTTGTTGGGAAATGATATACAATCATTACCTTCGACTTCAACTTTTGACACAGTCTGTCTGTAATATTCTTTACACTTTCTCTTTGCCTATCAGTTTGATTAATCCATGTAATAATAATTTTAGACCAATTGTTGACTTTACACCTCCGATAATATCAGGAGCGATCACACATAAGAAAGTTAAGATGATCAACAAAAGTCAATAGTTATACAACACAATATGAATTTATGATAATTGAAAACACAAATCATAAAAACAAGAATACCATATATACTAAATATACACCAAAATAAAAACAGAACAAAATGAAAATATGATAAAAAAACAATATAATAAACCTTACAATCTGTGGATTTTCTAAAACTAAACTTTAAAAACTATAATACAATCACAAACACAGTTTGTTTAATGTGAGATAAAAACCCACATCAATAAAAAATTAGTATTTTATATAACCCTACAATTAAAAATAATAAGATTATCAAACCAACAATAAAAAAATTATTTTAAATAATTATATGCTTACGTATGAGCAATAAACAAATTGTTTTGAAGAATCATATGCTTTAGAATGAGGTAATTTATATCGACGTTCATTGATGATCCCATATAGAATTGTTTAAAGATAATAGTAAATCTAGGTAGGTGGACACAACAAGACAATAAGTATACGAGTCTCCATAATTCGAAAAACTCACACAGTTAACTTCTCCATAACTACTCCAATAACCTTTTCAAACCTCAATCATCTTTATAATATCTCTAAAGCCAATGTTGTGGCTTTGAGATGATGATTGCTCCTGATTGAGATCATGATATTGGTTTATAATTTATTCGTAATTAAAGTCGTCATTTTCGACTAAAACTTAGGTATAAAGTAGTGATTATGGGAAGATAAGTAAATAAAACATAACTCTTTGGAGCATATAAAACATAAATTGTAAGGAACCTACATAAGAAATTATTTTATTACTCTTGAAATCACAAGAAAATAATTTTATACTATTTCCATGAGGAAGGTGAGGAAACTTGGTACTGAAGGGGCTAGATTTAGAGACATCGAGAATAAAATTCACGGCTTGACGATATAGAAATACTTAATCTAATTACATATGGTCCCCGAACGACTCATTATGGGACTTAAATTTCTACAATTTTCATTTATTCTTTAATTATCATTGATATATACTTTATTACACTTAATATGTTAACAACTAAAATAATGAGAATATGTATGAGTAAAACGATGATATAATCAAATCAATTGTACATATACGAGTCATTGTTTTCTTCTTCCTTGTTGATATGTGGATTGACGACAACTTCCTCACTGCAGATAAATAAATTATTATTGATACTGTCGATGTGATCATGTTGAATTTTCGTGACTGATCGCCTGAACTTTCCTCGGGCATTGCCCTATTTTGTTCGAATTGGTAGGGTGGGATATTTAACTGTTAAATAATCTAAAATGGTGGGGATCTACTTATAAGAATAATAATAAAAAAATAATTTAGACTATTAGTTTTTTTATGATCCACGTGAAACTAAAGATCTATTGATAACCGTTGATTTATAAGATATAATTGAACGTAGATATTGATGAGTCCGGATAACTTCACCACTGCCTACTGAGATTTCTGGACAAGGGAAATTCGGACATAAACTGCCACTAAACTATCCGGACATGACAAAAGTATACAATGACTAAACACTTTTTTGACTAAGCTACGTGCTAATCAGCTTATTAAGTAAATGGGTCCTTAAACTTGACTTTGTTCCGTAATTCGACCCGAAGGCCCATAAGTCCATAATTAAGGGTATAAATACCCCAACTACTTTCATTAATGAGGGTAATGAACATTTAATACAACCAGACAGCTCAAATCTCTCAGTACTAAACACCCAAACATTTAATACTCTCAAAACTTTCTAAAACACTTGACAAAATTACCCTCAGCTTAAAATAAACATCACCAGATATAACCTTATTAAAATGTTTTCTCCATAAATTAATTACCATTGTGTGTTACCTTCAAAACTCAAATAATGTTTTTTATGTGCTTGGATATAACCTTATTTTTAAAATAGCATCCTCAACATAGTAAATTATGTTATAAACTAAGGAATTTCCCACATTTCCATTTATTGCAACCATAACCAATAGTTAGGTACCGATAATTTATTTAAAGGTTTACCTCTCAAGGCAAGAGCTTTTCATCACCATGTGGAATTTCCCACATTTTCATTTCCATTGCGTGTTACTTTCAAACACGGGAGCGAATTTTAATGTGCTCAAATAGAGCATGTTCTTTCTTATATAAAAATATTATCCTCGATGGAATGAAATATGGTGTAAACTAAAGACTTGGTCATCATTTTGATGGTTGTAACCATAGCCAATGGTTGAGTGTCGATAGGTTGGCTTTTCAGGACAACAACTTTTAGTCAAGAGGATCAAGTGCATATTAAAATATTAAAGTAATTTATTTTATGAAACAATTAGAAAATATATGACATGGTTTCACTTACATAGAAAGATCATATTAGACCATAGTTATCGTTGTTAGACACAGATTGATAACTAATGTGTAATGTAAGAAAATCTGGACTATTCAAAGGTATTTAAGTTTAACTATTACAAATCTCGAAAGCTAAACGAAGCAGACAATTATAACATAAATTTTTTATCACAGTGATAGCATGCAAACTTTTATCCTTAACTTTTAAGTATCATAATTTGGCTACTAAAAAAAATAGTTCAAGGTAATTTTTGTTTCCGCGCAACGACTTCAATATCTAAATAGTCATGGTTTATTTACCTAACAATTTTAATCTCCATAAAATTTATTTTTTCATAATAATAATACTCCGTAACCGATATATTAGGTTTGACTTCAAACCTATACGGCTATACGAATAAATGAATTTTAGCCTAGAAATCAAATAAATATCGAATATCCGAATAAATAATTATAAAATATTTAAAACAAATTTATCCAAGAGGGAAAGGAAATAAAAAGCTGAAAACACAATTCATACATTATATGTGTAAATTTTAAACCACCAGCTAAAAACAACATCAAATCGTTAGTAAGTTTGGTCAGGATTCGACCATAACCTAAATCATACTACAACTTCAAGCACCACCGAATATTTTTGTTCAACTACTTTAACCAATCTACAAAAACACAACATCAAGCTGACAATAGTTCCAACCGCATTAGAAGAACTTAACTATTAAAAACCAACAACATATTTAATAGATATTTTTATTAGAGTATAGCCCTGCTCTCGTTGGGTTTAAATAAGCCCAGACTTAAAAGAGAAAAAAAGTAGTATCGGCCCGAAAGGTACTAAATGGCCTACGAAAGAGCGTATTCGACTGGTGCTAGCAGTGCGAAACCGAACCAGCGAGAGAGATAGAGAGAAAAGCAGCCAAGAGAGTTGCTACTTTCATCGGTGAACAATGGAAGATCGGAGCGCCAAGCGCGAACTGGAAAAAGAAGACCAACAAGATGAAGAAGAGAAACGACTTCGTCAAAAGAAGCGAGAAGAAGCACTTGAAGTGCAATCTCTTCGTCGTATCATCAGCGCCTATCTCAAGTAACTTTTTATTCTACTAATTACTTCACTCTCTAAGCTTTGGATATGCTGTTTTCAGCTCAAATCGTTATCAGTTACCGATTGATTTTGTGTTATCGCCACGTTTTTGTATCCATTGTGTTTTATTGTAGAGTAGCTGATAGTTATTTGAACGTTGATTTGAGTTGGGGTTAAATACCAGTTCGATTCCATGTTTTCATTCTCTTGGCTTCATTAAAGTATCTAGCTTGTTTTAGTTGGATATGGAAACACATGTGCATTATAATCAGTTCTCAGTATTGATTTTGAATATTGATTAGAGTTAGGGAGACTGGAGAGATATCATTATTATTATTATTATTTCACTTGGGCACTGTAAATGTTAATGATGTTTGCATCTGTCAAATGCGTTTTGCTGCTAATTCTGTGTAATTAAAAATGCTTTCTTTTGTTATATTTGGCACTTTATTTTGTTATACATTTTTACACCTTTTCTTTTGACTGGATGACCTTGCTACAGCTATACCGATGCTTCGGAACAGGATGTCAGAAGATACGAAAGATCATATAGGAAGCTACCACCAGCTCACAAGGTCTCTTATATGTTTGCCTCGTAGCTGTCTGTCTCTTTTCATTTTTTGATTGCAGCGTTAACAATGTGAAACATGGATGGTCCTCTTTATAATATACTTGTGACCATTCTAATGCGAGGCAACCACATCCTGTTTTTTTGTCTGTATTGTCCATGGTAGATATGGTATCTCAGATGCTGGATGGTAGTGGGATCCAGCTATTAATGTAGTAATGTACGAAGTATCTAGGTCAAAGTACTCGGCTATACGATGCAGAAATCCAATTTTTTTTTTATTGCTAGCATGTGTAGTGTACATCTCAATAGAAGCATGCCTTTTAGGAATAAACAGTTGCTTATTCTCATTCAATTGTGGGTAACATTGAAGAACTTTTTGCATTTTCAGGCCTTGCTAGGTCGGTACCCTGTCAAATTCCAACGTTTGAGAAGGTACATTTCAGCTCAGTTATCTTTCATTGTTTTGTAAGTTTTGTGTAAATTACAGAATATAGTAAACAGCTAAACATGACTATTATAATTTGTGTCGAATGAATTGTCATTTTCGAGCCTGGTTGCCCACATTTGCATATATTTCTAAAATTGAATAATAGAAAGAGAGAGTTTTGTTTCTGATATGGAAATCACAACCGGCTAAGCAACCCATAAGATGCTGCTACCATATCTGGTTCTGCTCAGATATGTGGGTTGGCAAGAATTCTGTAGTACTTTACTTTCTGGCTGGGTCCTGCCGAATGTGTCACCTCAGTGTTGGATGGCAGTGGCTACGATGCTAGAGGGGTGCGTCTCAGGCGTGGGACCCCTTATCCATTTATTCTGTTTGGCTATGAGTTATTTCCCTGTGCGGCCATGGTGAGGCGGTGCTTTTCAGTGTCGAATAATTATAACACTCTTTTCTGTGTCTTTCACTTTGTATAGTCATTTTATGCTCTTTTTTCACACTTATTTGATTTCTCTGACTGACAAGTTCAAAGCAACCTTCTTTTATTGTATGCTGTCATGCCCACACCCTATCTCTTTAAGTTGAAAGAAGTCAATATGACTGCCATTCCTAGAGTAGTTGATGTTGGGGATACTTGTAAGTTGTAAAACCATGGTAGGTTATTCAAACTAAAACAAAAGCAGATTCAGCATGCAGTTTAGACGTTTAATTTTTTTTTTTTATGGTTAGGCCGGATGTTCCTAATTATATCCCTTAGCCAACTGGAGCATACATTTTGCAGTCAATTGTATAAAACATGGAGATAGATGTTCTTATACTTATCTCATAATCAGTTTTCATTAAGGAATGTAACAAATGGGGACTATTTTTGCAGGTGTATAACTGTGAACTCGTGTTTCATTTATTATATGCTTCAGGTTAGTTTTAATTGCTATCATTTTCTTAAGTGCTCTATTTTGTTCTATTTATTTTTTATGATTGGTTTCCTTGGTCTCTTTTGCTTTGAGCTGAGATTTCCTTAACAAATTACTTAATGAGTAACCTAGAGGTCCTAGCGTCTAAACAGGTTACCATATGATATAATGTCTGATTTCTTGGCAGGCATTTGTACCTCCTCTAGATATGACCCAGGATGTGGGATGTTGCGAAGATTCCAATCTTGAAAATAATGACAATATGATTTGTGAAGAGAGGCATGGTCCCTGCTGTCAATCTCAGTCAACGAGCGGAAAGCCATGTTGCTCCAATGATGAGCAAGCTGGCCCTCACGATGGAGACAGCATTATCTGCAAGTCAAATATTGAGGTAATATGTTACGAGGTTTGTGGAACTTTTATCCCAATGTAAAAATGTAATCATTAAATTAGAAGGAGCAATAGCATACAGTTCATCTCAAGGAGATTAAGTTGCCCGTACTGTCATAAAAAAAAACCAAATAAGAGGGGACTGCTTGTACACTTTAAGTTGCCCACAAAAACAGCCATATATCCTAGAAATAGAGCGCCTATAAAGTCAAGAGTAAAAACCAAGAGACAGCATCAAGAACTGCCAGTTCTATGACAAAAGTTTGTTATTAATAAGCACCTTGACTACTTTTCTCAGTAAGTTCCACCAGTTAAATCCCCTTTTAAAATGAATTTTGTGTGGAATGAGTATATATAACGTGTTGTCTGAGTCTAAGTTGCATAACAAATTATTTTACAAGTCCTTTAAAAAGGAATGGTGTATGGTGACCTTTTACAAGCCATTTTCTGATGACTAGAACTTTCATGTTTTCAATAGTATGTAGTCTTTTGGGTATAGAACCATACATAAGACCGCTGAAGTTTTACTTCACCATTAAATTCATAAGTTAGTTCTTTAGTTTTGCAGGTTGAAATAAAAAGGTTAATTTGATTTATAAAGTATTATTAATAATATAATTGACTTTAAGTTAGACTACCGACATTGAACTTAGGCTTGATAAGGAACATATCTCCTCTTGATATAAACTATATCCCTTTTATTAGAGATCTAACTTATTTGAATAAACACAGGAGATGCAAAGTAGAGATCTCCCTGGTCATAGTATGGAAGGCCATTCTGCATGCTCAAAAGAAAACAATGGTGAATGCAACTGTGATGAATATGATAGAAGTCACGCTAATGGATATGTAATGCTATCTTATTGATCTATTTTAATTTGCGAATTTTATTAATATCTGAATGTTTGTTGAGCAATAGTTATAAGTTATATTGCCTCATTTTTCGTTCATTACTATAATTTTATGTAGTCTTCCCCACTCTCTCCATCCTGCATATGAACTGGTGATTTCTGTGAAATGAGTCATTTTGTCTGATTGCTTTTGGAAAGTCTTAAGTGGAGATATAGCATAGTTGAAGTTCTGTAGATGGATGTTGTCCTCATTGACTCATTATAGTGCATAATGTATCTTATATGAGGATGGGTTAATCAAAAGGTTCTGTTTCTTAGGCACTTTTCTCCTTTGTAGAGGGAGTAATAACTGAAAATATTAGATGAATATGCTATCTCAAAAACAGTATAAAAATGTGTGACACTTTCACAGTTACCTTATTGATTCAGTTTCAAGATCCTTCCTGGTATTTGTTTGTCTTGTAACTCTTACATTATAGTTTGACATTTAGACTAGCTGTGATTCTACAAGCACATGACGCTAAATTATTGAGCCAACCCATATTTTTTTTCTTACAATTCAGGTATCTTCACCATCTTGTGAATGGTTGGCTCCTTCGTCGCAGTTCCGTGTTCCTCTGGCTGATGTGGATAAGGTATATACTGTACTAATTCTTCTTTAGTAACAATTATGTTTGGCACTTATATCTTTATAGAAAAGTTAATATGGTACACAAGGTCTTGCACTTAGAATGGTTGGTTAATAAATATCTCAGAATAAGAGTAATGATATAGTCTGCACTTAGGGGGAAAATTGTAGAGAGAACTTCTGGAGGAATTTTTGATCAAGTCGCTTGGTAGAAAAACCAGTAAATGTATTACATTTAGAACTAGTAATGGCACTTTATGAAGTATAGGTAATTCCACCAAAGTAGTTACTGGACAGACTTTAAATTTTTGTCAGATAAGAGGAGAATCATTGTTTTGCATTGTATCATTGACCTTATAAGACAAGAAAACCCTATCATTTTATGATTAAGGAAAAATTATTTAAAGAATTACATTGTGTTAGGGTCAAGGTTAGAAGAAAATTCACCATCAAGCTATCAGAGGTCGATATTGACAGGCAGCCAAACTTAAAGTAGATTTCTAGATTGAAAGTTGCTGGCTGAGTGCAGTTCTTTTTTTTCCAAATAAGTTCCTATATCTGTCTAAGTTGTTTTACTTTATTTAGAGTGAATTTCCAGTTCAGAAATTAAAACTAAAACATTTTTCTCAGGTTCGCTGCATAATACGGAATATAGTTAGAGATTGGGCAGCAGAGGTAACTGCTCTCTTTACATCAAATCAGTTTCACATTTTCATGGCAACATACATCAAAAGTTTCTAAATGAGAGTTTGGTTACTTATTTAATGACGATTATTGACTGTAATACACAATATACCATACAGGGGCAGAAAGAACGGGATGAATGCTACAAGCCCATTCTTGAAGAGCTTAATTCGTTATTTTCTAATCGTCAAAAGAAGAGGTACATAAATTATACTTCCCGTCAAAGTCAGTATTTTTTCTATTGCAATCTTGTTCCGCATTTTACAAACATCTTTATTACGTTTGGCTGACATAGCCATGTACTCTTTTTGGCAGTCCTCCTGCCTGTCTTGTTCCTGGTGCTGGCCTGGGGAGATTAGCTCTTGAAATTTCACGGTTAGGTAGGTATATTTGTTAATTTTCATTTATTCTGTTTTTTTTTGTCGAGAATTAGGCTAATTCTTCCTCATATTGTAAAAACAGGCTTTGTAAGTCAGGGAAATGAATTTTCATACTACATGATGATATGCTCAAGTTTCATTCTTAATGAGTAAGAATTTTTTCATTATTTTCCGATTCTGAAGTTGGGCCGTGATCGAAAACTGTTAAAACAATTTACTTCGGTATCAAATTTAGAACTCACTATTGGCTGCTTGATTTTACTAGGACTGAAGAGGTTGGGCAGTGGACAATACATCCTTGGATTCACTCCAATAACAATTCACTTTCTGATAGTGATCAATTGCGCCCTGTTTCTATACCTGATATTCATCCTGCAAGGTACCAACACTAATTTTGAGTTTCTACTACATTTTCCTACACTCTATTGGTACACTACTGTTTTGGACTTCGAGGCCTGTCCTTTGTGAAGTCATCTAACAATATAGTTTAAATCAAAATCAAGTTGCCATTGCATTCTATCTATATCTGTTTCTTCGTTGAAGAGCAATACAGTTAAGAGATAGTAGTTACAACATTCTGTAAAATTGTGAATCAAGTTGGAATATAAGGGTGTTGCAGTGGAAAATTAGATGCTATAGTAAGTTTAATAAGCAGCATAGGCTATCTAAGTGGATCCCTGAGATAGCTGATTTCTGTCTGTAAAGTGAGTGTACCTGTAACAAATTTTCTTTTTTTCTTTTTTTAATTTTGTTTTGAGTAAACCCTTCACAGAATAAGGTAGACGAGTAACTTTTATTAGAGAAGTGGTTTAATCGAATCAAGTATTTTTTTTTATAATTGTTTAAACTTATTCAACTCTCGGCAAAGGAGATGAGTATGCTTTTCTTAGAGCAACGGGGGTTAGTCAAATGAAGTTACCCATGATAATTGAGAAGTGATAAAGCTAAGAAAATGAACCCTCAAAATACTCCTTAAAAATAGCGATACCACTATTATACTTTGGATTTATTTTTTAATATATAGATTCTCTGACCATGCGATAATAAAAAAAATTGGTCATGTTTTGTTACCTAGTTCTAATCTTGAAATATATTCTGTCAACAGTGACCGTGCGACTTACCTTTTTGTACGATAATTGACGAAATATTATTGTAATGCATGTCTCCTCCCATGCTTTCACAATATGTACAGGCACTCCAATCTAATTGATCTATGATTTCTTAATTCCAAGTAGTGCAGGGATAACTGAAGGTTTTTCGATGTGCGGCGGTGACTTTATTGAGGTATACAATGACCCAAACCAAGTAGGTAAGGAGGACTATACTTGTATCTTCTCTAGCTTATATAGCTGACATGGCGTGTTCATATATTCGATTCTTTTTCCTATACTTGATGTTATTGAACTAGCCCTTAGTATATATTCATCCATTTTAAATCGTAGGAAAGAATTATACTATTTAGGTCATTTTGGGGGTTGTATTACATTTTACCAAGTATGTTACATGTTCATGTGTGCCTATGTCTACCATCCTTACCAGTCGATGTAAATGTAGGTGTTTGGGATGCGGTCGTAACCTGTTTCTTTATTGACACTGCGCACAATGTTGTTGAATACATAGAAACGATATATAAAGTTTTGAAGGATGGAGGGGTAAGTTCCTCTTCATGCTATAGATTCCAAGTTTCCGTATTTTCTTGTTTTGGTGTTGAGTTGCTAATCTATGTCAGTGCTGTAGGTTTGGATAAATCTGGGACCGCTGTTATATCATTTTGCTGATGCATACGGGCAGGAGGATGTAAGTTTGTTCCTTTACAGCACACACTTTGTCAGATTACTCAAAGCCAGAATTAACCGTAGGGATAGTAGCAAAAATGTTGGTCATGTCTGTCGTTGGTTGGTCCAAGACTTACACGAATCTGCAACCATATGATCTGCATCCTGGTTTTGGATGGATAGCCTGGAGTAGCAATGGGGAACAGTTTCCCAAACCTACCTGCCTTGCTGGACCTCACCTGAAAATTCCAAAGTTGGGCCCGGCTTACTTTAGTCTCGCATCTAACATTTTCATTTAACCTTGATCTCAAATCAAACATCTCGGTCTCGCATCTAAGTCTCGCATATAACAATTTCATTTTACCATGGTATTGCACTTAGCATCGTATCTGGCATCTAACGACAAGTATTTAGGTCTCGCATTTCATTTTACCCTATGCTAGATGCGAGATATAGGACATATGCCTTCCTCTTCCTCATAAAGACACAATAAAACCTACCTTAATACAAAATTGTTTTCTTTCTCCAAACAATCCTTAATCCTAAACCTAAAAACACATTCTAATTCTAATTCTTTAGTTTTATCCATTCGATCACGGTTTATCGGTTCACAATCGGATTCCATTACTTAATCTGTTCTTCGAAAACTTTAAATTGACAACTCCACGAGAATCTGTCAAAAGTTTACGTTCTTCATCGATCAAAGCTATTTTTAAAAAGGGTTAGGGTTTTAATCTCAACTTTAGTCGATTAAAGAAATTGAGAGACATGAGAATAAAAACAGAAAAAATAATAATTAAGATTTACATGCGCTTAATGAAATCACCTAATTTGGTAATAAAAAAATAGTTTTATATAGTCGCTAAAGGTATTTTGAGTATTAAAAAAACTGAGCAGTAGTTAGCAACTAAGGAAGTTAGCCGAGGCTTAGGTAGTAATAAATGATAGTTGAGATACAAAGTACAAAATATGTTTACTTTTTGGTAGTTATTGATTGGTACTTATACATTTGGTATTTGAAAATCATTCGATCTTTTTAAATTTTGTTATTGGGGTCGGGTCAATTGGGTTGGGCAGGGCGGATGTAGAACCTTTGGGGCAGGGCAGGTAGACCTAATTGGTGTCCGGGACGAGTTCGGGTTTTAAAAAACATTACCCACAGCTGAGGTGGATTGGGTCGGTTTTCTATTTTTGGTTCGGGGCCGGATTATGTCTCCCCAAGCAAATTGCCATCCTTAGCCCGTAACAAACCAGATGTTCTACAATAAATTTAATTACCTGGTTACACAAACCAGTTATCCAGAATTAGATTGGTTACTAAGGTTTTATTGTAAACCTAATTTCCGGACTTTTGTATATATCTGATATCTGAATCTAGTTTGGATAGTTCCTATTTTACATAAGCTTGGCAGCACTGAAATTCAGATGAAAATTGGACAACATATTCTGTCTGCAATTTTTTGGTTTGATTTTAAGTTTGAGGAGCCAGTTTATGCGCTTGACAACTTGAATGGCTAACTAAGTTATTTCTAGGTGGCTGACAAAGTTATCGGCCTATAATTTTTGGTTTCCATCTTTCTTTCAATTTGAACTTCCAACTTATTTTCTTTCTGAAGGAGATGTCAATTGAATTGAGTTTGGAGGATGTAAAGAGAATAGCTTTACAGTTTGGGTTCAAGATTGAGGTAATGTCTAACTAGTGCGACTTTGCATGTGTGATAATTTTTATGTGTTAATTGTACTGTAAGTGATGTGACATGTGGTTTGCAGAGGGAAACGACTTTGGAGACGACCTATACTGCAAATCCTCGGTCCATGATGCAGGTTGGTTTCTTACAATATACTATTGCTTATAAAACTGTGTATGTATAATTTCTGCAAGTCTCAAATTTAAATGAGTGATCTGCATCCTAGTGGTGATTCCATGCATTATATTTGATGCAAGGATGTCTAGAGTATTGTTATACTTCTGATATCTCAAACAAATTTTATTAAGAAGAGGTTTTGGGTTGATTTTGGTCTTTAAGCTTCCAAGTCCACTGGAATCAGGGTTGTCTGTCTTTTTCCTTTCATGTTTTGATCCTTGCCCTCGTAATCTGAATCTCTTTTTCACTTTTAACCCAAAAGCAATACCAACCCGGTCACTCTTTCGCATAATTACAAAGTATACTTTATTATTATGAGAACCATTTAATAATAGCATTTATGGTGGATTTATTATTATGATAACCATATTAGAATAGCATTTATGAAAACCATATTCCTTGTGATACACAGTGTTCCTAGTGTTAGGCCGAAAATACCTTAGTGTTGGTCATGTCTCAGATCAAAAGCTCATATTTCGTTTAGTGTAACCGTAATCGGCACTTAAATAGTTTCAGGATAACTCCTTTTTGCTGTTGTAACCTGTCGTTGTATCCATTGGATATGGGAATTTTTATTCTCTCTTTTTTTTTTTTTTTTAATTATTGACTTATCTTTTTTATTTTTGTCAAGCTGAATCCGTGTTTGTTGTGTTTGCAGACCAGGTATTTCCCAGCATTCTGGACAATGAGGAAGAAAACAGCTGCAGCTATTTAAACAAAATAATAGCTCACTTGTTATTTCAAACTTTTGATTTTGATCTTGTTCCTGCCTTCGATGGAGTCTACTTAAATTCTTCAGTTATCTCTTAATAAATTATGGTTCATTTCTTTGGTTGATATAAAAATTATTACATAATGGATTCCGAGAGGTAATTTCATTTTACCTCAAACAATGAGGATGTTCTGTATGAGAAATTTTTGAAAAAACAAGTAAAAACTGCAGACGTGATTTCTTCAGTAATTGATATTATTCTTACTAGGCCAATTAAAAACCAACGAATATATTTTCCATACGATGCTTTGAAATAGATGAATGAAAAACAATAAATAGACGTGCACAAAAGATTGCGTTCGATTGTATGTTTCTTACTTAAAATGATTACTATGCTTAAAAATTAAAATGATTACTTTGCTCGATTAATCCAAGTCATTGCGATATGATCGTTGCGATATCAATAGTATATACAAACAAATATGACAATTTGACGC
This sequence comes from Limnanthes douglasii subsp. nivea, assembly GCA_036936605.1. Classification (NCBI taxonomy): domain Eukaryota; kingdom Viridiplantae; phylum Streptophyta; class Magnoliopsida; order Brassicales; family Limnanthaceae; genus Limnanthes; species Limnanthes douglasii. The sequence goes on along the minus strand of JAUPFV010000002.1, from coordinate 214,878,741 downwards.
CAACAACCAATATAGATGGCATTTTGTGAATGGTCTGGATCAGTTATTCATAGTTATGCTGTATCTCAGCAGCTCGTAAAAACAAAACATAAGGATTGATAACCTGAAACTGTAAATTTCGGCAGTTATTACTGCTGTATCAACCATTTTGCGATTAAAAGTACTGGATATACCTATTAGCATAATAGAGTGTATACCTTGACCAACATATCACACGGCATAAATATTGATCAGAGGCAAAATTCAATAAACCATCGCAGCTCAAAAGATCCGCAGATGCAAATGTGTACGCAGTCACTTTAATTAAGTCTTCTACCACTTGTAGTTGAACTTCTAACACCATAAACAACCACCCCTAAAGAGCTCCACCATAATACACAACTAGGTAGAATTCATGCACTAAATCTATATAATCCTAAAAAAAACAGGAATAGCTCCTAAAGAGATGCACATACTGCCACATGCAGCTTTCGAAAATATTCGCTTCATGAGACAGGTCTTTTCCCGATTATTAACCCATCACTGATTCAGAGTTTTGACCACTAGCAGAGTGCGAGTTCAACCCGGTACTAGGTGCAGATTTCTGACCAAAATTCATTAGAAATTTCCGCTGTTGCTCGTTAGTGTGAGAAAGGCTTGCACGCAAAAGCTCAGTAGGCATTTCCGTTTTTATAGCTGAATCCAACGCATTGGCATCTGACTGATTCTGTATACATATAGTTTCGTACTTACTTCGGCAATACTTAATAAGAAGGGCGAAAAATTCATCGAATGAAGCTCTCCATAGACCATCTATAGGATTTCCACGGTTGACGACCGGAGTGGTTGTTACTTCAGCTGCTCTTTCGAGAAGAGCTATTAAGATAACAGATGCACTGTCTCCACTAGAAGCTTTTAAAGGGCGAAGAGGAGGCTGCTCGGAAGAACAAACCACTGCTGCAAGACAAGCACTAAGGGCACGAAGATCCATAGCTTTGACACAAATTGAGACCGACTTTGCAAGATTTGTAACAGTGTCTGCTGCTGAAGCATCAGAAGGAAGACCTCCAAATAAAAACCTCAAATGACTGAAAATAGTCATGCATACGATTCTGGTGAGTTCACTACCGGGGATGAGAAGGTGAAGGTATCTTGACAGTAGTTTTCGTCCTTTTGGAAGTGTCATTATCCGTAAGAAGGCAATATCATATTTCGGAGTTAGACCGGCTTTTTGACCAGGTTTGGTAAATGGATCAACAAGTTGAAGCGATGTTGCTAAACCTTCTAGTAAATTGTGCCGTCTTCGGCGGAGTTGAGTGCCACCGTCTTGTGGCTTATTAAACTTCATGGTTCGGTCAATATCGTCTATATCAAGAAGAAGACTAAGAGCATCTTCAATAGTGATTCTGGCTGCAAGTAGAGGTTCTTGTTCGAGAGATTTTTCAGTGACTTTCGGTTTGGAGTTTTCAACGACAGAGCGTGGAGAAGAACTGACATCAAATAGAGGGAGGGGCAGACGTAAAGAAGGTATAGAAACTTTTCCCAGAGCATCCACATGCACTTGAGGATGCTGCTCTGTACTATTACGTGATCGAGGATGATGTTCCTTCAAATGACATGGGTAAAACCGAGGTTTCACTCGCGACCCGGATGACATTTTGGCTAGACGAGCTAGGTGGTAATAGTCGGATATATAAGGGTCATTGCTATGTAAGGCAGACTGCTGGACTTTAAGAACACTTGCTAAATCTTCAGATGTCATATACTTTGATCTAAATTGCAGACCACCATCGGTTTTCACACTACTAGTACTGGCATCAGAACTCTGTTGAGATAATCGGACATTTTGTTTTCCCCTTTTCGACGCTTTAGATTTTGGATTCTTAATATCACCGAACCCAAGCATCATTCTATGTGTTGGTAATGGATACGAGTTATACAATTGGGATTGTCGTGCCGCAAGATGGGAAAGAGATGGTTGAATCAGATGTAGTCTCTGTTGTTGCAGCTGATGCTGAAGAGACATTAATGTTGGGCTGTGTTGATGAGGCAATAGTTGGTTTAATCGACCAATGTCAGAATGGTCTACCTGTAGAGAGCCAGGATAATTCGCCCAAGGATTCTGTTGCCTGCTACTAAAAGGAAGTCCTTCAGAAGTAAACTGGGGCAAATGTCCGTTGTAGTACAACCCATTTGATGGAGAGAAGTTTGGCACAGCGAATGGCTGCGGATTGTCAATGGAAAGAGAGGTATTATGCAGATGCGATGCCGAAGCTTTTTGTAATCTACTACCAGGTGGAGGAAAAGATGTGAACGTTGACTTTGGTGGAAGAATAGGTTCACTAGATGATTGATGTTGTTCCGGTGGCTGTACAGGATATGAGGATGTTCTTTGTAAAGGCTTTGTATTTATAAGATTATCGTACGAAGATTGTGGAAGTGACGACCATCTTTTAAGTTGCTCCGCATGTTCCTTATCAAACATTTGTTGATCTAACCAGCTTGTGTAATCTCCATCCTGTGTCCAACTGCTGGTAGATGAACCTGCAGACAACTTTCTGGTCAAATTAGCCAGAAAATAAAAAGCAATAAAATTGAAGGAGACTAACATTGCGAGATGTCATGTAAAACTTTCCGAGATCATTAATAGATATGGAAACTTATATGTAGCTAAACTACTAAAAGAACATACGGACAACAAAGCACAGCTGAGGAATTTTAATTCAGTACATCATAACAACTACAGAAACAAAAGTCTTATTAAAAGTTGAACTTACTTCCCCTTGATAAGGAACCTGAAGCTCTATCACCTATAACTCCGGGTCTATTTGGCCCTGTAACACTTCTATTCAGCTGCGTAGGAGAAGAAACAAATACACTTAAATCTGTTATGACAACAAACCACGAGACTAGAGGAGAAGAGAGCAAAACTAAAATTAGAACAAATAATCCAGATCATGCATCTCCATTCTCTCTGACAAAAAAAACTTCTACTCATTTATTGTTGCTTAAGTTGATAAAAAAAGTAACACTTGTTTCACATAACTTACTCCAAATACAAGAGTAAAATGTAATCTCTCTCTAACAGGCAGCATCATGTTAAACAGGGTGTAATGATGAGAAACAGATTATCATATTGGCTAAAGCTTATTATACCACCATAGAAGTAACATCCATCCGTAAAAAAATATTGTCAAATGTACCAAGTATTCATAAACAAAGATTCAGAAAATTTATCACAAATACTGTTACTCATCAGGTTCGACAAGAAATATCCATCATAATCTGGAAAGTTTACGAGTGGCTTTGTGAGCACAATCATACGATAAAGATGCTTACCTTTGCAAAAGTAGCCGCAAGATCATCTGCATCGGACAATGATCCAAAACTGGTACCCTGGAGTGAATATAAGAAAAAATAGAAACAAAAGATTAGTGTCCAGGATGCATGCAATAGTTAAATAAAAAAATTCAGTCAGCAAACACTTTCCTATGTAACAAACAAGGCAAGGCCTTATGATTTTAGACTGAAGCTACGGAAAATCTTTGAAACTCTCAAATTCAGTAAGCAATGTGCATATGATCATTTGAGTCAAACTATACAATCAACACCATACTTACTCATGAAGAAAACAATGACCTGAAGTCCTGTAAATCAATCATATAGCACACTGTAGATACAAAAGAAACATGTATTACCTCCCCTCTATCAAATAAGCGATACTCTTCATCGGCACCAGATCCAAAAGCAGGGGCATTGCTTTCCTCATCATCTTTCCCCTCCAACTCCAGCTCTTCCAACAAGTTTTGACCAAAAAATTCGTATTGAGATGCATCAAATTGTGCATTATCATCGTCTGCGATTCATCATTAGGAACAGTATATTAACACAGGAAATTACAAAAACCAAATAACAATTAGGAACAGTTCCAACGTTACTTAACCAGTCGACCACATCGAGAAGGGAAAAAAAACAGAAAACAATGGCCATTTCAATCCAAGTGCTAAAGACTCAAAACTAACATGGAACCAAATTTGATCAGATTATAGAATTCCGAAACGCTAGTTCTCAAAACACACAGCAATAACGCATGCATTAAGATTAAAGAACATACAGTCGCTAGATTCGATAAAGCAATGAACACATAACAAAGAAGATAACGAACAAGAGAATCTTTTGATCAAAAATCGAACCTGAGGAGCTGCGAATGAAGTTATTAAAATCTTGAGAATCGGATCTCTCCATGGAATCAGAAGTAGAGAGGAAAAAATAAATAAAAGACGAAAGCGAATTTACTCTCGCAAAACCTTTCTCGGTAGCTGAAAAAACGCTAGGGTTTACGTTTCGAAGAAGAAGACTATAGCTAGACGGAACTAGAGAAAGGGAGAGAGAGCGAGAGAGAAGATTGAGATATGGTGAGGTGATTTTTGGTGGGACTGTTAGGTTTTTGGTTTTTGGTTCTGTAGAGGTATCGAGAAAGAGAAAAGAAGACGAGCTTTTGCTCTCGGTGAGCAACCACAGCTGTATAAAAGTGAAGGTGCTGATAAAACCCGGTTCGAATCTGATTTACTTGCTTCTTCTAAAAACTAGGCGCTTATCATTATTTAGTCCCCATCTTACATAATACTCTATATAGTTTTTCTTAAAAAAAGCTGCGGTTATTCAACGAATGCGCAAATTTTTTGGTCTAACGCAATAGCATCTAAACCATCCACATAATAAAATGTGGAACTCGACCAACTCGACTATATAGTTTTTGGGGTAAAAAATATTGTTGGTCCTCCATGTTTAACACTTCTATCAACCTGGTCTCTTTCGTTCACTTCTGCATAAAATTTATCTTTTCGTTTTCAAAATTTGTAAATATAGTCCACCGAACATATAAACCATTTAAAAACTGACACGTGACACTTAAATTCTAAATTTTATATCACTTTTGATCTCCAAATCTCAAGTTTTGTATCACTTTTGGTCCCTCAAAATATGACGATGGACTAATCGTGTAAATTTTAAAAATAAAAAAGATAATTTTATGCGAAAGTGAACGAAATGGACTATTTTGATACAAATAGTAAACATGAAAGACCGACAGTGTTTTAACCTGACTTATATTAACTGAGGTGATATATATTTAAACGATAAAAATATAAATAATTATATTATATTTAAATAATTAATAGCTACTAGAAAAATCTGAAGCACAGAGTAAGGAGTGATATTAGGGACGTAAAAGAAACTGATCCTTTTCGATCAGTCCGTTTAATAGAATCACTGACTTAAATGTTATTACATAATTTATGTTATTTTTAAATTTTATTCGATAGATCGTTTCAGAAAAAAAGACCAAATTGGACCGTTTCAAACTGGATCGAACCAGTTAAAATAAAATTAACTAGGACGGGTTTAAATGTTAAAAATTGAATAGTCCCGGAACCAAGGAACCATTCCGAAAACAACCTTAATATATTATATAAGTACGTATTTGTGATAAAATAACTTTACATGTATATTAATGAATACCATAAAATGTAACTAATTTATTAAATAAATTTTGATAGAGTTAAATGAAATAATTAACAAAAATATGAATCATGTGTTTTAGTGATATTTTTATTATTTATATGAATAGAATTTATATATGGAATATAATATTCGTAAGCTGTTATCACAATATAAAGAGAATATCCAGTCACTGATATTCTTGATGCTATAATAACCACTTGGGTATATTTATTAAAATAATTGATAGCACCCAGGCTAAATTATAAAAAAGAATATTCTTTCGTCATAATCATAAGCATAATTATTTATGCACTGAAAATTTATTGTAACGGTATGCTTTTATTACTTTATAACTGAAGCTAATAGATAATATACTAAAACATATTTTTACATCAGTACATACATTTCTTGTATATCTCTTGCTTATAGAGTAGCTCTAAAAAAGCCAATGTTTTTTTCTTGGTTTTCTGGTAGGAACGTCTGCATAAACAAAAAAGAGTCATAATGGAACCTTAAAAAGATATGTACAAAAAGAAATTCCAGAGAAACGAAAGATGGTTTACCTCCATTTGCATAGAGTGAATTATAGTGTACTTCACTCCAAAAGCTAAGCCAAACCTCTATAGATTCACAAACAAACAAACAATAAGTGGGTTTAGTTCAAGCTCTTTGTCTGGTTTTTATATAGAAATGCGTCTCTTTGTTTCACTATTTTGTCTGGTTTCATCTAGAATCAAAACAAATGTATGGGCCAGAGATGCCTCCTAGGGTCAATTATCGTAAAAGGGAAATAGAAATAAAATCATGACCTGCTTCTATTTGCCTAAACCTGTTTCCGTTTCAACCGATTCAAGGGTTGGCCGGATTGAGTAATGAGTACTGGTATATGACCAGTACGTAAGTCGGATCGGTAAGGGTTTTCTCTTTAAAAATATCCAAACACAACATATCACCCTTCCCTAATTTATATAATATTTTTTATTCCAAATTCATATATATATAAGTCTTGCTGTAGGCGTCGGTTAGTCAAAAATTTCATTCAGTACAGACCAGTCAACTTGTCAGGTTCGTACCCAACCCAACCCATAGCCATCTGAAAAAGAGGACAGCGGAACAAAGATTACCTCTGGTTATATTATTATTCTTGGGAAGGATCTCGATATAGCATGTATCACGAAAGGAAGTGACTACACAAATTTTGGCTGCAAACTGCATCAATACAGGGTCAGCCAATTAATACACAAAAAACAGTAATCAAGTAACAGCAGCGAGACTGCATAGATTTTACGATTTCGACCAGCAAAGCAATATAGCATATCATTTAATGTACCAGAAACATAGTTATGAAAACGAGACAATGACTTCTTTTTTCACTTACTCGGTCGGCAGCTGCTTGAAGAGTAATATGATCACCCCATTCACCTGATCTACGTGCATACAAAGTTCATTAAAAACACATTAGTAGTTTTATACGACCGCCGGTGCAAATATGGTCTCTAATTTTTAGGGATGGCAGAAACTTGATTATGAGTCGGACAGAGCTTTGTAGTAAACAAGAGCATGTCAGACCCATCACTGGATTTCAGAAGCATACATGTGTTCGAAATCAAAACTTGGTTTTGACTCATACAACCCAAAACCAACCAGTTGAACCACCAGAATCGGCCTGGTTTCGACCTATTTTTTGGATTTTATTTATAATTTTTTGAGTTTTATATGTACATTTACCAGGATTGTCCAACCCAGGTTGATAACTTTTTAATACATAAATCGGGCCGGAAAAACCTGGACCAAAACCCAAATCTAAAAAGGACAGTTGCTATCTAAACCCAGACTTTGGATAAGATTTTTCCATCCCTACTCATTTTGGTGTAAGAAAATAAGGAACCAAAAATGTCAAACCTTTTCATTGTCTTCAAGTAGCTTTTGTACTTCATTGGGACATAACCCTCATAGAGCTTCGGGAAATGCTTTACCTGAAAAACGGCATATTATACATGCTGCAACATCAGCGAAAGAGCAAAATGTGTGTACTATTAATATATTTTCCTGACCGTACCTGTCTCACGATTTCTTTCCTTACATGTTTATGGTAGTCTGGATTGCGAAACAGCTGATCTGCTAAAGCTCGAAACTGCGCAGTACGTAGAATAAAATTTATCAACTAAATGGATACACTACTAGGGCAGCTATTATAAACTGGAAAATTATACCAATTAGTACATAGACAGGCGCAAAAATACAAAATGTCAATGCGGATGGTTGAATGGTTTATTCTTTGTTACAAACCTGGCAGTTGCCATCACCTTCAATTGTCAGTTCAGCTAAACCATATGTTGCCAACCTGGGCAATGGAAAGGGAACGATAAAATGACACATTTGAGGATAATAAAAATAGACTTTTAACAAAGCAAAAAACAGTCATAAATGAATGCAAAACAATGTTTGATACTCAAGCAGTTTTCTGCAGTTTCAGTTGAATTTAGAGTATGGGAGTCAAAAACAGTAACCTAAACCTATCTACAAAAGTATAAACAAGAGACTCAATGAAAAGTAAAGGTGGCAAAAATCTGGTTACGTGTTGGATTTGACTCGTATAATCTGGGACAAAACAGGTTACCGGATACTATATCTTTTCAACCTATGTTTTGGACTTTTTTATTTGAATGTTGACCTTTTTGAGTATTTTTATTTTTGTTGTACCGGCTCCGGATTGTCTGACGCAGATCGATCTCTTTTCAATATCCAAATTTGACCGGTTAGTTTGAATGTCCAACCTCTGACCCATCCCGTATCTCAAGTCGGACGCTATTTCTTTCTCCAAACGCAAACTTTGGACATAAAATTAACGTCCTAACCCGATTCTTTCCAGATCAAACGAAATCGGTTGGTCAGGTCAGGCAAGAGTTTACCACCCATAATGAAAAGGTTTGGAGAGATCAGAACCTTTGAGAGAGCCGCTCATGATCTACACTTGCATCATTCACATCAGGAATCGTTCCATTAACACGAGGAGTATGCTGCCATAATGAAATAAACACAAGTTACTAATATATAATAATTATAGATCATCCAACAGTGATTCCAAACACAAAGACTAATATAGTTTCTGGTGAGGGTGCAAGTCAAATAAGGGTCAAGAGGCAAGGAATTCTCTAAAGCCGGCTCATATCATTATTAAAGTTGTAGTTTCTCTCATTCTAAAGAATTACCTTGAGCATTGGAAGTTAGGTAACTGCTGGATCCTCAGAATTGCGGAAACTCATATGTGAAGTTACAAAGACAGTATCTTTAGCTACAAAGGTTTTGCCTTCCTTTAACTACAATTATCCAAACAAATGGATTACCTAAAACCTAGTCACAGTTGGGTAGGAAAGGTATATTTTCTTACACTGAGCAAAAAGAGGTATATGAGCTCGGGCTTGAGTAAATTATTATTTGTTAGGCTCCTGAATGTGAGCTGAGTCAGTGTCTTTAGAAGAACTATTAAGAATACTAAGCCGAGCCTACATGAGCTTGAGCTTGATCTAAATTTCGAGCCTCGGTTCTATTTTCGATAAGTTCGAGATAGAGTCTAAAGCTTAATGTAGGCCGAGCGAAAATCAAACTATCTATGTGTTAGCTACCCCTAATGCTGTCGAAAGGATCAAATGTTCCCGAGTAGTGGCTAAAAAACTCCAATACAAAACATCTACTCCCGCAAAATTAAAAGAAATGTATATCGGTCCATGTAGGCATTACTAAAAATATCATATATGTATCAAATCAATAATTTCTTTTTTCATGAACGGAGCAAATTATCATACCGGGATTGAATCTAAGTGAGTGAGGCGTTTTCCAAGACCATGATCAGTTTCCGAGTTCTCCTCTTGGGCTAAAATGCTCGCGATAGTATGATCATCTTCAGTATCAGGGCAACTGCTATTCAGACTCGAGCTTGAGCTCACACTTGCACTCGCACTGATACTCGCATTTGCACTCGGACTAACAGTGTCCTGATTCATATTATATGTCTCTACACCAACACAATGAAACCTACAAAACCCTATTAAAAAGGATAAATTTCATCAATTAAGCAAATAAATAGCCTAGATCTTCATAGTTTCATATCATTGTACAATCGATATCGAACATAAAATCACTATGTAGTTTTCAAAGCATCCATTGAAATCGATAATCCCAATTTTTTTTTCTACTTGTATCTTACTAAACTTTAACGAATTTATCGGGAGGGTTTTTTCTTTCTAAAACAATGAAACTAAACTAATCTAATCTAATCCGACATGTAGTTAATCAAGCAGCTATATTAAGTTGGGGTAGTACTTGAAGTTTTATTTTCTAGTTTCTTAGTAACCAAACGGAGTGCAAATTCAACAGTTCCATTGAATGATAAAGTTAAGATCTACGAGAGGATTCCAATATACAGAGAAAGTTTCCAAAGTAAATGAGGATTTACCAGAATTTCCTGCCCGGAATTGCCGTGAGAACGTAGAGAAAATTGAGATTTTGGTGTGCTTTGAGTTTGAAAATGCTTTGAACTTTCCACCAAAAAGAAAAAGCTTTGAACTTGGTCTAAAATGGCACACACACAACAGACACACACAATGGGGATTTGACGGGTTTCGGTTCTTGTTGGCTTTTACCTTAACTACAAAGTAAAGGCAAGGCAATCCACATCGATCATTTCTGTTTAATCCATTTTCTTCCTCCTTTTATTTTCCCCAAAACTCTAGAGAATTTTACAAACCGGGAAATTATATAAAATAAAATAAATTATCCATTCGTCTTTCATATATTTTTTACCTAATTACTTTACCCAAAATTAAAATAGTTATCGGCATCTTCACCTAAAATTCGGACAAAAATACCTTTCAGTATATATATCCATTTTTCTCTTCAAATCTATTTTCTCTCTACGGAAACCTTATAACTAGGACTGTTATCGGTCCGGTTCGGTCCGGTTTGGTTCGATTCCGGTCTCGGTTCGGCCCGTTTTCGGTCCGGTCCGGTTTCGGTCCGGTCTTTTTCGGTTCTTTTCGGTCCGGTTCAAATGGTTCGGTTTCGGTTCGGTTCGCTATCGGTTTGATCCAAAAAAATTAAAATAATCTAACTAAAATAATTTACAAATTTCAAATAAAAAAAAATTAATTTCATTAAAAAAATCAGTTTTACGTCACATTTTGGGGTTATCTTTTAATCACTCACCATCTATATATACATATATTATTTTAAGTTAACTAAAACTACTATTATCTAATATCTACCGCTACTTAAACACTTAATACAATTCATTTGTTTTGTTTGTAATTTTATTTAGCCAACTCTATCCTACTCAATGATTTGGGTTATCAATATGGTAAACACTAACCACTATACATATGTGTTTTCATTGGTAAGTAAAATGTTATAAAATCTATTTAAAACTACCATAAAAGCTGTTGTTGAAGTTGCTATTGATTCAAAGTTACCAACACATAGATAGTGTACCATTTCAATTTCAAGCACAAAGAAAAATTACAACGTTGAATTACTCATTTTCGAAAGCACGTCACATGCTTTGTAGTTGCACACCAAGTACCAATAAAATTAATGATTCGAGTTATGATACAGTTACAGACAAGAGTACACAAAGATTCGGAACAAAACTACTCTACTCTACTATTATTTTTATCACATGTGTTCTATGTTGAATCCTTTTACAAACATGTCTCATGTCTGTGTATCTAAGAAAAGTCTTCGGCTTCTAAATCCACTAATTTTTTTGTTTCGTACTATAATCTGCCAATTTACCAATGCTTGTTCCAGCAATATGTCCACCAGACCAGGCATTCTGGGAGAGAGAAAAACAAATCATTGTTATTACTTGATTACGGGATCATCCTAAGGTGTTCTTGTTCTTTACAAATACACATTTAAAACATATACGTTAACTACTTAAAGACTTGCCTGGAAATTAAAACCACAAGTTACACCATCAATGTTTAAAACCTGGGGATAAAAAAAAAGCGTGAGACGATCTTAGCAACACATCATGATGAAATATCTGCGCGCAAGTGCGAGCACTCTTTAGGAAAATGCTAATTAGCTCGAACAGAAGTAAAATTATCTTAAAAACTGTAAATTAATGCAGAGAAGTGAAGAGTTAGCTACCTCTCTTGCAAAGAAAAATTACTACAGAAAATGGTCAGTCCTGTTAGACAATAGCAAAGAACAAGAGAGATTCTCCATCGATTCAGCTATAGTAATTTCACGACAGAAAATTAGAAGATGTAAAATTAGAAACTGATGAAAATACGAGTACAAGAAGTCTCAATCTGACTATTAGTGATAGCTATAGTATATTAGCAGGTTAAGATGCTGACCTGCCGACTAAAATATTGCCAACACCATTTCCTGCGGCAATTTTAATGATGATCTGCCTACGAGGCTTTCATAGAAAGTTAAGGAGCTGTTCCATTTCAAAGATCTCAACCATAACACTTAAACTTCAAACACTAACAAATATTAAACAACATTTAAACCAAACAACACTTCCCACAAAACCTTTCTAAAACCAAACAACACTTGAACTTCAAACACTAAACTTCATATATTACAAAAATTGCAACAAAACAAAACATGTGATCAAACCAAAACAAAGTAACAACAATCTATGATTAACCTAAAGATAAGTAACACCATACTCAAACTATAAGGCCAAACCTTACAAAAACTGCATACTTAACATGTAAAGAAAAATCTTACAAAACCATACAATGTATGCATATATGAATTGGACGAGTCAAGCAGCTGTAGTTGAGTTGGACGACTCGTCAATCTGCCCAAACATAAATTCCATTTCTGTTTCAACTGGCTCTTCTTCGGCAAGCTACAAAAAAAAATACATTAGAAAAAGAAGCAGATGAACAATTAAACTAAAAAAAAAACTCTTACAATGCTTCGCCCATGTCCTTTTTTAACGCCATGAAACTCTTTTGCCCAATCACCTCCACACATAAGCATCTCCACTGTCTCAGGTTTCAATGAGGTGCGTTTCAGATCAATCACGCGCTTCCCGCCGCTAAAAGCTGCTTCCGAAGCAACCGTTGTAATGGGGATGGATAAAATATCTTTAGCCATGATGCTAAGAATATGATATTTTGGAGCATTAGCCCTCCACCAAGTCATTATATCAAACTCTGCTCCACGATCAAATTTCTCTAGCTTCTCCTCCAAATAGAACTGAAGATCAGTTCCAGTCTCGCTGTCCTCCTCAGTCTCATCGAGATATGGAAAGAAAGTAGATCCACCAGGATTATTTATTGTTTGAGAAGAAGGAACAACAGGTTTCTTATGTGCTTCTTCATAGATTGAAAACAAATTTTGTAAGTCGGTTGACACTGATTCCTCTCTATTTTTAGCCTCATCGGGAAGATGATACAAGAATGGGTAAACCCACTTAATGAACTTCATCTTATATCTGCGTTATAACACAAAGTAATAAAACTTATTAGCAAAATACATTTCTGTCTTAGCTAGAGAAATAAAATGAAAAGCTAAAAAGAATCAGATACATTTCAATTTGAAACCATAATCATAACCCTACTAAAATAAGACCTGTCTTACCTTGGGTCAAGAATAACACCAATGGAAATCAACAAATTTGACTCCGACCAATACTTTTGATACTTGATCTTCATCTCGCTAACCGCTAGCATTAGTTCTGGATTTGTGTCACAATAGTCGAACTTATCCAACACAACTTTAACTTGATAAAGTTCAGCAAGAAATAGGTTCACCGTAGGGTAAGTTCGACCACTAATAACTTTAGTGACACGCTCAAACACCTCCAAAAAATGACAAATGGCCTCCACGCTCTTCCACTCTTCATCACTAGGTAAGAATTACATAAAGATAGAATTAACTTCTGCATACCTGTGCCACACCTCTCGATAAAATAACACAGTGGATAGCATCAACCATGTGGAGTTCCACCTGGTCTTCACATCAAGTACCATCCTTTTTCCTTTCAACCCCATGTCTTTCACTATCTTATCGAATTCAATGCATCTTGCCTCAGATGCAAGTATATATTTGGCACCTCCCCTAACATTTTCTACAGATGGTTGAATGAATTTTAGACCATCTTGCACCAACAAATTCAGTATATGTGCACAACACCTCACGTGGAATAACTTACCATCCAAAGGCAGATTTCTTCTTCTAGTAAAGTCTATTTTCAGTCTAGTCAGACACGCGTCATTAGCTGTAGCATTATCAACTAAGATTGAAGCAACTCTATCCCTAATCGTCCAGTCTTCCATCACCTTAATTAACTCCCAAGCAAGAACTTCACCACTATGGGGGGTGGTACATGAACAAAAGCCAATACTCTATTGTGTAGTTGCCACTTATTGTCTATAAAATGCGCGGTGACAGTCATGTAACCTATTTTCTGCTCCCCACTCCACCAACATTCAGTAGTAAGTCCTCTCTTACTCACCTTTGCCATTAGTTTTTTTCATTTTCTCCTTCTCCTCTAGATAATATTCCATACAATCAGCTTTGACATGATGCCGAGAAATCTTCTTATACCCATGATATATTGTGGTATATACCTTGTTCCAAACAGTTCTTTCTAAATGGCTAAATGGTGTATCATGCGCTAATATTGCTTCGGCCATAATCTTTCTAACACTAGCATGATCATATCTCCACGTACTAAGACTTGGTGTCCCATCTCCTTGGAATGAACTACCGTCTAACAATGTCTGTGTACCTGCAATATTTTTTTTCTATGCCCACAAATCTTTAAATGCTTCAAACCGGTAGAGGTACCCCCATCTTTCACATTTTAAGAATACAATGTCCCACACCACTTACACTTCCTCTTTTGTGATCCACACGGCATCGTAACGATTTGAAATTCTTCCCAAATAATAGATTTTTTAGCCCTTTTTCTAGGAGGTGCAGATGGATCTTCATCAGCATTAGCATTGCCAGTAGTATTAGCAGGGGTTGGTGTTGACCCATCAACTTGGCTACCGAAATTGGGATCTATATCTTGAAGTTCTCCGATCTCAATCCCTCCTATAGTCTCACCATCATCGTCACATTCAAATGATTCATTATTATGTATTGTACTTGAGGAATATTAAAACGACATGAAAAACATGTATCACTTATACAAATTTATAAAATTATGGAAAGAATACAAAATTTGGGAATAAAACCTAAGACTGTTACTATAAATTCAAAAGACTTAACTAAACAATTTCTATCAAAAATCAGACTAAGACAACTAAAAAACTAGAGCTCAACATAGATTATTGATGCTGTAAATTTAAAAAGAATCTGTAAAACATTGAACTCAAATTGAATCCAATAAAAATGATGAATCATGAATGTGACGAAATCAAATGATATTGAAAATAAGGAAGGGATGAGAAGAAGAATAAGAAATCATACCTAGAATGAAGAAGGTATTTTTGGATTTAATGTTACCGTGTTTGTGTCGTTGCGGCTGCTGCTGTAAAGATAAACAACCCTAGGTTTAACTTTGTCCAAAGAAATCAATTTTTTCTCCAAATCGATAAATTTCCCTCCAAATTAATTTTCATCCAATCAAAATATAATTTTCGTTTTAAAAGCACGAAATTTTCTCACTCAAAACGTGTATTGCGCTCTTTCTATATTATTTATATAATTTGTCATTAAAACAATTAAAGTTCTCATTTTCAATTTTATGGTGAGATATTTGTTTCAATATTAGTTATATAATTTGTCATTAAAACAATTAAATTTCTATTTTCAATTTTATTTGTTGACTATAAAATTTTGAGACATTGAAACAAAAAGAATTTGATTTCCGTTTCACTCAAATTGGTATAATTTAATTTAAATTTTAGCTTCTAAATCCAACAAAATTAATTTTTCCAATTAAAACAAAAAAAAGTCCATTTCCTTATCAACCACAAGATATATAATATGTCTACATAAATTATATAATTACAATTTAAATTATTAGCACTAAAGAGTAAGAAAATCAATTTTTTTAATTAAATACAAAAAACAGTTTCTTTTTCCATCGTATAAATAATATAGTTTTTAAATATTTTATAATTTCTTTACTTATCTTATGGTATATATTATATTAATCAATCTTTAAATAATTTATATTGTCTTTTAAAATTATTTTTTATATAATTTTATATAATTTTATTTTAAATTTATTTTTTATTTTTATCGGTTCTATTGGTTTATCGGTTCGGTTTCTAACCGGTTCTACCGGTTTATCGGTTTTACCGGTTCGGTTTCTAACCGGTTTTATCATTTCGGTTCCTTATCGGTTTCGGTTTTAAAAATAGGACCGCGAACGGGACCGTTAAGGTTCGGTCCGGTTCTCGGTCCGGTCCTTATCGGTTTGGTTCCGGTCCGGTTCCCGGTTCTCTGGAACCATCAACAGCCCTACTTATAACCCATAAAACACACCTTATCTTTTTTCCGTTCTTCACCGATTTTCGACCGTCCACCGTCGTCTCCTCCCTGAACCAAGTAAGCGGGAAATTCGAGGATTTGTTGTTTAGTTTACGCCGGTAGGTGAAAAAAGCACGAGTTACAGTAATCAGGTACGTGTCGACTTTCGAAAATGTCTTTTTTGTGTTTTTGGTATTTCCAAGTATATGTTGCTGTTTTTTGACGATCGACGTTGCTTACTTGTAGTGAAATCAAGTAGTTAGGATCGTTATTGGGTATTTTAGTTTATGAGTTTATCTGAGAGTACTAGTGCTTGGTGCGGTGGTTTATTTTATTAAACTGAGGGTAATTTTGTAAGTGTTTTTGAGAGTTATAAATGTATTAAATATTTGGGTGTTTTATAGTGAGAGATTTAAGCTGTCGTTGTATTAAGTGTTCATTATCCTCATTAATGAAAGTGGTTGGGTATTTATACCCTTAATTATCGACCCATGAGCTTTCGGGTCAAGTTGTGAAACCGGACCGAGTTTAAAGACTCATTAGTTTTTAAGTAGATTAACACCTAGCTTAGTAAAAAGTGCTTAGTGTTTTAATACTTTTGTCCTGTCCGGATAGTTCAGTGGACACTTACTGTCCAAATTACCCTGTCCGGTTTTCTGAGTGAGTAGTGGTGAATAAATCTGGACTCATCAGTAGCCCATTTTTAGGCTTTGTCAAAGGTCTTTGGCAGGACTAAAAAACTCATTTAGTCGATAAAAACATTTTCCGGCCTGTTTATGTGTTTGGTTCGAGGTTTATCCGGACTGATTTCTTCTCAGAATTCTAAGAGTTTTTCTTTAGATAGTGGGACACGTGTCGCATTTTGATTCGTCCTACCAGCCATTTTCTCCTTAAAACGACACTCCCACTAAGCCTGAAAAGTAACTTCTACATTTAATGCTTCTTACGTCAGTGCCATTTTCAATAATTACCTAAATCTTTTCGTCTTCTCCTAGGTATCAGTAGCTTTTTGCCTCACGAATATATAAATTACTTTCTTTTACTGTTTCACCATCTTCACCACTCTACAATTTCTTTTCTTAGAGCTTTTCATATTTTCTTTCAAAACCTCTCTTGGATAGTTTTATGTTCACAGCGAGAACAAAAGAGACGCATTGCTGCTGGTCTTGTAGTCTCTTCACACAATAAGTCTGATACACCATCCTTAGAAGCTGATTAAGGATCGTCTTCTACCAAAAGCGCAAAACCTAAACGTTTATTTAAGTCAAACCTCTCGCCAATCCCATAAGGCTCCTCTGTTCAAGAGTCTCAACCTTCTACTGTTCAAGAGAAAGCAGTATCAAGTGTTAGGAAACCTTCTCCATTCATTGCCATGGGATCTGACATCGAAAAGTCCCCAGAAAAAACCAACCTTCGCCGACAACACGCTTGGTAAAAGGCTAAGCAACTGGCTCACAACCAAAGTCCTCCAAAACGGGAGCCTCTAAGTCAGCATCCCAAGATAAAGCCTCCAGATCGGAGATATCTATAAGAGCCCCAAGAGATAAGCCCTCCGGATCCGAGGCAACTAAAATAACTTCTCAAACAAAGTCCTTCGGAGCTGAGCCCCAACCGGACACCAGACCTCTAGAAGAAACTGGTGCTCAGCCATCCGGACAGACCATTGAGCCACAAGCTGACACTCTTCCACCCTCAACAACTGAAAAACCTTCCACAATGATGGAAGAAGTAATGGAAGATAACATCGAAGAGGCCCCCTTCGAGACTAAAGCCTCTGGAAAAACTGAGAACGTTGCCTCTGACAAAAAAGGAAAGGGAAAGGTGAAGGTGGGACTGGCTAATCAGGAGCTACCAGAGTGCTTGGAGGGCAAGGTGAGACCTTGCTTTCAGAAGGTCAATGTGAAGTATCTGATGGCCATGCAGAACATCAACTATGTCTATACTCACACTGCTGAGCTGGGCCGGATCCGAACCAAGTGGGGGATCCCATAATTAGTGAAGGTGAGAATACCAGTCACACCGGAAACTCCGATGGACTGCAAGCTTAACGAGATTGTCATTTACACTGAGCTATTCAACTAGGGGCTCAGATTCCCCTTGGACCCAGAAATCGTCAGGTATTTTAACTTAATCAAACTTTGTCCAAGCCAGAGTCCAAATGCTTAGTATACTCTCCTTGCATGTATAATGGCATCAAGGCTGTCCGGCATTCCTGTCCCCATGGAGAAATTCGCCGCAGTGGCCAGCCTGTGCAAAAACCATCACATCCCATTCTACCACTACAACATGGGAGAAAACTTCAAAGTGGTGGATGACTTGTTGGAGTCAGAGAAAAACTGGAAGACTCAGTTTCTATTCATCAGTGGGACATGGGAGAATGAGAGAAAGATTAAGGCTAATATTAACCCTAGCATGCTCACCAGCAGGTGGAAGAGCACAAGTAAGTATTCGGTTTTGTTTGTCTTTTTCTCTTTCTTATTTTCACAAAAATTTCACTCCTGAATCACCCATTTTCTCATGTCAGTATTGCCGAAGGAGTTCACCGGCTATTTCGAGGAGGGGCAGACCACATGTGCCAAGCTAAATTCCTAGGTTGCTGAACTTTGGGGGAACGCCTTCCACAACTGTTTTACTTCTGGCAACTTGGTGAGATCCCACTTGTGTAATACCACGGGCCGGAGAGATCTCACCTAAGAGGAACTGACTACACCACCTCCCACCGTTATCATACTTAAGAGAATAGAATAAAAGGATGGCAAACTGGCCTTGCCCTCCAGAGCCAAAGTCCCTAGCAAAATGAAAGGGAAGGGCAAGAAAAAAAGGTTGCATCAGAGGCAGTTTGGGGTGATGCAGAAGAAACTGGTCCGGACAATCAATGAGAGCATGACCAATGAGGGATTGATGCTACTTTTCTCAAAGTAGTTGAAGATGAGACTATTAAGGAGGCAGGTGAACGTCAAAATCCACCAAGGCTTCCTAAAAAGGACCGAAAATGGGAGCAAACATCAATGAGAGGACTACTAAGAAGAATAAAGTCACTTTAAGGGAAGAAGTAATCCTTCGCCCTTCGGAGCCTCTACCTCCAGCAGACCCAATTGATCCCACCTTAGCAGAGCAGATTCCCACCGAACTACAATCCAGGGAAAGTGCTGAAGGGGATGTTGATGGAGTAGACATTAGTGGCCAACAAAACATTGGTCTCTATTTCAACGATTTTGAGAAAGATGACTTCGTCGGCCCTTACCTTCCTCCAAGATCTTCCAATATGGTGACATACAATGGCAAGTCCTTCACTACCTCTGGGGAACACGATGTGGTGACCCACTCTCTTCTGGGTCATATTCAGCCAGTACTCAACTTGGAAAGGCAAGTAAAAAATCAGTCTGCCCTCATCAACACCCTCAACACAGACAAGGAGACATTATCAACTGACCTCCTCAATGCCAACCAGAGTATTGAGGCACTGAAGAAGGAGCTTTAGGAGTTGAAGAAGGAGAAATGAGATCTGTTAACCAAGCTGGTCACTTCGGAGACGTCTAACACAGAGCTACAAACTAAGTGCTCCAATTTGGAAAAAGATCTTTCCACCTTGAAGGAAGACATGAAGACTAAAGCCGATGCCATCCAAACCCTGTCCGGTGACAAGATTTCCCTTGAAGAGGCTGTGTCCAAGGCAACCAAGGAGAAGGAAAACTTGGTGAAGGAGCAGGAAAAGATGATTCAGACCAGCATAGATAAGTACACCAACGAGGTGATAGATTCATTGGAAAAAAGGTATGTTGAAGTAAAGTCTGACATGGTACTTATCTTTCAAGAGAAGTTTCCGAGGAGGACACTTGGTCCCTTGTGGGAATTCATGGAGTATGAGGACATCTCATTCCACACACTGGCAGATGGTGATAAGAAGAATTACTCTAATGGGATCGACTCTATCACTGATGAGGAAGAATGAACCGGAGAGAGTTCAAGTGGTGAACCCAAAGATCCTAAGAAAAAAAATGATGCAGGAACATCCGAAGGGAATAAGCCTTGAGGTTTTAACTATCTTTTATTACTTTTTTTCTTAATCTTGTGAAATACTAAAGTCCTTGGATGGCCAAGGCATTTTTGTAACCATGTCCGGTTTGAGTCCGGTTAAGATTTTCTTTAAAAATTAAAGTCCTTGGATGGCCAAGGCATATTTTATGTTCTAATATTATCATTTGGTTATTAGCCGGACAGGTTTACCTTGCTAAATTTTTGCTGTGTTTCATACTTTCTTAATTTTAATGGCTAATGTTAAAAGAGACCTTATTTATTTTACAAGTATTTAAGATGAGAGTGTTTAAAATCTCCGATGACATGTGTTTAATGGTCATCATTCAACTAAATTAATCCGACCTGCCAAAGATCCTTACTAATTTGAAGACTTTAAAGAAATTGTAATCAAACCACTCCAAATATTTTAAGTAGGCATCAAATTTTATTGAAAAACCCGGACACCTCATTGAAACCTTCCCGCGCCACCAGGGTAGGAAAGAGTATGCCCCCTAATATTTATATGGACTTTAAACAAGTAAATATTTACACAAATTTCATTCCAGATATAACCGAGGTTGTTCAATATTCCAAGGGTGTTTTAAGATTCTTCCATCTTTGTCTTGAAGCATGTATGTACCAGGCTTGAGTTTTTCGGAGACCTCATAAGGCCCTTCCCAGTTTGGAGCTAGCTTGCCGAACTGCTTCTCCTTAGTATGCAAGAAAACCTTTCTCAATACGTTATCCCCTAACCGAAAATCCCCTCCTTTTATTTTGGAAGCAAATATGTTCCTCATCTAGCCTTGGTAATGGGTGGTTCTAAGATGAGCCTTAACTCTTTTTTCTTCTATCAAGTCCAACTAACTTCTGATTGCCACTTCATTAGCCTGTTCGGAATAATTGTGGACTTTGTACGATGGAAAAGTCGTTTCTATAGGAGAAATTGCATCCATCCTATATACCAAGGCAGAAGGAGATTCTTGTGTAGCAGCTCTAGGAGTAGTCCGGTATGCCCATAATACTTCTTGTAAATAGCTTGGCCACTTTCCTGCAGCCCCTTCTAAATTCTTTTTTAAACCGGACAGGATGGTCCTGTTTGCCACTTCCACTTGACCATTTGCTTATGGGTGGAAATGAGAAGAAAAACAATGCCGGATTCCCCGGGAGGCACAACAATTCTCCATATATTTGTTATCGAATTGTGGCCCATTATCTGTGGTTATCTTTTGTGGAACCCCAAATCTGCAACAAATGTTAGATAAGATAAATTTTATAACAGCTTTCGAAGTAGTTCCTGCAAGTGGGGCCGCTTCTATCCACTTTGAGAAATAATCAATGACTACAATAATAGTACTGCACCCTCCGGATGCCATCGGTAGAGGCCTAACTAAATCCAGTCCCCAACGAGCAAAAGGCACTGGCTCAGAGACCGATTCTATAGGAACATCTGGGATATGAATTTCATTACCGTATCTTTGGCATGGGTCACATTTCTTCACCGACTCCTTGGCATCTGTCATTATGGATGGCCAATAGTATCCGGCCAACAAAACCCTCAGGGTTAAAGCTCTATAGCCACAATGTGCTGACCTTCTTCATCGTGTAGTTTGAATAACATAATTTGGGACTCTTCAACCCCCCAAAAATGTAAGAGAGGTCTACTAAACGACTTCTTATAAAGGACATATCTTATGATTAAGAAACCACGAGCCCTATGCTTCACTTTCCTTGCCACAGCTTTCTCCGGAGGCAAAATGCCATCAGAGATGTATTGAAGAATGGGATATCTCCAGTCTTTGGGTTGAACTACTTGTATACTTAAACTTTCCTCCTCTTTCTTGCTCTGATTGGGTTGTATGGATGTACATTCTTGCACGTGAATCCATGGGTAGGACTCAGAGTATGCTATGGTTGCCAAAGAGTCTGCTAGTGTGTTCTCCGATCTAGGTATATGCTCATAGCTAACATTTTGAAGTTAACTGCCACTTCTTTAAGGATAAAAAAGTACTTGACCAACTACTCCTTTTTTGCCTCAGATTGACCTTGGGCATGATGGATAAGAAGCTGAGAATCACTCATCAACCTGACTCCTTTAGCCCCATACAAAAAATCTAGCTTCAGACCAGCTATAACAACCTCATACTCAGACTCATTGTTAGAACCCCTAAAAACAAAACATATAGCCTGGTATAACTTATAGCCATACAGAGAGGTTAAACATATCCCAGCACCACAACCCATGGTACTTGATCCACCATCTGTCCGGATAACCCATACCTTCTTAGTTTTCTCATCTGCAGCTTGCTTAGTACTTCTGTCTGAATGGAACTCAACCACGAAATCAGCAACAGATTGAGCTTTGATTGCAGTTCGGGGGGAAAATCAATATCATAATCACTCAATTCTATGTTTGCCTTCTGAAGAACATTTTTCAAAGAAAAAGACGTCCGGGCGATAATAAAATGAGATTGAAAATACGGCCTCATTTTTCTGGCAGCAATCACCAAGGCTAGTGCCAGTTTTTCAAGCTTTAGGTACCTTTTTTCAGCATCCATCAGACTCTTGATGATGTAGTACACCGTACGAGGAAAATTGTCCACCTCTCTTACCAGCACCGCACTTATAGCACATTCAGACACAACTAAGTATATGTACAATGTTTCTCCGTCAACAGGTTTGAAAAGAATTTTGGGGGAAAATAAATGTTTTTTTATTTCATTAAACGCTTGGTCGCACTGTGGAGACCAGTTAAAGTCTTTAGTACCCTTTAAAGTCTGAAAAATGGGGCACACCTGTCCAAAGACCTTGAAATAAAACAATTTAATGCAGCCAACCTTCATGTCAACCTTTGTACTTCTTTAACATTCCGAGGAGGATCCATTATTAATAAGGCATCAAGATGGTCCGGATCAGGCTGTATCCCTTTCTCACTTATCACATACCCCAAAAAATTTCCGGATTGCACCCCAAAGACACAATTTTCTGAATTTAATTTTAAATTAACCTTTGCCAAGTTGGAAAAAGTTTCTTGAAGATCAGCTAGGTGTAACTCTTCTTCCAAGCTTTTTACCATCATGTCATCAATATATACTTCTATATTTCTCCCAATCTGATCAGCAAATGCTTTGTTAACCAACCTCTGATATGTAGCCCCAACATTTTTCAACCCAAAATGCATCACCTTGTAACAATGGAGGCCCATATCTGTAACAAAAGTAGTGTGTTCCTGGTCCTTCAGATCCATTTGTATCTGGTTATAACCGGAGAAGGCATCCATGAAGGACAATAACTTGTTCCCAAATGTAGAGTTTACTAACTGATCTATCCGGGGACTGGATAAAGATCTTTTGGGAAAGCTCTGTTGAGGTCATTAAAGTCGATACACATACGCCATTTTCCATTCTTTTTCTTTACTAACACTGGGTTGGCTGTCCATAAAGGATATTGAGACTCCTTTATGTGCCCCATCTTGGTAAGTCGGTCAACCTCTTGAACTATGACATCAGCTTTCTTCTTAGAGAAAGCTCTCATTCTTTGCAAAACAGGTGCAACATCTCTTCAGATGGATATTTGGTGTGATATAACATTCACAGGTACTCCGGTCACATCAACATTGCATCAAGCAAAAACATGTCGGTGGTTTTCCAAAAAGGATAACACGTTTTTCTTCAATTCTGGTGCCATCTTGGAGCCAATTTTAACATTCATTCCTTTAACCCGGAGAGTGGGTTTCAACTTCTTCGATTGGTATCAAAACACCAGGGGTCTCTCCGGGGTCATCAGTTTCACCCTCACCATCAGAGGGCCCCAACAACTGCTAATCTTCATTTATCAGGACTGCCCCTAGAGTTTTTGGGGCAAGTACAGTTACATAACATTCTCTTGCTATTTTCTGGATACTCCAGAAAACTCCCACCTGTCCTTGAACTGCATACTTTAAACATTGGTGAACTGTTAAAGCCACAGCGTGCATCTTGGAGAGCCAGGATCTCCCAAAGATCGCATTGTAACATGTGGGACAATCTATCACAACGAAAAGTACCCTGACCATCTTCTTGAAAGGGCATTTGCCCAACAATACCTCCTCCTCAAATTCTCTGATCACATCTGCAGAGCTCCCTGTGAAGCCCACAATGGATCTGTTCGAACGCTGAATCACTGCTGGATTCTTCATCTATTTATAGGAACTTAAAAAGAGAATATTGGCTGAGCTGTCAGTGTTAATCAAAATTTTCTTGATGTCATTGCCCATAATCGATGGTCCTATCACCACCGCATCCTCATGAGGACCAGCTATGTCCCTTAGATCATCTTCATCAAAAACAATGAAGGGAAAAGACATGCCTCCCTCCAACTGAGTAGCTAGAGTGTGAACATGCCTTTTTCTTGAAGAATAAGTTGGCGTTGTCATAGTGTTTCCTCCGAATATAGTAAGTGATTCAAAAAAGCTTATGAGTCCAGAGAATGTCTTGGTATGTTCTGTTATAACCCTCACTTTATTCCGGGTTGGATCAGGATCCAAATATTCTGATTCGACATCAAATCTTTCAATGATTACCATGACCCCGTCCGGAGCAGATATCCCTACATTGTTCGTTGGGCCAGTCCGGTGAGCATTGTCAGGGCTGTTTCCACTTCTTCTCTTGACATAAGCTCTCAATTTTCCCCTTTCAATCAGATTTTACACTTCTTGTTTCAAAGTGATGCAATCCTCGGTGTTATGGCCAATATCATGATGATATTGGCAAAAACAAGTATTACGACTTTCCCTAGGAGATTGAAGCGATGTCGGCAACCTGAAATGTACTTCATCTTTTATTTTGTCATAGATGGTTGCCACATTTTCTTTCAATTCAGCAAACCACTCCGGTTGGACCCAAGGTCCTCGTTTATTTCTAGACTGCTGGGTCTGTGTTGGAGCTGGGTGAGATTGAGTCTGTTTGGCCCAGTTGGGCCCCTGTCCAGCTTCTTTGGCCTTGTATCCGGACTGGTTCTGGTTTGGTGTAGCCGGGTCAGATCTCACTTGCATGTGTACCCTAGTCTTTTTTGTTTAATCTAAACTAATTTTCTTTTCCACCTGGTTTAGCAAACCACCCCAAGTCATGACCTTCTTCATGGTTACTGAATCGGCCAGATTTCCAGGGTTTAATCTTTGTCTCAAAGAAGTTATTGCTACCTGCTCAAAGCAATTAGCTAACCCATTCTTTGTGTTCACGGACCGGTTTATATAGTCTTTCAATGATTCGTTTGTCTATTGGGCACAATGGATGATAATATCTCTATTTCCCTTCACCTTCTGACTCCCTACGAACTGCCTTTGGAAGGCCACCCAAAATGTGTCAAAGTTTCTGATACAACCTTGTGGTAAGCTGTTGTACCATTTCAAAGCACTTCCCGTAAAAGACCGAGAGAAGGCTCTACAAAGCATCTTGTCAGCATCATCAAAATTCATCATAAATTCTTTAAACTGTTCCAGATAGTTGTCCGAATCTTTGCTCCCATCATACTTGTACTGTCAAACCTCTTAGGAAGGTTTCCGAGCAGTATCTTAGATGACAAAGAGGATTACCTCTAATTCCGGCCACGACTAAAAACAGTGTCTTCATTAGGTGTTGCAAAAATACCTGGCTCATCATGGAAAACAAAGGGATCCATCAGCAGCTGATCCACATTTCTACGACTATGGCCGTGGCTGTGAGATGACCCTTTTCCCAGATGCCTCTTTAACCTCCCATGTCTATCCCTCTTTCTTGAATATTTTTTAACCAACTTTTGTTTCTTCTTGGATCTCCCCTCATCACTGCTATATGACAAGGATTCCTCAAGCCCATCCTCATTCGAGGAGCTACTAGAGGAATCAGACTCTGAGCTCTCCACCGGCTTGGACCGGTGAGACTTCTTGGAACTGACATGGGTTTTTTTTGTACTCAAGTGAGTCTTTACTGATGGGTCATTATCCCTTGGGTTGTCAGTATGGTGAATGGTTGACACTTTTGACTTTTCCTTTAAACCCATCTCTGCCTTTTTAATGCTTATATTTCATCTTTCATCCTGTCTCGTTCTTCGACCATGTACTCATCATTTTATCCCACCACTTCTATCAAATGTGGTGGTACTGATTGCTCGTCCGGATTCATCCGAACTGGTTTTTCTTGCTGGTTTTGAATGCTAGATTCAGGTACCTTCTTCTCCCACTGTGGTCGTCAATTTGGTGTGGTTTATTTTAAACTGAGGGTAATTTTATCAAGTATTTTTGAGAGTTTTAAAGGTATTAAATGTTTGGGTATTTTGTAGTGAGAGATTTAAGCTGTCTGGTTGTATTAAATGTTCATTACCCTCATTAATAAAAGTGGTTGGGTATTTATACCCTTAATTATGCACCCATGGGCTTTCGGGTTAAGTTGTAAAACCGGGTCAAGTTTAAAGACCCATTAGTTTTTAAGTAGATTAGCACCTAGCTTAGTCAAAATGTGTTTAGTGTTTTAATACTTTTTTCCTGTCTGGATAGTTCAGTGGACATTTATTGTCCAAATTACCCCTGTCCGGTTTTCTCAATGAGTAGTGGTGAATAAATCCGGACTCATCAGTACTAAACTGAGAGTTGTTTGAAAAAACATACCTAAGAGTTGTTTGAGAGTTGTTTGAAAAATATACATGAGATTTGTTTGAAAAACATACCTAAGAGTTGTTTGTAACTCTATAATATGAGAGTTGTTTGAAAAACATACCTAAGAGTTGTTTGTGACTCTATAATATGAGAGTTGTTTGCAACTAAAAATCTGAGAGTTGTTTGTGACTCTATAATCTGAGAGTTGTTTGCAACTATAATCTGAGAGTTGTTTGCAACTCTATATTGGGAGTTGTTTGCAACTATAAACTGAGACTTGTTTGAAAAACATATACGAGAGTTGTTTGCAACTATAATCTGAGAGTTGTTTGCAATTCTATACTGGGAGTTGTTTGCAACTATAAATTGAGACTTGTTTGAAAAAATATATATGAGAGTTGTTTGCAACTATAAGGTAGTTTTGTTGATGGAAGTTGTGTGTATATAATCTGAGAGTTGTTTGTGACTTTATAATCTGAGAGTTGTTTGTGACTTTATAATCTGAGAGTTGTTTGCAACTATAATCTGAGAGTTGTTTGCAACTATAAACTGAGACTTGTTTGAAAAACATATATGAGAGTTGTTTGCAACTATAAACTGAGACTTATTTGAAAAACATATCTGAGATTTGTTTGCAACTATAATCTGAGAGTTGTCTGCAGCTATAAGGTAGTTTTGTTGTTGTTCCATAATAGAATTTGTTTGTTTATTATCTAAAATTAGGATACCAACTAGTATCCAAAATTAGGATTGTGTCAATTGGTACCTTCACCTAAAATTTGGACAAAAATACCCCCAACTATATATACCCGTGGGTACCTTCTCCAGTACTAACCTGAGAGTTGTTGGAAAAACATAACTGAGAGTTGTTTGAAAAACATACTTGAGAGTTTTTTGTGACTTTAGAATATGGTAGTTGTTTACAAATCTTTATATTTCCTGAGAGTTGTATTCAACTTTATAATGTGGCACTTGTTTACAAATCTCTCTATTTTTCCTGACAGTTGTATGCAACTCTTTATATTTCCTGAAAGTTGTCTGCAACTCTATAATCTGGGAGTTTTTTACAACTCTCTATATTTCCTGAGAGTTGTGTACAACTTTGTTATCTGAGAGTTGTTTGCAACTCTCTCAAATTCCTAAGAGTTGTTTATAACTCTCTCTATTTCGTGAGAGTTGTATACAACTCTATAATCTGGAAGTTGTTTACCACTCTTTCTTTTTTCAGAGAGTTGCAAACAACTCTCTATATTTCCTGAGAGTTGTATGCAACTCTATAATCTAGAATTTTTCTACAATTCTCTTTATTTCCTTAGAGTTGTTTGAACTCTATTATCTGAGAGTTGTTTACAACTCTCTCTATTTCCTGAAAGTTATTTGCAACTCTATAATCTGGGACTTGATTACAACTCTCACTATTTCCTGAGAGTTGTTTGCAACTCTATTATCTGAGTGTTGTTCACAATTAAAATAGCCACCACAATTCGCATCTTCTACATAAAAAAACAGCTAAAAATTCACATCTATATCCTGAGAGTTGTTTGCAACTCTATTATTTGAGTGTTGTTCTCAATTAAAATAGCCACCACAATTCGCATTTTCTACATAAAAAATAACAAACAATTCGCATCCAGACTCGTCGCCTCTCTGAGTCGTAATTGTTGTGTTTTGTCTATCAGAGAAGAATGAGGAGCTTGGGGTTTTTGTTCTCTCACTGGTTCTTCTTCTACATTTGAACAACTTAAACAAAAGTTCAATCGATAGAGAAAGGAGAAGAGATTTGGAATTTGAAGTCTAATTAGTCAAGAAATAGCTTCGAAATCACCTTCCTAACCTGTGTACGTGGTACGTTCATACCCTATAAAAAAGTTATAATTTAAGATACAAATCAAAATATAATAAGTATTATTTTATTGAATTATAATTGCTTTTATATGTTTAAATTATATATTTTTATGGTAGGGCAATATAGTTATAATTTTTATTATTTAGATTTAGATTTTGTATTTAAAATTAAAGTTAGAGATTATGACGGGTGTTTGATGCAGCGAATTGACAGTTTCGGAGCTTTCGGTGTCCGATTTTGACCCACAACACCTTATTTCGAAGGGAACGACGCCACGAGTTGAAGTCACCAGCTACGCTCATGACATATGACGTTTTTTGGGCATTCGGAGTCGTTTACTATTTTATTTCGAATTTTTATTACTTTTGGGCATTTTTGGTATTTTCGTATTAGGGGTTTCATTCGAACCCTTATTTAAACAGACTTTGTTTACGATGTAAGAGAGTTGAATTTTGATAAAGAAAATTAAAGTTTCCCCTATATTAGCTTCTCTGCGTTTACTCTGTACCATATTGGTATCAGACACGGGTAGTCCAACGAGATGGTGTGAGGAAGAACCAGAGGCCGCAGCGGCGTTGTTGTGGAAGGAGATGCGAGTGATTTCTGAGATCGCGAGAATGCTGACCTGCGCCGTCAAGTCAAGTATCTTGCCTGTTAGATGGCTGAACTTACTGCCAGACAACCCGGTGTGGAGGCTGAAGGTCCCGATAACCCTTTTAGAGAATGTCCAGAACGGAACACTTATCCGGACCGCCGCTGGGAGGTTGGATTTAAGGTCAACATTCCTGACTTTGATGGTGGCCTTCGGGCGGAGGAGTTTGTTGATTGGTTATCCCAGGTTGAGGAGGTGCTGGATTTCAAGGAAGTTCATGAGGAGAGACGGGTAACTTTGGTTAACATTCACCTACGCGGTAGGGCACAAACTTGGTGGTAGCAGGTGAAAAAGATCCGTGCGCGTGAATGCAAGGAGCAAGTACATAGTTGGGAGAAGTTCAAGAAGAAAATCTGCAAGGAATTCTTGCCTTACAATTTTGAGCGAGAATTGTTCCAGCGTTTCCAGAATCTTTGTCAGGGGCCACGCTCTGTGGACGAGTATACGGAGGAGTTCTTTTAGTTGCTTGCTCGTACAGATATGAACGAGTCAACACATCAGCGGGTATCCCGCTATATTGGGGGGTTACGCCCTCAACTCCAGGATGTGTTGAACATGTTCGACCCGTTGTCTGTTTCGGAAGCTCATCGGCGTGCCCTTCAAGCAGAAAAATAGTTGGCTCGAAGGACCCAGATTGGCGTACGGACTGGTGCTCCTACATGGACCTCAGTGCCCGCATCAGTTCCATGTCCAACCCCTGATCAGGCCCCTCCTGGGCGCGGTGCGACCAGCCGTTCTGCTGGTAAGTTACGTTGCTTTGGCTGTGGTGAGTTAGGGAATCATCAGGTAGAGTGTCCGAATGCTGCGGGTGCTAGGGGTCTTTTCTCTCACAAGGCGTTTGAACCGCCCCCATTGATCCTGATGGTCTCCCGAAGTTTGATACATATGATGATGATGTGACTGGTGATGTTGGTGCAGTTTTGATGGTACGACACACTTTTCTTTCCCATCGTGTTCCTGATCAGAGTGACTGGCTACGGAATAATGTGTTTCAGTCGACTTGTACGATTGACGGTAAGGTGTGCATGTTAATTATTGATGATGGTAGCTGTGAGAATGTAATTTCCGAGACCGTGGTTTCGAAGCTCAGGCTGAAATCAGAGTCGCACCCTAAGCCATACAAGCTGGCCTGGCTGAGTAAATGTACTGATGTCACTGTGTCTCAACGTGTGCTTGTATCATTTATGTGGGGCAAACATACCGAGATGAGGTGTTTTGTGATGTAGTGCCTATGGACGCTTGTCACTTATTGCTTGGCCGCCTTTAGCAGTATGATTTGTCTGTTGTGCATGATGGTCGTGCGAATACTTATTCATTATTTTTTCGGGGTAAGAAGATTGCACTAGTCCCACCAAAGCCTCGGTCCCTCAGCATTGGCTCTGGTCCTTCCACAACGACCTTGTTGTCCCGTGCTCCTTTTCAGGCGGCCATGGAAGAAGCTGGTGTGGTCTTCTTGTTGTTTTGTGATCCTGTTGTGACTGATTCTCGTGCGGACCGTAGCCCTGCGGTTTAGTCTCTTTCACAAGAGTTTGCAGATGTGTTTCCTGAGACTTTGCCCCCCCCGAGTTACCTCCTCTGAGGGATATTCAAGGCTAAAAAACACTTGTGGTCCCCCATGTTTACCACTTGTATCAACTTGGTCCCCTTCCTTCAACCATGCATAGAACTCATCCTTATCTTTTTTTTAATTTGCATTTTTAGTCCCCGCACATGTGAAGCCTGTGAGCTTGACATGTGGCATCAATTTTTGTTGCAAGAATGGTCCCCCAATTTTTTTTTCCAAAATTGTCCATTCCCATTCCATCTCAGCAGTCTTGTCAGCCTCCACGTCAGCTTCACCATTTACCTTCAGTTTTTACCTTTTAACTAATTTTTTTACCATTTACCCATTAACTTAATAAACGGGCCGGGTCGAACCCTAATTTAATGTAAAAACCCGAAATCCAATATAAACTAGCCCAACCCGTAGCAATATAACCCGACGCGTTTCCGTTTACCAAAATCAAACCCGTCGTTCTCGTTTTTCTCTCTACCTACCCCTCTCCTCTTCCTCTGTCGTCTCCACAACCTCACATTTCTCGGCTGAATCAAGTACAACAGTCATGGAACTGGATAATGACGAATCAAAACTAACAATCTTATCCTAACAACCTGGAATCATGTGATGGAAATCTAAACTATTGTCGATGCCATCAAAGCGGTAAAGTCCATAACCGTAGTTAAGACGAATTGATTGAACCTCTTAATTCGGGTTTTGATTTAAAGACCTTTTGTGGAATCTAATTTTTTTCCTAAACGCGTGGACATGTGTTCTACCTATGTGCTATAATCTTTTGGTCCCAGAAAATATATCGCTATCCTTGTGTCTCACTTTCGGCCAACATTGTGATAAGTTGTGTCTTAGTGAAACTATTTTTGGCTAACCACCCTTCATATAATTCGGTCTTGTTTTGGATCTTAAAAAGAAGTTTTTATCATTAATTTTCATAATGCACAATACATGTATAAATTTCAATTTTCTACGATTGTTTTGGTTGGTCTCTAATGCTTAGATTTGTGTAATTAATATAAACAGATACAGTAGTGCTAGAGTTCAACCAGTACACTCCCGGTTTGAGGTGGAGACACACCACTATTAGCCGGAAAGACCACCGCGAGAAAGGAAACGAAGTAGACGGATTTTACGGAGGAATCAGAAAACTTAAAATTAACGATGAGATAGCTACATGGGAACAACTTTGGCCAACTTCAGTATTAGAATAAGAGTTTAAAGTTGAAACATATAGCAAACTATTGTCGAAATTTCTTGGCTTCAATAATGCAGCAACAATAAGTGAAAGGAAATTAAAATTTCTGGGCAGAAATGTTGAAATGTATGCGGTTTTTAATAAAATCAAGATCAGTGACGTATACATTGTTTAGTTTCTTGATGATGTTAAGATAAGATTGTTAGTTTTAATTCGTCATTATCCAGTTCCATGACTGTTGTAATTGATTCATCCCAGAAATGTGAGGTTATGGAGATGGCAGAGGAAGAGGAGAGAGATAGGTAGAGAGAAGAACGAGAACGACGGGTCTGATTTGGGTAAAGGGAAATGGGTCGGGTAATATTGCTACGCGCTGGGCTGGGTTATATTGGGTTTCAGGTTTTTTAAATTAAATTAAGGTTCAACCCGGTCCGTTTATTAAGTTAATGGGTAAATGGTAAATTTTTTTAGTTTAAAGGTAAAAACTGAAAGTAAATGGTGAAGCTAATGTGGAGGTTGACAAGGCTGCTGAGATGGAATGTGAAGGGGAAATTTTGGAAAAACAATTACGGGACCATTCTTGCAACAAAAACCGATGCCACGTGTCAAGCTCACAGGCTTCACATGTGCGAGGGGACTAAAAATGCAAATTAAAAAAATAATGGGGATGAGTTCTATGCATGGTTGAAGGAAGGGGACCAAGTTGATACAAGTGGTAAACATGGGGGACCACATATGCTTTTTAGCCGATATTCAACATCAAATCGACATGGTTCCTGGTGCTGCCCTCCCAAATCGGCCCCACTATCGCATGAGCCCGAAGGAGCATTAGGAATTACGTCGACATGTGGAGGATTTGTTGGAGAAGGGGCATATTCAAGAAAGTCTCAGTCCATGTGTAGTTCCGGCGTTGCTGACACCGAAGAAATATGGTTCCTAGCGTATGTGTGTGGACAACCGAGCTATTAACAAGATCATTGTTCGCTACAGGTTTCCTATACCTCGTCTGGATGATCTTTTAGACCAGTTGGGTGGTGTTTCTGTGTTCAGAAAGCTTGATTTGAAGAGTGGATACCATCATATTCGGATTCGTCCTGGTGATGAGTGGAAGACGGTGTTTAAGACGTATGAGGGACTGTTCGAGTGGCTACTGATGCCGTTTGGCCTGTCTAACGCACCGAGCACTTTCATGCGTGTCATGAATCAGGCATTGAGGCCTTTCATCGGTAAATTTGTTGTTGTTTACTTCGATGATATTCTGATCTATAACGCTAACCCTTTTGTGCACTTGTCCCACTTACGTGAGGTGTTATTGGTGCTGCATCGGGACAAGTTTTATGGTGCTGCTGCCAAATGCTCGTTTATGTCCCCATCTGTCCAATTTTTGGGGTATATTGTCTCTGTTGAAGGATTACGAGCTGATCCGAGCAAAGTTGTTGCAGTGGACCAGTGGCCTCGACCTACTTCCATCACCGAGGTTCGCAGTTTTTATGGTTTAGCTTCTTTTTATCGACGTTTCATTACCCATTTCAGTAGTGTTATGGCCCCGATTACGGACTGCATGAAGGGCACGAAATTTGAATGGTATGAGGATGCTGATGCGGCGTTTGCAGAGATTAAACGACATCTCACAACGGCACCTATTCTAGTGCTGCCCGACTTTTCCTAGCCATTTGAGCTTCATTGTGATGCGTCTAAATTTGGTACTTGGGCAGTTCTTTCCTAGTCAGGGCGTCATGTTGCTTTCTTCATTGAGAAACTAGCGAGTGCTAAGCTACGATTTAGTACATATGACATTAAATTTTATGCTGTGGTTCAAGCTATCAAGCATTGGCGCCATTATTTATTTCAGCGTGAATTTGTGTTATATACTGATCATGACTCTTTGAAGTATCTTGGCAGCCAGGACAAGGTCTCTCATAGACACGCTTCTTGGATAGCTTACTTGCAGCAGTTCACTTTTTTCATCAAGCACAAGGTCGGTATTACGAATCGGGTTGCTGATGCGCTGAGCCGTCGTCACAATCTGCTGACTGAAATGCGAGTTCAGGTTCCTGGCTATGATTTTTTTATTATCCTTTATGCTAGTTACTCGTTCTTCTCTCGGGTTATTGAACTGATTCAGCAGGGGACGCAATCTGATTTCTTAATGGAGGATGGATTTTTCTTTCGCGGGGTACAGTTGTGTATCCCTGACTGTAGCCTGCGTCTTCAGTTGATCAAGGAGCTGCATGCCGAGGGTCATGTGGGCCGTGATAGGACATATCAGTTGTTGTCCGCATCATATTGTTGGTCTTCGATGCGTAAGGAAGTTGGTCGTTATGTCTCCCGTTGTCGAGTTTGTCAATTGGCCAAGGGAACATCAACGAATGCGGGTGTTTATTTGCCGTTTCCAATTCCTACTCAGCCATGGACCGACATCAGTATGGATTTTGTTCTTGGATTACCCCGGACTCAACGAGGATTCGACTCTATTTTTATGGTGGTTGATTATTTTTCTAAGATGGTACACTTCATCCCATGTAGAAAGAAATCTGATGCAGTGTGTGTCGTACAACTTTTCTTTCGAGAGATTTACCCCATTCATGGCCTCCCTAGTGCCATTGTTTCTGACCGTGACACCAGGTTTGTGAGTCATTTTTGGCGCAGCTTATGGCGCATGGTGAATACGCAGCTCCGTTTCAGTAATGCCTAACATCCCAGACTGATGATCATACATAAGTGGTTAACCGTTCCCTCGGTAACTTGTTGCGCAGCCTGGTGGGAGATCACCCAAAGGCGTGAGATCAGCGCCTACCGCAGGCAGAGTTTTCCCACAACCATGCCCTTAACCGCTCGACGGGTCTTTGTCCTTTCCAGGTGATGTATGGTGTTTTGCCCCGGGGTCCGGTGGACTTGCTCGTCCTGTCCAGTAAAATTTGTGTTCACACAACTGCTGAGGAGCTTGTCTCGCAGATTCGCCAAACCCACCAGAAGACATACGATCAGCTTATCTTGAGCACCACCAAGTATAAGTCTCAGGCGGATCATCATCGTCGTCCTGTACAGTTCGAAGTTGGTGACTATGTGTGGGCAGTTCTAACCAAGGCTCGGTACCCTGCCGGTGAGTATTGGCCGCCCGGAAGATTGGCCCTGTGGAGATTGTGGAGAGGATCAACCCGAATGCTTATCGGTTGCGCTTGCCTAGCCATGTCCGTACGTCTGATGTCTTTAATGTTAAGCATCTGATTCCTTATGCAGGTGACTCTTCTGACGAGGAGACTGGTTCTGATTCGAGGGCGAATCTTCTCTACCCAGGAGGGGATGATGCAGACAGATTAGCGCTAGAATTTATGAAGATTGGCGATCACCCGACGAATGCAGCGAATTGACAGTTTCGGAGCTCCCGGTGTCTGATTTTGACCCACAACACCTTATTTCGAAGGGAACGTCGCCACAAGTTTTTATTTCGAACACTTATTTAAATAGAATTTGTTTACGACGTAAGGGAGTTGAATTTTGATAAAGAAAATTGGGGTTTCCCCTATATTGGCTTCTCTGCGCTTACTCTGTATCAGTGTTTTACGAAGAATCTTGCTAATTTTGTGTCAAAGTTAATATTTTTTGTGATATGCTATTTTAAGATATAAGGTGTGTTTTTCAATGTAAGTCGGTGATGAGATATTTTCATTGCACAAGATTAAAAATTATTTTTAAAAAAGAGTATATAAATATATAATAAATTTTTATTTATTAATTATAGGTGTTCAACGAGTGTGTTTACATGTTAAAAAATAAAATAAAAAATAGTATGTTTACATGTTTTGTTATTGTAAGAAAAATATTATAAACAAAAATTTTGTGGCACTCATTATTCACTCGTTCAAAAGTTTTGAACGTTTGAATAAATAGGTAAATTAACTATGTGAGTGAAAATAGAGAAATACGTTAATATTGTTTATATATCACTCTCATAGTTTAACTTTAAAATTTTGGTGGTTTGTTATCAGGACAAAATATGGAAGAGATCGAGTAGATGGACAAATCTTAAAAAAAAGCAAGCTATAACATGTGAAATGTTATAATGAATATAAACAACCTACGACATTATATGGAAAACTAATTTAATTTTTTATTATCTTTGAATAATCATATATACTATGTTATACTCATTTATGTTTGTCTATACAAGCAAAAGGAGATAACTTTATTTTTTTTATTTTATATTTGACGTTACGAGGTCAGGATTGAGACCACCAGACTCAAGTTAAAAATGTGCTTAACACTAATGGATTTGTTCGACTCATCGATATAATCATGTATTGGATCACTAAGAGATCATTTGTATAATTTTTTCTTTAATGAAAACCTGTATAGTAAGTATGAACAATATGATCTCCACACTAGTATAATATTGTCTGTTTGGACGTTAAATTTCACATGTTTTTATTTTATTTTGGTCAACTCCCAAAAAACCTCGTACTAATAGTGATATGTTCTTACTTATATAACATTGATCATTCTCATGTATAACATATATGTAAATTTAATCGTACCTAACGATACTTTCTATTTTTTATATTGTAGTATGACTATCATCTTAGATGATGTTGGCTGTAATATAAGCCTATTGGTCATCAGAAGGATCGTTTAACTTAGGAGTATAAATATTTAGGGAAAATGCTAAAATGGTTGGCAAAACTCTCGATATACCAATTTATGAAATTAGAGCAGATCTTAACAAATTTAATGTAACATGTTTTATATGCTCTTGGCTTTAAATATACTTTCTCTCACTGAAATTTTCATGATAGACGAGTTGAATTAAGACACATGGATGTATTATGTTATGTGCGAGCATATATATTGTATTTGTTTTAGCTATTTCATATATAACAATAAAAAATGATTATTTTTAAAACTATTATTTTATTGAAGACAATGACAGGAAAAAATATACCTCGTTACAAAGATTTGAACAAAACAATATAAATTAAAAGTGTGAATGTGTTGTACACAAGGATATCTAAGTCGTATATAATATAGGTGCTTTAAATTCTAGGGATGAGATAAAGGATGATAAGTGGTATGCAATAAAATATAGTGTATATAACTAAACAACAAATATATATTGAGATATGATGATGGGAAAATCAAGCTACTAGAAGACTTTGGTAAATTGGAGATGTAATTTGACATAAAGAAAGTTTTTTAGGAGCATTTGATAATCATGTAATATTAGAGAACTAATTTATAACAAACAATTAACTTGAATAATGAACCATAACTAGTAATTTGTTTAGGTATGTGGGACCCTATGAATGTGCCCAATAAAAGCATACCAACTCTTTTGGGGAAAATGATTGATTAATGATTGCTTAGGACTTTCTCTCTATAGAATGTGGAGCTTCTCTCTTTAAAAACACAAATAATAACTGATATAAAGAATTTGGCCATCCAAACATTATCTTATTCATAAAACTCCTTCAAAGATTTCTGGAACTTTCATTGGCGCCGTCTATGGGAAGCGATTTGGTACTTGGAATCCTTTTCCAAAACCTTATTAAATTTTTGAAAGATTAGTGATGGAAATCCGAGGAGGACTAGATATGAATAATGATTTTATAACTGAGA
Organism: Limnanthes douglasii subsp. nivea; assembly: GCA_036936605.1. NCBI lineage: Eukaryota > Viridiplantae > Streptophyta > Magnoliopsida > Brassicales > Limnanthaceae > Limnanthes > Limnanthes douglasii. The sequence continues at coordinate 214,841,323 of JAUPFV010000002.1, read as the reverse complement.
AAGAATTCAAAATGAACCTCTTCGGTAATAACATGGAGGTTATTCAACAACATGATGATCAATATGCTGATGAGATTTTGGAAGAGTCAATCTTGGTGGATCGAAGAAAAAACTTCTAGAAGAAATTGAAAAGTTAAATTTCGAAAGATACGTTGCGATAGCCTTCAAAAAAGATTTGAATGGAAAATGAAACTGAGGAAAAAGATTTGGATGACAACCATCGAACTGACAATAAGAAAGATAAGACTGTGAGACGCATTCACTATTATTTGAGGAGGAAATTAAAGCCTAGACATCGATATGAATCATCAGAGTCAAGTGATTATTCACTCCAGGATTCAAGTGAATCTTCCCCGTAAAGAGTCTATCGATGAGAGAAGAGCACCAAAATGAAATATTCGAGGAAACATGGAAAAGAGTATCGAAGGGATCATTGAACAAATGATTCAAGGGGGAAAATACAAGGCTCTGAAGGCCATGCAAAGAAATAAAATGTTTACACACAAAATCCATTGGGTAGTCAAGTATACAGTGGAAAATGAAAGCCATAGAGCCAATATTTACAGAGTTGGTAAAAATTAGAGGTCCTCTTATTTGTCCTCGAAAATACTCTATCTACCAAAGCACTTTGATATTTCTAAGCTGGAAAAGTTTGATGGAATGTAAGATCCTGATAACCATATTGAATAATTTAAAAAACTTATGATTAGTTTCGATGGTGATGACAAGTTGCTTTGCAGGCTTTATCCCAAATATTTAAGGGTGCTGTTTTGAAGTGGTATAACCGGCTTCTGCAGGGTTATATTAATAACTTTGATATGTTTTGGAATATTTTCCAATAGTATTTTGTGGTAAGTAAAAATATTTGAACTAATGGTGACACTATAATATACTATAGGTAAAAGGTTGGAGAAAGTTTGAAAGATTATAACAACCGTTCCATCAAAGTAAAAACTAATATGGAATATTTCAAAGACCCCGTCCGTGGCTTTGGAAACTTCTTGAATGAGACTTCTCCCAATGATATTGAAGTATACGGTGGCTGAAAAACAAGCAATGACGTTTGGGGCCTTGCTTGATCAAGTTGAAAAAAGAATACTGGTAGAGAAGACTCAAACTTCAGAAATAGGTTCTTGTGATCAGTTAGAGCATAACTAGTTTCAAATATATCTTGTTACAACCCAACCTCCTCGAATGAATATACCAATTAAAGTATCAAGTCAGTTTCTTCTGAGGCCCAGAGTAAACAAAAAAACATATAGCAGACAACAAAGTATTAGCCCAATTTCTAATAAGTGGATTCGGCCAACTTATTTTGAGGATTTAACCGAGTGTGTGGCAACAATATTGATAAAACTCAAAGTCAAGTACAATTTTGCAAGACTTCCCCTATACATACTCTGATGGAAAATAAAAACAATAGATATTGCAAGTATCATGAAGACGTTGGACATGATACAAAGGAATGCGTGGCATTAAAAAATGAAATACAAGCATTAATCGAGATTGGGAAGCTAACCAACTTTACAAAGTAACATTCTCAGAAAAATCTGACGGCCAAAGAAGCGTCAAAGGAAGAAAATGCGTTGGTTATCTCTAAGGAGATTGATTATTTTGATATTGAAACAAAATACTTAGATCTAAAAGAGGGAAGAAATGATATTAGTATTGTTGAAGATATTATTCCGAGAAAAAAAATTAGTGACTTATGTTCATTTTTTGAGTTTATGGTAATTTTTGGGGGTGATATTGTTGCAAGAAATTCGAATAACTCTCGGAAGAGGCACATAATTAGTCTCACTACCCAACTTGAAGCAAGCGCATCCATGCATTTATATCAAAATCCTTCTCCAAAAATTTGTTTTAAAAATGATGATATGAGAGATGTAGCAGGGCCACATGAAGACGCAGTAGTACTTGCAGTAGGAATAACTAGTGATCAAGTAGAAATTGTTTTGATTGACACAGGCAGCTATACCAATATTTTATTCATGATTACTTATAAGAATATTATTAAACCTCTTACAATCTGACGGTCAAATTGAACTATTATGAGATTTACAAGAATGACAAATGAAGTTGTTATAGAATTTAAAAGTATGGTGGAGTTGGGTTGAGGGTTGTTTAAAAAAGGAGTGGACATATTGTTCATTATGGTAGATGCACCGACATCTTATAATGCTATTTTTGGAAGGTCTTGGTTATCTAAGATGCATGTTATAATCTCTAATGTCCATCAGTATTTAAAGTATGTTATTGTGAATAATATTAGGACAGTTAGAAGTAGTCAGAAAATGGCCAGAGAATGTTATCATATTGCTTTATCTTCCAAACAAGTAAGGGGAAAAAATAAAAAAAGCATAGCAGTTAGCGGGGGCTTCCTCAGAACCAACCCCTATTGATGATTTAAGGGAGTCCCCGGTCTTTTGGTTCCCGATGAGAATTATGAGGATTATACATATCCAAATGGAAAAGTTTTGAAGATCGGTACGAAATTATCTCCAAGTTTAAGGGAAAGATTAATTGAGTTTTTACCCAACCAAGTTGGATATGTTTGCTTGGTGTTCTTAGGATAAAACTGGGATGCCTGCTGAAATAATTTGTCATAGGCTATCAATCAAGAGAATGTGCAACCAATAATACAAAAAAGAAGGCCTTTTTCTCAAGAAAAGTTTGAGGCAATAGTAGAAAAGGTAGATCATTTATCCAAAGTAGGGCACATTTGAGAATTGTCTTGTGGACGGAAAATCTATTGTTGGTCAAAAATAAAAGTGGAGAATGGCGAATGGCGAATGTGTGTAGATTTTATATACTTGAATAGGGCTTGTCCAAAAGATCATTTCCCAGTCTCGCGAATAGATCAGTTGGTATATTCTACATAGGAGAATCAACTACTTTCCTTTATGGATGCTTATGCAGCGTATAATCTGATCAAGTTGGATTCGATGAATGAAGAGGACACTTCGTTTATTACTGGAAGAGGATTGCACTGTTATAAAGTAATGTTTTTTGGGTTAAAATGAAGGGGCAACCTATTAGCTTTTGGTGAGCAAATTTTTCGAGGCACAAATTGGGCGAAATGTTGAAATGCATATTGATGATGATATGTTAGTAAAAAGATGAGGATCATATTGATGACCTTGAGGAAACTTTTGCTAGCTTAAAAATGGTAAACTTAAAATTAAATCCTAAAAAAAATATATGTTTGGGGTTCTGTCATGAAAATTTCTCTAATATATAGTTAGTGAAAAAAGGATTGAAGCCGACCCAATGCAGTTAAAAGCTTTAATTACTATGACACCCCCTCAGAATATAAAATAAGTCCAAATATTAACGGGGCGACTGGCAGCGTTGAATAGATTTATTTCTCGTTATTCAGACAAATATGCTTTTTATATACAAGTATTGAGACAAGTGAATTTTTTTAATTGGACAAAGGAATGTTCAGAGTTCTTTCATCGAATTAAAGAATACCTTTCATCTCTAGAAATCCTCACAAAACCGTTTCAGGGGGAGAAATTATATGTTTATATAGTAGTGTCAGATTATGCTGTAAGTGTCGTGTTAATTCAAGAAGAAGAGAACATACCAAGCCCATTGTATTACATCAGTAAACATTTGTTGGATGCAAAGAAACATTATTTTAAGCTAGAAAAGCTGGCTCTCGCACTAGTACTTGCGGCTAGGAAAATGATACTGTATTATCAGGATGACCAAGTGGTCGGTTGGATTAGGAGGTTTCGATATTGAGTTTGAACCTAGAACTACAATCAAAGCACAATTTATGTCAGATTTCTTGGTAAAATTTCATTCTGAGTGATCAAATATGGATATTGGTGAGGAAATTTTTGGGACAAAATGGATGATATGAACATATGAGGGATCGAGTGTATCAGGAAGTGGAATTGCGGTACAATTAATCTCTTCAAAAGGAATTTCTATGTACAAGGCCATCCACTTTAGGTTGAAAGAAACAATTAACAACGCAGGATACGAAGTGGCTTTAGCAAGATTGAGGCTTGCACAAATTTTTGGGGCTAAAAAAATCAAGTTACTAAGTGATTCAGAGTTTTTTGTTAATCATGCATCTGGACAATTCGAAGCTCGAAATGATCATCTAGTGAAATATCTAAAGGCGCTAAAGGATTTAACTTTAGCCTTTGAAAATGTTAGGTATGAACATGCTAAAAAAAAGGAAATTATGTGGCAGAATCTTCAGAAACCGCTTCATATTTGTAAGAGTACCCATGGATTATTACGTAAGAAATCCCTTCAATTATCGAAAAAATAAAAGTAGGTGGTTGGAATAACAGATGAGGACCTTCAAGTATTTGTTTGTAAATAAAAGGATTGGAGACTGGACATGGTCAATTTTTTGGAAAATAATGAATTACCAATTGATAATTCACTTTTGACGAAAATACATTTTAAATCTCACAGTTACGTGGTCCTCGGTGGAATTTTATATAAAAAATCTTTTAGCAGACCTTTACTCCATTGTTTGGGAAAAAATTGAATCACATATGATATTATTAGAATTGTATGACGGAGAATGATCTGCACATCGTGGGTACAAAGCTCTGATACGAAGAGTGTTTTTGGCAGGTTATTATTGGCCAACGATATATTTTTATGCTAAAGTATTGGTCAAGAAATGTGATACTTTTCATAGGTTTGCTAACATAATTCATAAACCAATGGTTCCTCTCGAAAGCATATCAGAAGCATTGTCGTTTGATCGACGAGGTATTGATATCGTTGGACCTTTACCAATGGCTTTTGGAGGACGAAAAACAATAATGATGGCAGTAGATTACTTCTCAAAATGGATCGAGGCAGAACCATTAGCTGGAACGAAAGCTAAAGATATAATTAGATTTATCACTTCGAATATTTGTTGTCGTTTTGGGGTTCTAATAAAAATAACTGTAGATAATGGGCCCAAATTTGATAATAAAAACTTTAATTTTTTGTGTCGCTCGAGGAATACAATAATGCTTTTCGGATTCTTTTCACCCCACAAGAAAATAGGAAAGTTGAAGTGAGATCCAACTCTCGTGCCCAGCTCTCGTGAAATCCCTCCCTACCTCATTAACCGAATAATTCTTGATTGGCTAAAGAAAAATTTGAAAGAGAAGATAAGAAAATGGCCAGAATATTTGTAAGAAGTTCTTTAGGGATATCGAACAACTCCTCAGACAATAATTTCAGAATCTCCATTTATATTGGTGTATGGAATGGACGCAGTAGTACCATTCAAAGTAATTTTCCTATCGTATCATGCTGCGACATATTCCAAGGAGTCTCATGGTGAAAATAAGGCAATTGCGTTGGGTTTGATTGAGAAAAAAAGAGACGGACACAAATAAATTCGTTACATTACCAAACACTGATGTGAAGTAGATATGATTCTAAAGTTAAACAAAGATAATTTAAAGTTGTATTCAGAATGATTGTAATAAGTAGTAATGAGTATATGTTTTTATATACAATATCGGTAGCATACTATTTCCTACCCTAGTGACACAGAAAGGTTTTAATTAGGTGTCCTATTAACCGATTCATATATATAAACTTTTACCAAAACAATTATCTGATACGATGGACCTAAAAGGTCTTCCAACAAAACTTGGTCTTCAACTATTAATATTGGACCTAAGAGGTCTTCCAACAAAGTTGGTCTTCAGCTATTAATTTTGGACCTAAAAGGTCTTCCAACAAAGCTGGTCTTCAACTATTAATTTTGGACCTAAAAGGTCTTCTAATAATGTTGCTCTTCAACTATTAAATTTTGGACCTCCAAAGTATTCCAACAAAAGTTGGTCTTAAATTATAAAAAACATAAGAGAAACAAACCCAGTGCATTTCATGTAATAATGAAGATTAGAAAAAAATTTACATGAAGATAATGAGGTCTTTAACAAAATTGTCTCGAAGATTATGAGGACTTTAACAAAATTTCCTCGAAGATTACGAGGACTTGATAAAACGGGTTTTACTCTAAAGACTTCAAGGAAGTTCTTTCATCAGATTCTGTAACTTCATCATCACCCAAAGATATCCAAAAAAGACTATATTCGACGAGAACATGCTCCCAGAAACTACCCAAGTTAAAATAAGTGTAGCATTCATGAATTTCCATGATCAACCCAGATTTAACTGTCGCATCCCTTACGTTCAACTTATCCATACACTTAGCAACGTAAGCTTCAACAAATGTCTCTTTATCTTTCCTATCTTGGGCTAACATAAGCCGTTTCTCGTTTACAACCCTTTCATAGTCTTTTAGGCATCTTGCAAAATATTATGATGCCTTGTCATCCCCCCCATCTCGTAAGCTACGAGGAGCTTATCTTTAGCCTTATTCTGCTTAGCATAAAAGTCTCTCTCCTCTTGGAATTTTTTTTCAGACAACATGACATAATCCTTAGCCAAAACCAGGTTTTCGTAAATCGCATCGGTATGTTTCTCAAGCGTAGAGTATTCTTGTTCAAGCTCCTCGACCCTTGATTTTACTAGCAAAGCTTCATATTATAATAATTTTTTCAACCGATCTAAAAACATTTGTTAAGAGGGAGGAACCATGAGCTCTTCCAAAGATAACCATTCTGATGCGTCGGATTTTCATAGGTGACTCTTGGCAAGGTTAGTGGGCGTGAAACAAAGACAAAATTTGTTGGACCAAGTAACTTTGGCCCACAAACTCAACTCTGTGAAGATGGTTGTTGCCTTAGGCACAAAATTATTGTACGGTTTGGATCTTCTAGTCATGGCTATTCATATTTTTTTAAATGTATGAGAATAGACATATGAAAAATTCGAAGGAAAGTAAAATAAAAATATACCTCTATTTTCCATTTAAGGGATAGTTTATGGGGATTTTCGATGGTCGCCTCAGATCTTGTTACCCAAAAACCTAAGATAAAAAGAAATCGTTGCTTCCATTTCTTGTCTGTCTCGAGAAAATCCTTAATTACTTTATGGTTCCGACCAAAGGTCAATGAGTAAAAAGGAAATAATGGGTTTTAGCCAAGCCAAAGAGGCCAATCAACTGCTCGAGAGAACAACTCGTCCCCGAAATTCTGGAAGCCATAATGCAAGTCATGAGAGTGAACCACATATTGGATTACCAATTATAAAGTTTTGAGGTTGCACCATATATATATATATATATATATATATATATATATATATATATATATATATATATATATATATTCTTAATATCACAATTGAGAAAATATATCTTAACATTCATTTGATGGAGCTCTAGGTCAAAGTGTGCAACTAATGTCATGATTAATGATGGTGTGGCGAAAAATTAGAAGAAGAAAACATTAGATATTACCCTAACCCTAGGTTAGAGAATAAAGGAGACTCAGAGAAATAATCTCAAAATTCTATTAATCAAAGTCTGACAACAAAATAGGGTATAGGATGCTTTATATAGCACTACCAAAAACCCTAATTCCAAATAAGGGAAATTACATAAATGTTTTAAAATAAAATAAATAAATAAAATTAACGATAAAATATTAAAACTGGTTTTTAAGGCTTTGCGGGTCGAACTTGGGTATGAAACTTTGTGACAAATCACAGTTTTGAAATCTGACGGGCTCGTCGAAATCTTCGATTTGAGTACCTGTTGACCCAATTCCGATACCTAGGCGAGAAACCAGTCTGTCCGCAGTCTTCGCTACATCATCCTTCCCCGGTTGGGAAGAATTCGACCTCAAATTCGAAACGTTGAAACATTCGAGAGAACCGAAAAAACATTGGCGTGTTTACCGCCGATTGCAACTGGTACTAGCATAAGGGTGTGATAGGTGAGAATCACTATGTTGCAGCTCTTGTCAAAAAGTGGTTTCCCAGCTTTGTTCATCTTTACCATGTCCTCGGCATTACTGTAATCACCAGTAACAATATATATTCCACCCATTTGTTCAATGTCTTCTTTATGAACCCATTTACTAAGCACAAGAGCATCATTGCGCGTGTAAAAAGTTGTCTTTCCAGTTCCAGGATGTGCTTGTTGTATCACATCAAGACCCTTGCAAAAATAAACAATTCCTATATGTTGAATAGTAGATGATTTCTCAAGTTCTTCAGAGTATATTTCTGCTAGTGGATTCAAAACTCTGCAATCTTCTACTTTTAACTTTTTATTCTTTCTTTTGTTTCCCCAACGATCACCCAAAACTCCTCCAGGTTCTATTACAAAACCTAATCTTTTATCCATTAGAAGACTATTTTTTTCTTCTATCAATTTATTCATAATCTCAAACAAAAAAAATACCATCTTCCTTTTTTCCAATACGACAACATGTATCGATAGAATACCGAATCAAATGTTTGATTTTAGGATAACATAAAATACCTGGAAGATGCATCTCCACAATAAAAGCTGCTACTTTGCAGTCTTTCTTCAATAGAACTTCTGAAGCGATGTAGTCTGGTGTACTGAAGCCTGAGACAATATCTCGATCTACAAGTTTCTTCTCAACATTAAATAGATCTTCATCATCACAGTCATCATCATACTCATCCTAGACTGGTTTGTCAAATACCGACCATATACATCTTCAAAAATATTTTTATCATAGACTGGCTTGTCAAACACAAAGTTAGACACAGTTTTAGCATCACAGCTAAGATCCACAGCTGGTGCAATTTGAGCATGAAACTCCTTAACTAGTGGTGGTTTTGGAGACACTACTCTAGATGACACTAATATAAACTCGATACCATCTTTCACAAAACTGTATCGTATTGTTCTACTATCATAAGTAGTATTTCTCTTAAATCGTCATGGACGTCCGAAAACTAGATGCCAAACCTCCATATGAAGTACGTCACACCATGATGTATATTTGTAACTACCAACATAAAATGCAATTTGACATCGTTTAGAAACTGTTACCTCAGTGTACTCTATCAGTCCTGACAATATATATGGGTATGGAAGAGCTTCAGTCTTTAGCGCCAGTTTCTGAACAGCCTCCTCTAAAATCAGATTCTCATAGATATCTGAATCAATTACAAACTTACAGATTCTTCCTCCAATTGTGCAGGTAGACTGGAAGATGTCGTTCTCTATTCTAGCCTTCAAATCAAGAGGTACCCGAAACATGATTCATGTATTTGCGTAGCACGAATTGCTTGTCTCTGATACCAACTGATGGCGTGGCAGAAGATTAGAAGAAGAAAACAATAGATATTACTCTAACCCTAGGTTAGAGAATAAAGGAGACTCAGAGAAATAATCTCTAAATTCTATTAATCAAAGTCTGACGGCAAAATAGGATATCAGATGCTTTATATATCACTACCCAAAACCCTAATTCCAAATAAGGGAAATTACATAAATATTTTAAAATAAAATAAATAAATAAAATTAACACTAAAATATTAAAACTGGTTTTTGAAGGCTTCGCAGGTCGAATTTGGGTATGAAACTTTGTGACAATTCACAGTTTTGAAATCTGACGGGCTCGTCAAAATCTTCGATTTGAGTACTTGTTTGACCCAATTCCTATACCTGGGCGAGAAATGAATCTGTCTGCAGTCTTCGCTACATCAATTACACAAAAAAGTCATTTGATGAAATTGAAGAGAAGGTCTCTCTAAAGTCAATTCTTTCATGCTGAGTATAACATTTTGCCACAAGTCGCGTTTTATATATTTCCATATTACCATATGAATCTCATTTTGTTTATTAAATTAATTTATAATCAATCGACTTCTAATATTAATAATTATTACTTGTCATGTTTGAGATGAGATACGAGTTAAAAATGTTTTTCGACGGGTACCAAACCCAAACTTGATCCACCGGATACCCGATATTCTAATAATAATAATTGATAAATAATATATTATTATCCAATAAACTTCTAAATCATATTCTAGTGTGATTGAATTAATTTTTGTGTGTGTGATTTTAGTATTTAAGATTTCATTTTTGATAGTTTTATCGTTATTTTACTTGATTAGAGTTAAAATTATATTAAATTCATTCATATATAAAGAATCTAAAGATATAAATAGAATGAATTTAGTTTTTTTACAATAACCAATAAAGTAACAGCTAATGGTATATAAGTCTAATATATTTTCATTTGGCCTATAAAAAATTGGTTTAGTTGGACGCCCTCAAACATACAAATGCTTTAAGCTAGTTTTGCACCTACTCTAAAGCTCACATGGGGTTTTTATGTTGGTTTTTGTGAAAACATCTATTAAAAATACATGTAGCACATTTAATAGTCCCATTCCACATAGAGATAGTTGTATAGTAGAATGACTAATCATACTCTTCACTATATCCTTTATTGTATAGTTTCATATTTCAGATACACATGAGAACCCTAAATTATATATTGATGAACTATATCGCGTTCCTCTAGATATTTAATAAATGTTCCATTAATTTTTTCACCTGAACCGTCGTATCTGACATGGTATTCATCATCACAATCAAATCTAACACACTTAATACTTTTATCTAGTTTTTTCAACTTCGGTCTTAAAATTTATTAACATGTTTATGACTTCAGATTTCCCATGAATAAGATAAAGATACACATATAGAGAGAAGTCATCTATAAATAATATGAAATACCACTTCTCGTTTTATGATTCTTTTAGAAACGGTCCACATACGTCGATATGTATCAACTCTAAGCCTTCTTTTGCTATATGTGCCTCTATCATTTTTATTTTGGTCTGTTTTCTTTTGATACATCTGATACAAGTAATAAATTTTTAATAATCTAGTTGACTTATTAAACCTCCAGAAACAAGCTTATCTATTTTTACTTTAGAGATATGACTAAAATATTTGTGTCAAATATTTTCAGAATTATTAGTTTTATTTAAGGATGATAATTTTTTTTAACTCGCAGGTAGCCAACAATTGGGGTTATGGTGTCCAAAATTTATATTTTATGTGGGATGGATTGTAGGTTTTAAAATATATTACTTGTCGTGTTTAGAACGGCTTACGAGTTGCAAAAATTTCCCGACAGGTAATCCAAACCCGACACACTGGAAATTTGCTACTCAAATATTAATAATTAATATGTAATATATTATTATTTTAACCTCTAAGCTATACTATTATGTGATTAAATTAGTTTTTTGTAGTTTGTGATTTTTTATTTATGTTTTTGAGTTTTTTCATTCATATTTGATTATATTTACAATAATATTAAATTATTTGTATTTAACAAATCTAAAAGATACAAATTGAATAGATTTAAAACTAGATTGTATATTTGAATATATATATATATATATATATATTAAATAAAGAATTGATAAATTAAGAGATTCACAAGCCTAGGCCTAAATTGTAATAGAACCTAACTTATAACCTAAGAATGTTGGAATATATTTATTTAATATATTTATAGACTAACAATAATTTGGACCGATATGCTAAATAAACATATTCGATTATTGTCTTAAGGAAGTCCAAATTAAAAGTAGTCGAGTTAATTATTTAATTAACTAAATTGGACCTATGGGTAAAAAGGCGTTATGGGCTCAAGTGTGGTAACCGGGTTGAATTTGGGCACTGTGATGAAGAGGGCCCAAATCTCAACACTTAAGCCTGAATTAATAAATCAGGGATATAAATTGAATTATCAATTTATTGGGTTATGGTCCTGGACACAAGGAAGTAACAAAGGATGGGATTTACAATGTTGGGCTTCACATTGTAAAATCTATAAATAAGGGGCTAGGTTTAGGTATTTCATCACTCTAAACCCTAATCAGAAATACGGCCGCTTCCTTAGTGTCTGGAAACTTTTCCCTCTTATCTAATCTGATTCTGCAGGTCTCTTAGCTTCATAAACGGAATCGCCGGAGAACGTGGAATCGCTAAAGAACGCAAAAAATAACTGTAGATAATACTAAATGGATAGCAGCAGGCAAACCCGTAAGTATTCTTGTTTTTTTTGTTTCTTCTATAGATGAATCTAGCAAAAGGGTTTTATTATTTTTTCCGCGATTTGTTATATATTATTTGATGCGATTTCGGATAATATATAACAATTGGTATCAGAGCCAGGTTAAACCCTTTTTGGATTCAGTAGAATAATCAAATTGAGTATTGATAGATAAAAACGCATGTTTTTCGCAATCGTAAAGAATCCATGTCATTGGGATTATGTGTTAATTGAATTGGTAGGGCATGGATTTAGGGATTGTATGAAAAGCATGTTATGTGATTTATTGTATTGAAACACATGTTTTATTATCAGTAAATTGCAATTTTTATAGTTTGGGATTTTTTTTTTTCGGGTAAAATTAGGGTTTATTGATGTCTGGAATTTTTCTCCCAAAATTAGCATCAAATCAACCCTAAAATAACGAATAAAATCAAAATTATTGGGACAGTGGCTCATCGACAGCTTAACCCCTGATGTTAACGCTGATCGAAGACTGTCCGCTGATTATCACGGTAACCGAAAAAAAAATTTTTTTTTTTTTTCGAAAGTACATATTTTGTTCGGAAATATATATATTGTATGTAAATTATTTCACAAGTATGTTGTGTTTGGCATGCAATTTTTTTTGTATGTTTATTTGTAAATTAAATTGTGTGTGTGTGAATGATTAAATGACGATGCATGATTAGGGTTTCGTAGACCGGTAGGTGAAACTAAGAAATTAATTTAATCGGCCCTCCGGAAGGTTAAAATTAATTTTCTTAAGGATCCTAGGCTTCGAAAAGTTCGGGGATTAATTTAAATTCAAATATTATCGGCCCTCCGGAAGGTTCACGTTTGGGTTTAAATTAATCATGAACGGGAGAAAATTATTGAAAATGGTCTTTGTGCTGATTTTAATTTTAATTAGATGAAATCGGCCCTCCGGAAGGTTTCATCGGTACTTAGGATAAATTAAATTCAGCCTTACAATTTTTTGATTTTAAGTAGGTGAAATCGGCCCTCCGGAAGGTTTCACCGGTACTTAAGAAAATCAAATTATGGTTATTTTAATATATGTAAATGACATCGGCCCTCCGGAAGGTCTCATTGGCAATTAGAAAATTAAAATAATGATCATAGTATTTTTCTCAAACTCATAAAATTTCATGTTAATTTGATTTGCCCTCCGGTATCTATTATCAATGAATTTTATGTTTTACATGTATTTGTCATGTTTATGCACATGTTTTCAGTTATATGTCAAAATGCTAGATGTGCTTTGTGTTGTTTGTTCCTATTATAGTATCCATGGGTTACAATTTGTTGGGGACTCGTCCACCAACGTTGGATTGTTCGGACTTCCAATTGTGGAAGGAAGAAATGTTGCTGTTTTTATCTGTACATGATTACGACTATGCATTGTTAACTCCCAAACCATCTCCCCTTAGTCCGGAAAGTACACCGGATGAAACTAAGGCTGATGAAAAGTGGAAAGGTCAAATAAGTTATGCATGGCGCTCTTGTTACAGGGAATAGCAGTAGCATTGCGAGGGGCTGTCCCTAAAGGTGTTACCACTGCCTCGGTCTTTCTCACGGAGATTGAGAAAGCCTTTGCCAAAAAAAAAATGAAAAGGTAGAGATGCAGCGTTTGCTCATCGAGCTAGCTACCAAAAAAGTATAATGGCAAAGGTAAAATCCGGGAGCACATTCTGGGAATGTTGATGATTGGCCAAAAGTTAAAAGGCAATCGGTTTAGACTTACCTGAGGAATGCATAGTGGGATTCATATTTCATTCGCTGCCAGACCGGTTTAAGTATTTCCAATCCACCTATAACTGCATGCGAGAAAAGTGGAATATCAATGAGTTGATTTCCCACGCTGCACATGAGGAGGAAAGACTTAAAGGCACAGCGCTTGAGGCTAATGTGATTACATCACCAAATAAGGCAGGACCTAAGCGGAAGGCATATGGCAAAGGACCGGGTCAAGGTTTGGTCAACAAGAAAGGTATAAGGCCCTGGATAAGTTCATAACAATTAAGACCGAGGTTGAGAAACAACTTGGTAAAAGCATTAAGACCATTAGATCTGACCGTGGTGGTGAATACTATGGTAGATATGACGGATCGGGTGAACAACGTCCAGGTTCCTTTGCACAGTACCTAGAGAAGTGTGGAATAGTCCCTCAATACACTATGCCTGGTTCACCTCGCATGAACGGTGTATCTGAGAGACGGAACCGAACACTAAAAGATATGGTTAGAAGCATGATAAGTCACTCATCTCTACCATTATCTCTCTGGGGGGAAGCCATCAAATGTGCCGCTTATATACTCAATCGAGTACCCACAAAGGCTACTGTTAGGACTCCATATGAGCTTTGGAACGGGCGTAAACCTAATTTAAAGCATCTGCATGTGTGGGGTTGTCCAGCTGAGGTGAGGCCTTACAAACCTCAAGAAAAGAAACTGGACCCAAAAACAGTTAGTTGTTTCTTCATAGGTTATTCCGAACATTCTAGAGGGTTTAAGTTTTATGATTCTCTCACTGGTACAATATTTGAGACAGGAACGGCCAAGTTTCTAGAGGATGTTGAGTTTGGGGGGAAGAATAAGGGAACATATGTTGATTTTGAGGAAGAATCCATAAAGATTCATGAAGGTTTTAATAGGGATACTGAGATATCTGAAGATTGGGCGGTAATGCCAATCATTTCGATCCCATTAGAACAAGGTAATCCTCAGATTAACACTGATGCTCCACTTGAGGGTTCTAACCAGGATACATAGATTCGGGTAGAACAAGAGGAACCTCAAAATTATCTTCCACAATGGAATCAAAATGACATCGTTCATAATGATCAAACTCTACCTCCTCAAGAAGTGCAACAAGAGGAAATAGTGCCATTAAGAAGGTCCACTAGAGAAAGGAAGAGTACTATAGGTCCAGAATTTATAGTATATCTTCAGGAGCATGATGAGTTATGTGCTGGAACTGTAGATGATCCCTCATCCTACAAACAGGCCATGACAAGCTCTAAATCTCAAAAGTGGATTGACGCTATGAAAGAAGAGTATAAATCAATGCAGGATAATGCGGTATGGGATCTTGTTCCATTACCTGAAGGGAAAAAGGAAATTGGTTGTAAATGGGTTTACAAAACCAAACGCGATTCTCTGGGTAATGTGGAAAGACATAAAGCACGTCTTGTAGCGAAAGGTTATACTCAGCGTGAAGGGATTGATTTTAAAGAAACTTTCGCTCCAGTATCGACGAAGGATTCCTTTAGAACAATCATGGCATTAGTTGCACATTTTGACCTTGAGCTTCATCAGATGGATGTTAAGACCGTTTTTCTCAATGGTAATATTGAGGAAACGATCTACATGATGCAACCAGAACACTTTATAGAAAGTAACTCAAAAGATCTGGTTTGCAGACTTAAGAAATCCATTTATGGGCTTAAACAAGCTTCTCGTCAATGGTATTACAAATTCCTTGAGGTGATAGTCGGTTATGACTTTGAGATCAACTCGGTTAGGATTGTGTTTATCACAAGTTCAGTGGGAGTAATTTCATATTTCTTATATTATATGTGGATGACATATTGCTTGCCTCGAACATTAAGGAATTGTTACACACTACGAAAAGATTTCTATCAGACAAGTTTGATATGAAGGATCTTGGTGATGCCAGTTTTGTGTTAGGAATCCAGATACATCGAGATCGTTCTCATGGTATTCTAGGATTATCACAAAAAGCATACATTAAAAATGTGTTACAACGTTACGGATTGGCAGATTGCAAACCCCTAAGTACCCCTATAGCAAAGGGTGACAGACTTAGTCCGAGTCAATGTTCTAAGACAAAACTTGAGATTGAGGAAATGAAAAACGGTCCCTTATGCTTCTGCAGTTGGGAGTTTAATGTATGCTCAAGTTTGTACTAGGCCGGACATTGCCTTTGCTATAAACATGTTGGGGAGATATGTTAGTAACCCAAGACTGGATCACTGGAAAGCAGTTAAAAGAGTACTCCGATATCTGCAAGGAACAAAGGGGTACATGTTGACATATAGGAAGTCGGATAAACTGGAGATCATCGGGTATTCCGACTCGGATTTTGGTGGATGCGCAGACACATTAAAAAGCATGTCAGGCAACATATTCTTATTGGCTGGAGGTGCAATATCCTGGAAAAGTGTAAAGCAAACACTTATTGCATCGTCCACCATGGCAGCAGAATTTGTTGCATGCTTTGAGGCATCAAACCAGGCACTATGGCTGCGGAATTTTGTTACTGGATTACGCATTGTACAAGGGATAGAAATCCATATGAGGTTATATTGCGATAACAATTCCGCAGTGCAGTACTCTAACATCAACAGGAGCGCGTCTAAATCCAAACACATAGACATAAAGTTTCTGTCTGTTAAAGAAAGAGTACAGATGGGTCAGATAAGTATAGAGCACATCGGTACAAACTCCATGATAACAGATCCCCTAAAAAAGGCGGTTTTGCCTAAGGTTTTCCAGGGACACACCATCAATATGGGTGTAGTTGATTTGGAGGATTGTTAGTTTCAGTGGGAGAGTTTGTAATAGGATCCGATGTTATATTTTGCAGTATTGTGCACATTAAAGTTTATTGCAATATATATATATATGCTTGGAAATATTTATTGACATTTGTACTGTATTGGATCTCCAAAAGTAGGAACCATTTAAGAGTAGATATGTACGATTACAAGCCATATTACTCTTAGACCACCCTCCATAATTGGCCCAAGTAATTGATTGATTATGGTAATGTGATTACTGTTGCATCCTATTGTTCACATTACGAGAAAGAGGTCTTTAGTCCTTTATTGTTATCAATCATGTACGGGGTTGTACCGTTTGCCCATTGACAATGAATATAGGGATCCCATTAAAGTTGAATATGTATTCTTGAGTAGCATATGACGGTCCAAGTGGGAGATTGTTGGAATATATTTATTTAATATATTTATAGACTAACAATAATTTGGACCGATATGCTAAATAAACATATTCGATTATTGTCTTAAGGAAGTCCAAATTAAAAGTAGTCGAGTTAATTATTTAATTAACTAAATTGGACCTATGGGTAAAAAGGCGTTATGGGCTCAAGTGTGGTAACCGGGTTGAATTTGGGCACTGTGATGAAGAGGGCCCAAATCTCAACACTTAAGCCTGAATTAATAAATCAGGGATATAAATTGAATTATCAATTTATTGGGTTATGGTCCTGGACACAAGGAAGTAACAAAGGATGGGATTTACAATGTTGGGCTTCACATTGTAAAATCTATAAATAAGGGGCTAGGTTTAGGTATTTCATCACTCTAAACCCTAATCAGAAATACGGCCGCTTCCTTAGTGTCTGGAAACTTTTCCCTCTTATCTAATCTGATTCTGCAGGTCTCTTAGCTTCATAAACGGAATCGCCGGAGAACGTGGAATCGCTAAAGAACGCAAAAAATAACTGTAGAGAATACTAAATGGATAGCAGCAGGCAAACCCGTAAGTATTCTTGTTTTTTTTGTTTCTTCTATAGATGAATCTAGCAAAAGGGTTTTATTATTTTTTCCGCGATTTGTTATATATTATTTGATGCGATTTCGGATAATATATAACAAAGAAGCCTAACACAAGCATCATCACGTTATTAAAATTAAAATTGGCATGTTTTGATAATTTCATTATCTTCTCTCTCTGTAAGTCGCGCAAAACACCATAGAAGTTGACGTTTTTTATTGATGATTCTTGGGTTAGTTGAGTGGATGATAAAGCTTCTTTAATTCGTTTTGAAATTGAGACAGTGTTGATGTCTCATAACCAGTGAGAAGATATGAACATGTTAGATTTATCTAGATTAAAAATTTGATAGCTAGTTTGGTGTATTGCTGATAGATGAGTGATTTTTTTTTATGTTTTGCTTTGTTTATGGCTCTTCATAGAGTCCAACAAATGATATGGGATAATATAGTTCTCATATGGGTTTCTTGCTTAGTTGACCAAAACCAAAATCTTATAAGATGAGATATTATCATATGTTTAGAGTTGTATATACCAAACAGACCAGATAAATATCTAAATGGCCAAAGCAATGTTACATTCAACAAAATTGGCATTTAGATACCAAAGATAAATGTATTCTTTGCACGATATAGTCAATCAGAAGTCATCCTTTCAATAGTCTTCATAGCAAAAAAAACATTTCTTGGAAGTGATGTTATTTCGTAACCTTTGGAATAATTTAGATTATTTTTTTCTCTCATTTCAATCCAAGTTTGCTTGGTGAAGTCCTCATTGTTAGAGAGATGTCATATGATTTCATCAACTGCCTCTGGATCAATTCTAAGCATATATATATTTTCAATATCTGAAGGAAAGATAACAAGTCTAAGTTGGTCTATATCATAATTACCATATTTCCAGAATTGAACTATAGGCTATTCAAAGTAGGGATGGCAACGGGGCGGATCGGGGACGAGTATCTATATATCTGATACCCGCCCCGTAGTATAAAATCAATACCTAAACCCGACCCGAACCCCGACGGGTATTTCTTTTTCCATACCAAAACCCGAACCCGCGGGTTCGGGTTATCCACGCGGGTAGCCGTAAACTATTCGCGAATCAAAACTGTAGTAAATATCCAAACCGAACCCGAAAATCTGAACCGAACCTGACCTAAAATATTGTGAGAATAATATATATTTAATTAAATACTGAACCTTCATTATATAAAAAATACAGTTAGAATAATATATATGTAATTCAATTATAATTTTTCTAGAATAACAAATTTTATTATTTAATAATTAATAAAAGATTAATTTGTTATAACATAAGAATAAATTTTAATTCCAATTTTGAATGTGATGATATATATTAACCTAAAAAAGAAAAAAAAAGAAAAAAAATATGAAAGATACATATTATATATATAGAGTAATAGACGATTAAAAAAATTATCCAAAATAAATATTATCCAATAAAAAAATATATTATCTCAAAGAAAGACAATAAAAAAAATTAAAAATATATATATGATAAATAAGAATCTGAAAATTAAAGAAATCACTCATATTCAATCAAAGATATATATTATTCTAAACAAGAAAAAAAAACAAGAGAGATGTATAAGATAAACAAGAATCTAATTTAAAGAAAACAATCAACATAAATATTATCTAATAAAAAATGTATATTATTATAAATAAGTAAAAAGAAAAGAAATTTCATATATATTACATATATTATCATAAACAAGAAAAAAAAAGTTAGATTCAACATAAATAGTATCCAATAAAATATTAAAAATATATATTGACCTAAAGAATAAAAAAAATAAGAGATATATTATCTAATTCTGTAATTTTTCATCGAAAGTGAGACAGATAGTGATAAAGTAAATCGTTTAGTACTTTAGGCTTTTTTAGAAAGTTGAACAGAGAAGAAAAAAAGTGTCGATAAAGTAAGACAGACAGTAAGAGAAAAGTAGGGTTTATAGATTCATAGTAGGCTCATGGGCTAGTATTTTATATTGGGCTAGAATTATATTTTAAAATATAACAGTATTTTACTATTAAATAATATTTTGAAAAATAAAAGTATTTTACTATTTTTTTACGGGACGGGTTCGGGGTGGATACCCACGGTAAAATATCCAAAACCGAAACCCGAACCGAACCCGAACGGGTAATAAAAATAAAAACCATAACCCGCCTCGAATCTTTTTTCTTTTTCGGGTAACCCGCCCCGCCGGATCAGTTCGGTTCGGATACCCACGGTTTCAGGTTAAATTACCATCTCTAATTCAAAGATAGGTAAAGATGAGGAAAACATGATGAATGATTGTTTGTCACACCATCTTTCAGTCCAGAATTTAATGTTTCCGTTGCCCAGTTTCCGGAATCTGTAATTTTCTGTAGTGTCTCTGATGTTTACAATTTCTTCTCCAGATTTTAAAACTACTGGAAATATGTTGAACTAATACACAATGTGTGTTGCAATAAAGAGAGCATATAAATTTAGCCTAAAAAGAAGTATTTTCTCTAAATTTGAACCATTGTTTACAAGAGAAAATTGTTTGAAACTCTTTTACACTTTTTATGTTTAAACCACCTTCGTTATAAGGTTTGCATAAAGATCTCCAAGAAACCCAATTTAAGGCAATCTTATTTTCTTTAGTTCTTCATAAAAACCTGTTGCAAATCTTTTCGAGTATGGAAATCACAGACTTGAGAATGAGACAATTTTGAATATAATAGATAGGAGTAGACATTAACACTAATTGAATTAATATTAGTCTATATCCAAACAATAAAATTTTATTATCCAATCCTGTATTTTTTTTATCTAACCTTGTCCACTAGCTGATTATAAATATGAGCTTTGTTATTTGAGTGTATAAGGATCTTGAGGTATTTAAATAGAAGATATACCTATTTGAAACCAATTAGTCTAGTAAGGATGTTAGATATTGTTTGTGCCATTTTGGAAGGAGTTATAATGATTGTTTTCTCATTGTTTATTTTTTGACCTAAACATGCTTCATAATGCTTCAGAAAGTTACAAATTTTGCTGAGATTGTTTATGGATCCATTGGTGAATATGATGAATTTTTCTGCATAGGCTAGACAAGGAATAAACACGTGACTTCCTGTTTTATAATGTTAATCATTATCTTTTTTAGAAAGAATTTTTAATCCTCTAATGATATATATTTTTTAGCTCGAATAAAAAGACTATGAGATAGTTGATCTCCTTGTCTCACTCCATTTGTGGATTTAAAGTATTCATTTAAAAATCCATTAATAATGATTGAGAACCCTTTTGAGCTGACACATTATTTTATCAAGTCTATCCATTTATTTTATCAAAGTCAAAAGCCTCCAAAATTAGTAAAATGAATTCAAATTTGTCAAATGCCTTAGTTATATTTAGTGTAGTCATGTTATTACCTCTTTTTACTATTTTATCTTATGAGCAAGTTATTGATTTAATAACACGTTGTCTTGGATGTATCTACCATTGACAAACCCGCATTGTTCTTCTGATATTAGTTTAGGAAAAAGAGTTGCTAATCTGTCATTATGAGTTTTTGATAAATTTTTGTTTACGACAGTGCATAAACTTATATGTGTATATTATCCCTAGGTTGTAGGAGAATCCACGTTTAAGATTAGGTATATAGTTGTATCATAGACTCCTTGAAGAAATTGGAAGTCTTTAAAGAAGGAGATTATAGCAGCACATAGGTCTTTGGAGATGATTGACCAACTGAACTGGAAGAATTTCATGTTGAAGTCATCCACACTTGCAACACTATTGAAAGTTCAGGCCATTCAAAGTGGTAAAGATTTATTCATTTGTAGGTTGATTTAAAAGCACTATATTATCTTGATGCGACATAAGTTTAGGGATTGTGTCTTGGATATTTTCTAATTCCAATAGCTGATGTTGTCCATTATCAATATTTTTTTAATGATTTTTGGTAGATTTACCAATAGTTATTTGATCAGTTATTTGGAGACCATCTTCCAAAATACCATGCATTTTATTTCTTTTCTTTCATTTTTCTAACATATTTATGAAAACATTTGGAGTTTCCATCTCCATTTTTCATCCACATTACTCCACTCTTTTGTTCCTAATAGGTTTATTCTCTAGCCATGAGTATTTGATTTTGTCTTCTCTAGTTTGATTTGTTTCAAGGCGATGTTCAAGATATGAACTTATTCTTCTAATTTAGCTATAACATCAAAAATGTTCATGAAGGTATTATAGTATAAACTCGATCCCTCACTTGATCACCTGTCTCACATCGCTTAGACTGAAAATAATATACAATATATAAGTGAATGAAACTCTTAACTAGTATGAAGCCTTTTGGGAGTACACCCAAAAGCAAAACAGTTGCTATATCAAGTAAAGTAAACATATTATCGATTTGCAAAAGTTGGTAAAATAATAATTTGACTACTTCTAAACATATAAAAAAATAAAAGTTGTCAAAAATATTAAATAAAAAAATTAATTTTTTATAAATAAAATTACATATAATTTTTCTTTTAAAAAAAATGACAACTAGAAAATAACAAACAAAAATTACAAGTAACTAAAACCAAGCAATAATTTCGCTTTACCTTATAAGGGATCTTTCACTATATTCACTTTCTACTCTTTGTTACACTATGGATTTAAATTCAAATATAAATGTTCGGAATAGTATATATCTACCGGCTTACTTTCCAAGATAAAATTAGATTAATATTTTTTTGGCAAAAATTTGAAACTTTATTATATAAAAGACCAATTTGAATAATTGACCAATTTATAGCCCTTACAATCTTAAAATCACAGTCATCTTCAACCGCACACCTCAGCTTCATCCTTTGACGGTCTCTATTACTACCAAACAATTCCAAAGAAGAATCCATCAATTTAAACGAACAGATAGATACCAGACGAAAGCTTAATTCTTAAAAACAAACAGCAGAACTGATTAGTCAATACTTGAGTTTACTCGGGTTTATATACCCTATATACATACTCTCCGGAGGAACTATAAATAGAAGATTAGTAGTAGCATTCAAATGAGAAAATTTAACTTTATGTTAGCAAGCCAATTTGCAGCTCTGTTCTGCGTTCTAAAATAAACTTGATGTTCATTGAAAAAAAAGGATTAACCTTCTACGAATAGAAATTAGATTAATATTTAAACAAACCAAAATAGAAGAAAATAATAAAATACGTTAATTACTCTATTATCTTTCTTGCAATATAATATATATATCTATAATTTTATTTTGAAATATACTTTATAAAATATAATACAATAAATTATAAAGCTATAATTTTTTTTGACATATACTCTTTTTATATATATATATATAGTTTCTTTTGTATGATTAATGATCTAACAAAAAAAACCTCAGTTAACTCTGGTCTTATATTAGATCTCCGGATCTCTCGTCTTATGTTCGAATTCCAGAATTGTGAAATAACTTGTTCATTTGTAAACAATCCGAGTTATATATAATATTACATACCCTGTATATATATATATGTACATATTAAGGTATTAAGATTTCATTAGAAAGCATATAGCTTATATAATTCATATAGATTACTCAGTAACACATACCATTATATGTCAACCGAGATAATGAGAAAAAACAAGTCTTTAATTTCAACCATATAACTAGAATATCTTGTTCAATACAGGTTCTTTAAATATTAAAACACTAAAATAATACAGATTATAGTCGCAAAAGAAAGAGAATGAAAACATCAAGACCGTACTCAAAAAATTCAAACAGCTGAAGCTGAGAGATCTTTAATAGATTCGCGCCATGCGTATTCCCTTGCCCCGTCTTTGTCAACAATTTTGATCACAAAATTCGGAGGTGCCACAACCAGCCTCGATCGAATTTCTACTATGCATTTATCTACCAAGTCAACTGCTTCTTCCACTGACATGTCACTGCGATACAGCCTATCCATTGTGGAAAGTGAAAAGTAGGAGCCGTAACCAAATGCAGCCTTCTCCACCTTGTGGTAGGTAGCAATGTAGTCGATGTAGTAGAGAGATGGACCTGTCTCTTTGTCGTAACCAGCCAATAGGATGTTCACTGAGTATGGGTTCTGAAACAACAAAACTCATAATTAATTAAGTAATATCAAGAAAATTCGTACAGCTACTAGCCTACTGCATATAAATAAAGATAGCCAGTTTTGTTTCCACTCGACTCACATTATATAATATACTTTGTACAACTGTATTTATAGACGGAGTGTCACACCGAGAGAGAGTTTTAGTGTAGAGACTATTGTTTAGTGCATGGCTTATATAACCACCTTTCATATGTAAGTAATAAAAAGGTTAACTTTTAAGAAGAAGCTAAATGTTGTTTTGTGTATTGGGAAAGCTATTTTTAAGCTGATACCCCGATATGAAGGTAAAGCATGACATAAAGTCAAAAATATAAACTGATAAACGCTAAGAACGTGTATTTGACGAAACCTGATAGAGACGGGTTTGATACAGTCACTCGACTCACATTTTAGGCTTTTCTTATCTTATTTTAAGAGAAAAATATTTAATAGCTTTCTTAAAACAAAAACACTTCGAAAACTAATTTTATATTAGCCTACAAAGCTATAGACCACACAAATTTGTTTATGGACACCAAACCACCCTTTATAATTTCCCCAAAGTTATAGATGTAAATAAATTTCATCCTACTCTTACTCACACTCCTGAAATCCACAAATAAGTTTGAACTAATTCCCAACACAATAATTTATAAAATGTCACTAGTTGTTAAACCCCAAACAAATTAAAGACCTTGACTAATTTTATTGAGATGTTAAAGAATGAGTAATGAGATATTATGTTGAAACAATAAATAATCATATTCAAAAGAGATTCATAGTCCATTACATATTAGCTTCTATTAGTTTAGCCACTCCAAGAATTTAAGATGAAGCTAGCTACTAGAGGATTATTTTTCTTGATTTCCATCAAGTAACCAACAATATCAAGATTCATGAACAATGGAATCAGTTGATTAAGCCAAAGGTATGCGGAAACATGTAATTATTCAAAAAGCACCTAGAGAATTCAGCTTCGTAATGCCCCAGAAAAAGGTTATTCAAAAAGCATTTTCTTTAAGACTCGCGTCCGATACTAATGACCCATTATATGTTTCTCAAAGTTCTCCTGTACAAAGTTTAGGCAGTAAGAAAGTTTTATGAAGTTTCACGGAGTTTGAAGAAATGAATAAGCTAGTCATCAGTCATACACTAAGGAGTTCGTGTAGAACCATTGGCCACCAAAAACAGCAAAGACATATCAAAGATTAGATAAGAAATGTTTTTCTAAACCAAAAAGCTTCAAAAACTAATTTTATTCAAGCCTTCAACACTAGACAAAACAAACACTCTTTTTGCAAAAGTATATGGACACCAACCAACTCTTTAACTTCCCAAAATCAATTACCTCACTTAGATAGTTCACGACAAGGAGGGTACTTAGATTTCTTCCTACTCCCACTTTTGAAATCAACAAATATGTTCAAACACATACCCAACACAAATGCTGTAAGCCATGCCAATTATTCTTAAGCCTCAAACTAATTGAAGTCCTTGACTAATTTATGACATAGTTTAGGAGAAGTAAACTCAAAGCAATGAATAACCATATTTGAAAAGAGGTTCACAGTCCAAGCACCATAATGCATATTTTTTTTTTACCGATGTAGCAACTCAAGAATTCAAGATAAAGGTAGATGCAAGAGGATTTCTTTTACTGATTTTCAAAATGTTAAATATCGAAATTTACGAGCAATGGAAACAGTAGAGGAATGTCCAATTCTAACGGATACAAATGTTCAAAGCTTTTTAACATATCAGTGTGAGGAAACAAGTAGTCATTCACTCCCTTGGGAATGATACTTCGAACAGCACATAGAAAGTTCAGCTTCATAATGCACAGAAAAAGGTATTCAAAACACAATACTTTTAGGATTCTCGATGGATACTAATGACCGATTATATGCTTATCAAGGTTCTCTTGTACAATGTTCTGGCAGTAACAAAGTCTTATGAAGTTTCATGAAACAAGTAAGATTCAGGCAAGCAAACTAATAGAACAAAATGCATCTAGAACCTAACATTGCACCTTCAACAAAACAAAAGGCTTGAACACTCATGAGAAAGTTAAAATCGAAACAAGAAAATGGGAGAAAAAATCGTACCTTCCTCAAAGCAGTAGCAAGTTCACCACGAGTGAAATTAGCAACAGCAGCAGTGGTCAAAGGGATACCATTCTTATACTGGTACAAAGCCACGTTCTTCTGTACAAACTCCGTAAACTGAACTCTGTAATCATAGAATGAATCTCAAACATCTGAGACATTAATAAAGAGAGAAAACTAGAGAGAGAAGCTCAAGATACTTACCGATCCCCAGCCTCTCCACTAGCGGCGATTAGCTTGTGAGAATCGAGTACCATAATCTTGTCCTCGTTCGATTTGTGGACGAGTATGCTGTTCACAGCCGATGTATCCGCGCAAACCACTGCGAATCCATTGCCGACTAAACCGAAAACACACTCCATTTTTCGTAGGTCTGGTGGATTTTGATTTTGGTTTAACTATAGAGAAAAAAGAAAGAAGAAAGAAAGGTATCAAATTGTGAGATCGAAAAAGGGACTTGGGCAACAAGTTTTTTCTGAAGAAAATAAAATTGGCGGAGGAAAGGAAGGTAGTTTCCTATTTTTTTTTTAAATGGGCTTAGAGGTAAAATTTTTGGAGGAAAGTACCAGTAAATACCCCACTCAAGTATCTTATTATCCGGTAGTATCCAAATTTTGGATAGTGTTATTTCGTCCATCGATTAAAAAATTGGACAAAAATACCACTCGATTATATATACTCATTTTTCACTTCAAATCCACTTTTTCCACCTTCCCATCACCCTAAACAAACCCAAAACACGTCTAATTTTAGAAACCATCAGAAACCGTTTGACTTCGTAATACTCTCTCTCTCAAACCCAAAACCCCTACAGCTTCTCACCGTTCGAAATCAGTCGTCGTTCGCACCTTCAACGGAATCGCACCGGTCACCGTCTTTTACTCGGTCCAACGAGTAACCACCTTCTGTTCGAGGAAGTTGCCGTCAAGTCTTTTCCGACCGGTGAATAGGACAGTGTTTAGAAGTAAACATGTATGCATTATCGTGGAAAGTGTACTTTTTTTGTGTTTTTGATGAATTCGAACCACTATTTTCTGTTATTTCACGATAGGCGCTGCTTTTTATACTGGAATGAAGTATTTAGTGACGATAGTTGCTCAGTTTCTGGGTTTATCGTCGAACGCGGGGTAGAAGTTTAGTTGCATGTAATGTTAATACTTTCCTGAGAACTATGATGTATGTTAGATGTGCATTAGGTAGTTGATTGTTGATTTTGGTGTTGTTTCAATATTTCCCAGATCCCTGCAACGTGCACGTAAAAAATAGAACAGTTCACAACCTGTACGTGTGGGCTGTAGTACAGTTCGCATCTTTATCACCCATTATGCAAGCAATTCGCAGCTCGATTCAATTTTTATGTTATGCATTTCGCAGCTTGTCATGCAAATCGTGTGACATTTTAACTGATAAGACATGAAGTTCGCAGCTTGTGATGCGAATTTTGTGATACTCCAACTGATTTGTATTTGTGCAGGAAGTTTGACAACAAAACCTAGCTACTACAGATCAGGGTTGGTGAGCCTTCTGAAGCTACTTAAAGAGATGGGTATTACCCGTGCCCACATTGAAGCTGCAAGAAACACACCCTTCTACACGCTTTTGAAAACGGTTTTCGAAATCTGTAATGAGGCAGAGCTGCCAAAGAAGAAATTCTACTCGATCCTTCAGTTTCTCGTTGAGAGGTTCTCTGTCGATCGAGACGCCTTCCGATTTGGCTCAAAATTTGTAAAGCTAACCGAAGACGATGTGAAGGTCATATTCGGGATGAAGCACGACACAGAGAAAATGCGGTTAACGAAAACCAGAGTATTTCACAACAAATACGCGCCCGGCGAGGAGGATGAATCGAGGATGATGAAGAATTACTTCATGGGTAAAACTGGCAGGAAAGTAGCAACGAGTAATACTAAAACAATAACGAATGCCATTATAAAGGTACGTGTAAAATCGACTTCATCTTATAAAGTAGGATGCTATACTTTTCTAACATAGCTTGTTGTCGTTGGTTTTACAGAAAGGTATATAAAAAGCCATAAGCGAAGGGGGGTAGCATGAGTTGGAAGACGTTGCGAAGCTGCTGATACTGTTTTTCTGCTCCACCCTATTCTACTCCGTATCTGGAGATATCCGGGGTTGGAGCACCCTTTATTATGTTGAAGACCTGAGTAAAATAAACAATTACGACTGGTCCGGATCAATACTGTACAAGCTCCGACAGTCTATCAGGAGTTGCTTAGCAATCGAAAAGCCTGATCGAGTCGTCGGCTGCGTCGCCCTTCTAGTTGTAAGATTGGTCTATTAAGTATAAAAATTAGTTATGTACAGATCATCTTGATGATAAAACTTACGACCATGCAGCCCTTCTTCATGGAGCACACAACAATCGGCCTCGAGGCAGCGAAGCCGACCTTGATACCAAGGTTTTTCAAATGGTTAGGATTAGAGTGCCAATCAGCAACCGTGGCGCTGCTTATTAAAATACCCGACCTAAAAAATGATCAGGTATGAGCTTTTATATAGCTATTGAATTGGGGTTGCAAACAGTTCGCAACATATCATGCGTTTTGATTGGTGTTATATTATACAATTTATCAATCATTTCGCAGCCTGACATGAATACTTAGTTCGCAGCTTATTGTTTCCACACAGTTCACAACATATTGTTTACACACAATTCGCAGCTCAGCATGCGAATTGTTGCAACTCTAACATGGATATAGTTTCACACATTTCGCATCATATCATGCATTTTCATTAGTGTTATATTAGAACAATGCATCAATCATTTCGCAGCCTGACATGAATACTTAGTTCGCAGCTTATTGTTTCCATATAGTTTGCAGCAGATGTTTACACACAATTCGCAGCTCAGCATGCGAGTTGGTTGCAACTCTAACATGGATAGAATTTCACACATTCGCAGCATATAATGCGAACTGTTTGTAAAAAACAATTTGTTGGTCCACACCCTCATACTTTCAAAACAAGCCACTTACATCTATTTACTTACATGTGCCTATGTTGGTAGGTTTTGGAAGGTCCACTACTTCTTACCGATGCTGAAAGCGAAGCTTTCTGAGAACGACCAGATAGTGGAGATGCAGATGAGGAACGTATTTCACCAGAAGAAAGATCAAGGAAAATGAAGAAAAGCACAGCATCAAAACCAAGATAAAGGAGACGAGCATCACAGAAAGAAATGAATAAGGTGATGTCTCCCAGACTCGAACAACCAACACTCCCCGAGCCAACGATTCCACCACCAAGACTTTCCAAGCAAATGATTCCACCACTACCGAAAGGAAAATCCAGGCAGGAGCCCGATGACGATGCCCCAACCAGTATGAGTGAAACAATCGGTAATTATTTATTCAAACGCGGAGAACCTAATCCCGAGATTTCTGGAATTGTTGCTGAATCAAAGCGTTTGAAGACATATGCCGACAAGAACAAGTAC
The DNA here is from genome assembly GCA_036936605.1 of Limnanthes douglasii subsp. nivea. NCBI lineage: Eukaryota > Viridiplantae > Streptophyta > Magnoliopsida > Brassicales > Limnanthaceae > Limnanthes > Limnanthes douglasii. The sequence continues at coordinate 214,812,135 of JAUPFV010000002.1, read as the reverse complement.
GGGAGGAAGATAGAAAAACAGGCCAGAGAAGTAAGTATGACTTGAGCCTTAAATAATCGCTATAATCAGCACTTAATATGTTTATAGAACGTCTGCTATCGTTTTTTCAGCTGGAAGAATTAAAACGGAAGATAGCGGATCTTGAAGCACAACAACTCCACAATGCTATCTCTCAGCCAATTTTCCAGATTGAAAGCCCAATAGTTGAGAAGGTACCAGCATTTCCAGATAGAGAAACATCCACTGTATTGCAAGTATCCGTGTCTCATGATGATCAGCACCATGCTGATGGAGTACTACCAGAAGAGAGGGATGATGATGACAACCATTCACCCATACCGGTACAATCTGCAAGGATGCACGAAGAGTTATCGGTGTCTACAGAGATGGACACCACAGAGACACAGACAAAGAAAGAAAGACACGAGTCTCCTCCGAATGACCCAAAGGAGATAGAAGATCGTGCGAAAGAAGTGGCAAAACCAGACAGCCTAGAAGATGTAAGTGGATCAAAAGTTCACTAAGATTCAAATATCTTATTTATTTGTTGTGATGAAATTTATTGAAATAATATTTACTGTTGTATAAATATTCAAACAAACTCAGTGTATCTATTTAAAACAGTCAGCGGGGTTTCCCAGTTGAATACATATTCCAAACAATGCCATCACGTGATATGATGATATCAAACAAATATCAGGACTGGTGTGTAGTCATGTCCAAACAATTCGCATCCTATGTTGCGAATATTTATTCAATAAGTGGATTGGTTATTTTACAATTTGCATGCTGAGCTGCGAATTGTTTGAAGTGGACAAAAAAAATATCAAGTCAGCATGCGAATCGTTCGCAACAATGATTATAGTATGCTTAACCCTTCCACCTTTTTTTTAGAATTTTTATGAAACATGAGACCGAAAGAGAACAACAACAACAGCAGCAACAACAATAGCAGCAACAATTTCAACACCACCAACAACAACACCAGCAGCAACAAGTTCAACATGAACAACAGCAACAACAGCAACAAGTTCAACACCACCACCACCACCACCACCAACAACAACAACAACAGCAACACCAACAACAGCAACAGTAGTAGAAACAACTTCAATAACAACAGCAACAAGAACAACAAAGACAACAAGAACAACAACAGCAGCAACAGATAGCGTTGGCAAAGAGAGAAAAGCTAACGCAAGAGATAGCACCGCAAGAGTCAGAACATGTCCATCCCTGTGAGAAGACGGAACTACTCAGCCAGGAAGGACCATCCTTAGAAGACAACACCACACATGTAGATGCACCTCAAAGACCAACGGTGGTGTGCACAAAGTCAGAATTGCTAAGCCAACGTGAAACTGTAGCACCGGTAACAAATCAACTGCAAGCTCCAGAGTCAAACGATAACACAGTAGGTTTACCCGATGCTTTTGTTAATGGTATTTACACTTAAGTTTTACAGACATTTTTAAATGAAATTGATAATGTATATTACGATTCTATAATACAACGGTCTTTGGAGAACATGTCGGAGGATGACTTTAATGATCTCTGCCGACACGATCCAGATCTTATGCCGAACAAGTCAACGACATTGGTTGTCGCTGACCGTGCGGTAAGGGTTACTTATAATGATTTCGCATCATAACATGAGAATTATGTGAATCTATTTTCAATGTTACAAACGAATATCAGGGTAGTATGCGAACTGTTCAGTGGAACCTCGAACAGTTCGCATGCTACCCTGATAGATACTCTAAAGTGTATTCAACTAGAACCAACAGTTTGCATGTTAGCATGCGAACTTTTTAGGGCCGTTAACATTATAATGACTGACACCCTTCTACTTTTGATTTTTGTTATTTACTAAGGTCGAGCCATGTAAAGAGACAGAGGAGCCAAATTTTAATCTACTGACACCAACACAGCCTCCAGTGGCAGAGGAAGAGGAAGAGATATTTATAACAGTACGGGAACCGCCAAAAGTAGACTACAGCGACTGGCCAAAGAAAACAAAAGTAACTGACCGTATCGATGTCGCAGAATACCACAAAATACAGTTAGTTAAAGCCTACGAGAGCGACACCTTTGATCCAGTGGTATGGCAGTTACCAGAGTCCAAATTTACATACGGATCAGAGTGCAAGCGAGTGATGTGATAGCACTACCTTTAGAACTGGAGCTGGACGTAAATGTATCCGATTGTCAACCAATTCTATTTTTAATGTTTCAAATATGTCTTGTATATTTAATATAAATAAACAACTCCTTTATTAGGTTATCGAAGCTTGGATTTGAAAGATGCTCGAATAAGCAGACTTCAAAGTTCTATGCACTAAAGCTGAAGGAGAGCAACATGATACCGTACTGATTTCGGGCATGACTACAGTAAGTTTGGATGCAACATATATTGAAAACAGGCTGGGAAGTAACAAATTTGGTGGACGCAGCTTTTAGAAAGGCGCCCAAAAACCCCAACACCATCATGATTCCAATATACACCGAGACAAAAGACCAGGTAAACCATTGGACGTTGCTCGTCATTGACGTCGACGACAGGTCAATAACAAACTACAATCCACTTCTGCCTAAACTGAAAGCCATAGTCTACACCACAAGGACACCTACACAACTGGTAAATATTCCCAACTATACACTTACGATTTACCACATTTTTAATTAAGCATGATCAACGCATGCTGCAAACTGTGATCGAGATATGCTACGAAATGTGAGTAAATCAGTTGCATTTTCGCAGCCTATCCATAACACATTTCGCAGCATAGGATGCGAATCGTTTTGAATGATGCATTTCAATAAAATAGGCTGCGAAATGCTTGCAGACAAAATGGATTGGATATCAAACAATTCGCATCATATGTTGCGAATTGCTTGACATGTCCATGTTGGATTAATTGTCACACAATTCGCAGCCTAAGGTGCGAATTGTATGGCACCAACTGTTGTTGTTTTTGTGCTGGTTCCTAACACTAATTATTATAATCAGATCAAATATTTGTTGGAGAGATGATTCCTACCTAAATCAAGGACAGGGTGGAAGGTGAAAATTGAAAGAAAAATCCTACAACAAAAACCAGGCACCCTGGACTGTGGTATTTTTGTCTGAAAATACGGTAGAGATATTATCAAGCATGGATTTGTGCAGACAGAATACGATAAAGATATGTTCACTTCCTTTAGAGCAGAAATGTTTGATTTCTTTTTAAATAACAAAGACACCGTGACATATGGGTGATTCGATTTAAAACAATATGTTTTTTCTTGTAAATACATCGATTGTAATTTTTTGGTGTACATACATTAACAAATTACATTTTCAGAAATGTGCATATTTCTTATCAAATCGTTCGCATCATACAAGGGTTGGTTAATATTCAGAAATGTTCACATTAAAAAATTACATATAAGGGTTGGTTAATATTCGAATAATTCCCACCAAACAATTCGCAGCAAATCCCTGGTATGTCTTAAAACGGGATACTCATCAAACAATTCGCATCCTATCCTGATAGATGCTTACTTATCAATAAACAGTTCGCAGCAAACCATGGTATATCACATTAACAACAGTTCGCAGTCTGGTACACAATAAAAAATTCAAAATATATCGTTCAAGAATACGACCAGGCTATGGCTTATGCCTTGGTAAACGTTTTCTCCATTGAGCACGCAAAAAACAATCTAATCACGTACAAAACCCATTAATTGTTGATTGGACACGAAGGCTATGTAATGATTACCTCATTTCCCTATAAATAACACTAGTAAAACATAGGCTAATTTTAAAACAAACTATACATGTTAAACCATAGGCTATTTTTTAACAAACTCTTTTCCCTCTTCTCTTTGAATTCAAACAGTCATGTCTTTTTCCATCACCACAACCACCACCTCATACTCAAACTCTGGTTCACTTGGTTCTCTGGGTGACTCCTGATCATCCTTAACCGTTAACTGGAGTGATGACTTGATCATGCCAGCAGCACCACCAAACAGCCCAGTATCTGTCTTTGATTTAGACATATATGATGACTACTACTCTGCTGACTCTCAACCAGTGGAAGTTGTTACAATGGTTGTTGTTGAACCTCTGCCAGAAGAGGTTCCAACGGTTGCTGCTGCACTTCAACCAGCAGAGGTGGAACCTTAGACGGCAGAGGTTCCAAACAACAAAAGGAAGAAATAAGACGAAGTCGGTCCATCAAGGACAAAATTTTTATGCATGATGGACGTAGATGATGAAAATGAAGAGGAAGATGAAGAGCAAAAAGCTGATGATCAGCACACAGAAGAGAAAAATGGTGAAGAATCCTCTACTGTTGACTGATAAAGTTGGCTTTTGTTTTTTGTTTTTTGGAATGCAACTAACTAACAACAATAACTTGTAGTGATCTGTGTAAACATTTGTTAGTGCATGAAGACTTTCAATCATATAAACGATTTGCATCCAATTACAATTTGCAAATGATTCGCATCTTAACCTGGTATATTACTTGTTTCAATATTACTGATTTTCATGCAATTCGCAGCCTAACATGTGATTTGCAACCCACTGAATGTCCTGGTATTTTTATCAAAGCACGCTCCGCAGCTTAGCATGTGAACAAATATCAGGACTTCTGGTTGTTCTCCATTCACATCATATCTCTTTACACAAGCAACCAGGAGTCCTGATATATGTTCTGGTCATAATTCACAACATATCGTGCGAATCGTATGCGAATAATTGTTGTCATATGTTATGGTCATAATTCGCATCCAGGAGTCCTAATATTTTTTTGAATAGGCATTACGTTATAGCTCAACACAATTCGCAGCATAAAATGCTGATAAATGTTTGATATGATTTTACTAACGATTCGCATCCTGGTGAAATTTCACATAAATCACATGGAAACCTGATAGTTGTTTGCAACAAGATATCAACATATTGTACACAATTCACAATACCGGCTGCGAAATGCTTGCAACTCAAAGCACTTAACATTTCTTCACTCTAATAAAAGCATTACAAACACAGAAATGTAAAAATGTTTAGTTTGTTGTACAGAACAATAATAGTACTACAAATAAATGTGGCCAACCAGAATTGTCCACAACACGGATTGTCCCTAAACTGGAACATCACAAGTTCTCATGTTATGGCCTGATTTCGAACAACGGCCACAACTCAACTGCTTGGTTGAGATTTCTCCTCTAGAAGGGATTCACTTTTTCTTAGGCCTTCCGGAGCGTCTCTTAACGTTCGGAGGCAGAACTTCAACAAACGAAGGATCGTTAGCGTTGGACCCTTCCCCGAAATCCATTATAGCTGGTATGCTGAAAGAGTAACTTTCCCTGTAATTCTTAACCGTTAAGAAGAGCTCTATTACGGTCAATGGATCTTGCTCAGTATATTGTATTGTCACTACAGCGTGAAGACATGGAACACACTCTTGTTGCCATGATCCGCAAGAACATTTGAAATCCAACAGATTAACAACGGCCACAAGATTCGAAAAGACTTCGAACATGGCGGTAGACGACTTACGTACTACCCAAGTTTGGCACATGTCAACATTCTGCTTTAGCTTCTTCTCGTACTCGAGGACCAAATTAGTACTCTAGTTGAGACCCTCTTCGTATCTTCGTAAAACTTGAGTCATAAGCAAGACTTAATCCAGTCAATAAACTCAACAATTGGTAGGCCGCAATATTTTTTGATCTTATTATTAAACGATTCAGTTGCAGTAGAAGTCATAGAGATGTATCGTTTCCCTTTTACATAAGCCTGCGCATACTTTTCAGGGGGTAAATTTGCAAGAAAATCACTCATTATGTCATCACCTTCACATAGAAAACTGTTAGTATATCTTTAAAAAGCTCTCGACTGGGAGCATGAGCAAGATGATGGAAGAAACTCAACATCCTTTTTATAGTCTCTGTTAGTATATTCGAGTTTGGCTTTCAAATTCTGCATGAGATGGAAATAACAGTACGCATGATAGCAGTTTGGATACAAGACAGAAACAACATTAACGATACCAGAATTACGGTCTGAAATAAATGTGATCTGGCGATCCAACAAATGTGGTTTCAAACACCCCAAAACCACATCCAATTTTCCCAATCTTCAATGCTAACTATACCAACAGCAACATGGAATAGTCCCGGAAAAAGGCAGATCAAATGAACACTACAACAGTACTCAAACGTTTAAAAATTGTACATATTTCGATGCTGTCCTGGTAGTTACGCTCAAAATATTTGCTGCGAACTGTGTACAAGCATAAGTTGTGATGTAAGCACAGTTTCAAATACTACCTAATTCGCAGCCTCAAATGCGAAATGTCAAGATTACAACAACAAATGGTGTGCATATATAGGATGCGAACTGTCATCGCATATTTCGCATCCTCAAATGCGAAATGTAAAGATTCGAACACTGCTTAATTTGCAGCTTCGGATGCGAATTGTTGCACAACAATTTCACACAAAAACATCATTCAGATTAACTAGTTAAATGTAACTAGCTCTTGTTGCCGTCCTTTGCTACGACAGTAAGCAAGGTACCCTTATACTTGCCATATAAGTGGGTTCCATCGACAAACAACATTGGACGACATGAATGAAAACCCTGAAGGGACGAACCAAATGCTACAAAACAGTGCTTGAATCGATTTCCAGCTGATAACTCCAACTGGCAGTCTGAAGTAATATCCCGGCTCTTCAAGCGTTTGAAGTATCCGCTTACTAAACTAAAAGAACTTGAACTATCTCCGAAAACTCCCCTCCTAGCCTTCTCTAAAGCATTTCATGACAAACGGTAAAAGATGTCAAGACCGTAATCTTGTTTGACAATCGATGGTATTGTTTTGGTTGTCAACGAATAGCAGGTCCATAGAGAATCCTGAATTTCCTCTATAATTAAATCTGATGTCAAATGCCTGTGCCACTTATGCTTATGCTTCTGGGAGAAAACAGGACTCCAAGTATGGTGCGGAACATACTTCTTGATCGTCATCAAGCCAGTGCTGGAATCAATAGATGCATAAAGCCTCCATTTGCACCCGCTTGTGTACTTATTTTCACAATAAGCAGTGATCTTGGTTGTTGTGTTGTGCAGGTATTTGAAAGAAAAACCATGCTCTAATGCAAACTTGCACAAAGATAACCTCAGACCGGCAGCACCTTCTTCAAAATCTTGACCCACTCCTGTAATAGCATCAACCCAACCAGCAGTAGCAAGTTGTTTTTTTCTCTGATCAGAATTAACTAAACCGTTACTACTCTCCCCGCTAACTAGTTGATTGGGAGATGGTTCTCCCAAACTCAAGCTACGCTCTTTACGCTTTACACCACAATCCTTACCACCAGAGCTCTTATCAACATAAATTTTTTCACCAGAACCCTTATCGAAGACGTGTTGTTCTATGAGAAAAATAACCCGTTTTAAACGCTCCAAATCAAGATATAACACCAACCCAACAAAATCATTTTGGTTATTAAAGAAACAATTATTGTGATCCCCGCAGGAGCAGGTAATTAGGTAGCCACCTGTGGCAAGCTCCTCCCATGTGTTCTCCACATAAGCTTGGATACTTTGAAAGCTTTCAAACTCTGTGAAAGGCACAATTGCGGTTTGGTGACCATATTTAAAAATACAAACTCCTGATTTGGACATCTCTTACCCTGGACAGAACAAACTATTAGTTATTAGTCCCAAAAACTAAGTGAAAATTATTTATTACTGCATCAAACAATTCGCATCCTATCTTGCGATTTGTGTATACCTACAAGTTGCGGACTATGCTCAATTCGCATCCTATCCTGATAGTTATTTGTAAAAAAAGTCCTGATATTTGTTTCGAAATACAATACTCTAAAAAGTTCTAGATAGTTCGCATCATAGCATGCGAAACGTAAAAGCAACTAAAAAAGTACTGATATTTGTTTGAAAATGAAATACTTTAGAGTTCTACATAGTTTGCATCATAACATGCGAAAACGTAGAAAATTAACTAAAAAGTCATGGTATTTGTTTGAGCATACAATACTCTAGAGTTTCACGTAGTTCGCATCATAACATGTGAAACGTATGTTCTTCATACAATTCTCAGCATATTTCTAAGCAAATTTTGAAATTCTTTCATGTGATTCGCATGTCACCATGCGAATTGGTAATACAATTAGCATCTTCCTCATTGAATACATCAAACAATTCACATCTTGCGTGGAAGGCCTAAACAACTAAAACTCGTAATCTATACATGTTTAACGTCCGAAATAAAAATCTAAAGCACTACAAAATTAGTATATAACATCAGAAAACAAGGACATGAGTATATAACGACAAATATTAACAAAACAATAACAGATCACTGTAACAAAAGAAACAGAGAAAATCTTGAAATCAGGCTATGACGTCTAAAAACAGTAAAATATAACCTATTCCAACTGATAAAACCAATAAAATAACTTCGAAATCAGTAGGTAATTACGATTACATGGGACCAGAAATACGATTACTTGCAAAACAATAGATTCATGTACGTAGAAACACGATCAGTTCCTGTACGTTGAAGACAGTGGTTAGATACGTTTTACACCACAAAAATAAAAATAAATAAACATACCTTAAACACTCCGATCACCGGAAAATGTGATTTCAACCGGTCTTCGTGGTGGTTCGTAGGGCTAGGTGGTTAGAGCGGCTAACAAATTTAAATCTTCAAAAAGCTAGAAAAAATAGAAAGAAAACAGAAAATTATGTTTATATAGTGGGTTAAGGGTAGTTAGGGTATTAAAATAATATTAGGTTGTAAGTGACAATAAGGTAGTTGAGTTGGGTATTAAGTAACAATTGATCAAACCTTGGGTAGTAAGTGACAATTGAATAGTTGAGTGGGCACTTTAAGTGCAATTTCCCTAAATTTTAATATAGTTTTTGGATTATCGTCTTTTTATTTGATCGATAAAAAATTATTTGTTAGTATATTTGAATCATTTAAACTTTATAAATTTAGTCTCGCGTAATATATTTTTTCTGGTTTAGTTACCTATCCCTACAGTTAAATGGTACGGATTTTCACATAGTCTATCGAGTTTTAATTCAATTTTTATCTTTTAAATTTAATATTTTTTTTAGTTATTGATTTTTTATTCAGAATATCGCAAAATTTGTGATACTCTGTTTCAAAAGAAAAAAACAGAGTATATCTTCCATAATCCTCCATTCTTGAGGTTGAGAGAGACGGAGATTTTCAATCAAATGGGCGGATATTCATCGCAAAACCATTCTTCTTCTATGTCTCTCTTGATTATGTCGATTACCGTTTTGGTTCTTGTGGTTATATTGTGATTACATGAGCGTTAGTGATTCACTGCAGCAATAGGAATATGTGAAGCATCCATCAGGCAACATAAGTAAAATATTTTGTAAATGTATTCGTTCACAAGGATATTCACTGCTACAAACAAATCGTATTGCTTCATTTGGAGCAGAAGTTTCTCTAACATGTTCGAAAATATATATTCCACTTTAACATCAGATGTCTGCATTAAGACCAAACAAACAAGATATTTTCTTACAACTTTTCTTTTCCCCATCGATTTATACATTGTTGTCACACGACATAAACGAATCATAACAATATTGCTCAATGATGATCGGGTTTGACACATTACGCATACCAATTCTTTGAAATCTTATATTTGAAGCAAAACCACTGCCATCATGTGGGCAACCGAAAATAAGCACACCTCATTCACCAATTAAAATCTTATTAACCAAATGCGCACGTTTTATATACATGTCAAGTCTTGATTCGCACTTCGTGTCTATATTAAACAAAAAAAGCTTCACCTACTAATACATTGAGCACTTTGTGCTCATAAATTTTCTTTTCCCAAGCTAACAATACTAATTAAAGTAGATCGATTTTAATTTAGAAAATTTGAACGGTAAGCCAAATCCTATGTTGAATTTTGGGATTTACCTTATGTCGTGACCTGTTCCGCATGATATGTTTCATATTCAAATTCTTGAAAAACTAATGACTATTGAGATACAATCATCTCATAGATTTAAACTTCGAGTGCAATCATAATATAACCCCAAGACTTACAATTCTAATTGACAGATTTGGGAGAGAGAAAAAAAAGACTGGTTTTGCGATGAATATCGTCCATTTGATTGAAAATCCCCGTCTTTCTCAACCTTAGGGTGGAGGGATTATGGGAGAGATACAGTGTTTTTTTTCTTTTGAAACAAAGTATGGCAATTTTTACGATACTCTGTTTCAGAAGAATAAATAAAAACTAAATAAAAAGAAAAAAGAAAAAATATTTAAAAAATATTAATTTTAAAAGGTAAAATAGAATTAAAAGTCAATGAACTATCTATGAGACTCGTATCATTTAAATATGGGGACACATGGCTAAACCAGGAAATAGAGTAGCAAGGGTACTAACTTTATGTATTTTGAATAGTCCAAGGTCCTGACCAGTGATTTTTTAATCAGAAGACTAAATGAAAGAAAATGCAATAGTCGAGAGATTATATTCTGATTTAAGCCTTGTTTTAGATATGTTATGAACATGATTGTTATCGAGTTCAGTCGACTAAATGAGTCGGTCCGGACCGAACCCAAGATCCAAATATAGTAAGATGCACTAAGTCGTTGAGACGCATGCTCTATAATATGGTATTGTTCCATCCTTACTTTTTTTATGGACTAGTAATTTTTTAATCGAAAAAAAAAGTTTTGATACAAGAATTTTTGTCTAAGAATACAGAGGCGCCAAACTAAAAGTAGGCACTAAATTATTTTTTTAATAATTATTACATCTTATTTCAACATAATATAAAATAAACTCAGGATTAATAACCTATTTGTCCGGATTTCCCTTCTGATAATTTTATCCTCATAAGTAGCCCTTTTAATCCTCGTGAAGATGCTTCAGAAGGACTGATGCATGAAACTTTTTCTGATTTTGGTATGGAACCCCTTTGGATCCAACCATTAATACTTAGCACTTCATACTAGTTCTGGTAAAACCGCACACGTTTCATGCATGCTTCGGAGATGGCCATTTGGATATACTCATATACACATGGCATGGAAATGTTAAGTCGAAGACATATTTTCTGAATGGTGAAGCATGATAATGCTTGAAGACGATTCTATTTCTTTAAAAATTGATCGTTTGAGACTCTTCAACTTCCCGAAACTTATATTTGTTGGGTTTGTGAAAGAAGCTCTGAATTTCTACCACCACCATAATTTCCAGTCCTCTATCGGTAGCCGCTATGATATACTTTTCCGGTGATTCCTTTTGATTTTTATATTCACATACATAACTGCTTTGACCGACTGGTTATACTTATCAGACAAATTCGATGTAGAGAAAAAAGCTAGACAAGCTGTTGGTCTTCCAGAACCCGAATGGCTAACAGTTATGAGTCAAACCTTTGACTATAAGCATTCTATATCAACAGATCCCCCATCATTTACCGTTCAGTCTTTAGGTTCAAGAAATTGTTCTTGGAAGCCATTATAGTTATGAGGAGTAACTAGTAGAAGGCGCCGATCTCAATTCATAATGATAGGTTTAGATAATAAAGATATGTCATTTACTACAGATAGACCGATTATCAAGAAACTTATCACTATTGTGGTAGCAAAGGACCAACGTTATTCTGACCATAATTCCAAGAATAAAAACAGGTATGACATGCTCCAAAAAAAACTCAAAGTAAACCATGATCGTCCGGATCCAATCTGATATAGTTGGTTGATGAAGCTGAATTTGAAGAATGCGTTGACGTGGGAGAAATTGGGGTATCCATGCAATCCAAGGATGATGTTGATGACATAGAGGAAGACGTGAGAAAATCCACAAAAGCTAAGAGTAGGAAAGACAATGATACATAAGTAAAAAAAGTAGAATTACCTCATCTGATGACCGAGTGCGTGGGACCTAATTTCCAGAATATGAGTAATAAATATCTGATTGCTCTCTCCTAGATATTGTATAATTATTACTTAGATAATGAGTTAGGACTACTTCAAGCCATGTGGGGAATCCTGAAGGAGGTGGTCATAAGTTAACCGAAGGGCAGATAGACATTGATGAATTATGTAGCAAAACAACTATTTGTTTATCGTGACGTGCTGAACTAGAGCTTTCAGTTCCTGTTGGATCCTAAGATAGTGAGGTACTTATATCTAGTTGGCCTATGTCCTAGCCAAGCTAGCCCAAGTTATGGTTCACCTTGATGTTATGTATCATGACATCGAATTTGTCAATGATTAAATACTAATGAAACAAGTTATTGTTATTGTTAGGCTATTGAGGAGTCCTCTGGTCCCATTATACTTTCTTACTCTGAGGTTCAGTTCTCTGAGCTTTCATAAGTTTCTTGTAATTATCTTTCTTTTTGCAGATCCTTGGTAGGCCAAGGTAGTAGTAATATTCAGATTTTTCTTGTATAAGTTATTGGTATAACCAAGACAATTTGCAACTATATTTAAAATCTATCAATGGATTGGTTTCTTTTTATTCCTCATCTTTAAATAAATAAATTATTCATCGAGTAGTGCACTTGGAGTCTTTTTAGTTTAAAGTAATCAACCCTCAACTATTTATCAAACCAATTACTTCAATACATACCATCATTCCTTCGAATCTAATCAACTTGATTAATTAATGTTGGAACCTTTTAATTAAGAACAACTAGTGCTGGAACCTTTTAATTGTGACCAACCAGTGTTGGAACCTTTGTACGACAAACTATTATTGGAACCTTCTAATTGTGACCAGCTAGTGTTGGAGCCTACACAATTGACCAACTATTATTGGAACCTTTTAATTGTGACCAACTAGTGCTGGAACTTTTTAATTGTGACCAAATAGTATTGGAACATTTACACTTGACCAACTATTGTTGGAACATTTTAATTGTGATACAAAAAAAATATGTGAATCACAAAAAATAAAATAACCCAAAAATCATAAAAGGAAAACTGAGTCGTAAAATTCAAGTGGTTCGAACACCTTAGTAAAACCTCCCTGAGCTACCAAGGTAGGAAATAGCGTGTCATCAGATATTTACATAATAAAATTAAAATAAAGAACAAAAGTTTTTACTTACAACTATTCTAAATAGATTCTTAAGTGCTTAATGTTCCATGGATGTCGAAAATAGTTATCTTCTTGATATGTCAATCGATAAGTTCCAGGCTTAACTATTTCAATAACTGAATATGGTCCTTCCCAATTTGGTGCTAACTTCCCTAGATTTTTTACTTTAATGTGTAAAAATACATTTTTCAAAACTTTATCATCCATTTGGATTCTCTCATTTGGACCTGAGATGCATATCTATTTCTCGTCAGGGTCAAATAGTGAAGAGATCTTAGATGTGCTATTGTCCAATTTTCTTCAATTAAATCTAGCTCAGCTCTCGTGCCTATATCATTATCCTCTTTATAATTCAGAGATGTGAGAGGGTAGACTTAGCTGGTGTTACTGCATTCATCCCATAAACTAATACGAATGAGTATTCTTGCGTGGTTGTTAAACAAATGAGTATTCTTGCGTGGTTGTTAAGGATGTAATACAGTAAGCCCATAACACTTCTTGTAAATAACTTGGTTATTTTCCAGCTGCCCCTTCTAAATTTTTTCTCAATCCATCGAGGATAGTTTTGCTGATTAAGTTTTAGTTATCTATTAGCATTGGGGTGAAAAGGTGATGAGAAACAATGTTGAATTCCCCAAGAAAAACAAAATGCTTCAATGTCCTTGTTTTCAAATTGAGAGCCATTATTTGTCGTAATGGTTCTTAGGATGTCGAATCTACAATATATATTCGATATGATAAACTTAATAACTTCTTTGATGTATTTTCAGATAAATGCTCTACTTCCACCCATTTTAAAAAATAATCAACTGGTACAATAATAGTTTGACGGCCTCCCGATGCCATTGGTAAAGGTCCAACCAGATTAAGGCCCGATCTATCGAAAGGTAACACTTAAAATATTGATTCTAGTGGTAAAATTGGCATGTGTATGGAAGCCGCAAACCATTGACATTGATCACATTGTCAGACTAATGTTTTAGCATCTACCATAATAGAGGGTGAATAACACCCAACCGATAAAACTCTTATTTTTAAGGTTTTATAGCCACAATCGGCAAATCACTTATCACCGTGCAATTAATATAGCATCGTTTTGGACTCATCAGTTATGAGGCGTTGCAACAATGGTCGACCTAGAGACTTCTTATAAAGGATATTCCCAATGACTACAAAACCACGTGCCTTAAACCTTTTCTTTTTTTCCAATACTTTATCGAGTGACAGAGTCCATTGCTTATAAATTCTTTAATCTCATATCTCCAATCTTTATCTATGGTTGTAGAGATTTTGAATGCTTCTTTGGTGCTTCATTTATTTCCATAGCTTGTTATTATCAAAAGATGATCTTGTATCAAAATCCATGGATATCCTTTGCTATATACAATAGTATCTAGGGATTTAACCATCGAATTTTCGTCCTGGAGAATGTGTTCGTACTTAATGTTCTTGAAGAAAACTATTATCTCTCTCAATTATTTGAAGTAGTTTACAAAATGATATTTTCTTGCTTCCATCTGGCCTAAGTCATAGTTAATAAGCAGTTGCAAATCACTTATTAGACGAACATTTTTGGCACCATAAATTTGTACAAGTCTTAGCCCCGCCAATGATGCCTCGTATTCAGCTACATTATTTGATGCTTTAAAACCGAAGTGTATTTCTTGATACATTGAATCTTTGAAGGGATATATCAGGTAAACCCCCGCTCTACAGTCCAATATAATTGATCCCATATATGTTCAAACTGTCAATTCAATCAAAGGTTTATAAATGTCTGACCCAGACTCTAGTAGCTCAGACTGGAATTCAACCAGAAAATATGCCAAAGCTTGTTCCTTAATTGTTATTCGAGGATCAAATTCAATATCATAAATTTATAGCTCCACTGACCACTTAGTCATTTGACCCGACACTTCTATATTTGTAATATATTTTTGTGTGGAAATGAAGTTCGATCGTATCGAATATATGGCTTTATTTTCCAAGCTGTAACTACTAAAATCAAAGCTAAATTTTCAAGCTTTAAGTATCTTCTTTCAGTATCTATTAAGATTTTACTTATATGATAAATAGGGTGTGGATAACCTTCAAACTCTTTAATTAAACCCACACTTACTACATAATCTCACACTGGTAAGAAGATATACAATCTTTCTTCCACTGTTGGTTTGGTTAACATTTTCGAAGATGAGATATGTTCTTTTATTTTTACGAAGGCTTCGTCACATTCTGAATTCTAGTTGAAGTTGGTTTCATTTCTCAATATTTGGAAAAATAGTGCACATGTATCTAAAAATAGTAAAATAAATATTATTAAAGTCGTTAGCCTTCTGGTTAAAATTTGTACTTATTTCACGGACCGCAAAAAATCCATAGAAATTAAATCTCTCAATTATACCGGGTTGGCTTGAATACATTTTTCACTCACGATATAATCTACGAATTTCCTAGACTGCACATCAAATGTACATTTTTTTAATTCAGTTTAAGTTGATGGCTTTTAGGTTAGCAAAAGTTACATTCAGATCGGATTAATGATCCTCATTTTTCATACTATGTACTAATATATCATCAATATAAACCTCAACATTTCTTTCGATCTAACTAGCGAATGCATTATTCAACAAACACTGATAAGTATTCCTAATATTATTTAAACCAAAAGCATTACTTTGTAGCAGTGAAGAACTCTAACCATTATAACATAGTACTCTATTGGTCCCTCAGATCCATCAGTATCTGGTTATATCCTGCAAAGACATCCATGACTGATAAGAGCTTATTGCCAAAAGTCGAGTATATTAGTTCTAGGGACGTGAAATGAATCCTTCAAACAAGACCGATTTAAATCAGTGAAGATAACACACATATTCCACTTCTCATTTTTATTTTTAACAAGTACCGGGGTTGATGCCCATAAAGGGTATTGAGATTCCCAGATATGTCATACTTTTGTTAACTGATCCAACTCTGGAACAATTCTCGAATTTTTTAGCAGAAAAAGCTCTTCGTTTTTGTATAACATGGAATACATTGGGTCATATTGCTAGCTTGTGGCAAATAATACTCACAAATACACTTATTGGATTCTTAGTACACTACGCAAACATGTGAAAATTCGCGAATAAAAAAGATAGTAAATGTTCTCTTAAAATTGACGAAAACTGAGTTTTAATTCTCATGTTTTTTTCCATTCAGAAAAGTATACACCTCAATATCCTCATTGGTATTAACGAAATGGGAGTATCCATCGGATCATCTACAAAACACTTTCTAACTACTCTTGGGCTACTACAAACAACCCCGACCTGACCCCCAACGACATACTTTAAACATTGATAGACCATTGAGGCAAAAATGTGCATTTTTTATAACCAATATCTACCAAAGATATCATTGTAGAAAGCCAAGTCATCCACCATTATAAAAAGTACTCTCACTATCTTTTTGAAAGGTCCTTTTCCAAGCAGAAATCACCTTCAATTTTCCTATTACATTTGCAATAATCCATGTGAATCCCATTATCGTCTGATTTGAACGATGTATAACATGAGATTTTTTTATTTTCTTGTAGGTAGACATGAACAAAATATTTGATGAACTACTTGTATTAATCAAAACTCTTCAGATTTTCATCTTCTCGATTGTCGTTCCAATTACCACAACATCCATATGTAGTCCAATTTCATATATCAAATCATAGCCAACGAACGCAGTAAATGGCATCAAATATTAGTAAAGATGGGCTTGCGGTTTTCCTTCTAACTGATTTTCCAAACTTACAGTATGCCTCTTTTCGTGAACAACCCTAATGCCCTTGATACTTTATCCCCACCAAAAATAGTTAACAACTCAAAAAATTAAACTTATCAAAATTCTTGATAGATACATGTGGAAATTGGTTATACCACTTCAAAGTGCTGTATTTGAAAGTTTAGGAAAAATCACGGCACTATAATTTATCATCGTCGTTGTAATTCATCATAAATTTCTTGAACTTATCTATTTAGTTAACGAGATCTTTACTCATATCGAATGTTTCTATTTTAGAGATGTCAAACCGCTTGGGCAAATATCCAAAGAGAATCATGAGTACCATATTTTAACACTTCGGGATTTGGTTATTTCCTCAGAGAATACCATCTCGTTAAGGTACGCATATATTAAAGTTCATTAATTATATGCAACGGTGATAACATAGACAACTATTGAGGCATAGTCTGTAGACGCGAGTTACACCCAGACTTTAAAATATTTTTCTTAACCCTCTACTCATAGAGCATATTTTGGATAAACATTGGAAGTGAGATATTAGCTTGACAACAAAGTTTTTGGTGATAGTGGATGATATATTATTTTCCAAGCCTTAGTATAACTAAAAGAATGAATAACTACAATATGAGAATCATTGAACAGTCTGACCACCGAAGCAAGAGACCAATGATAACTATATTTAGCACCATTCTTGGAAGAGAAATATCCAACTTGGTTGACTTATGAAGAAATTTTCAGAGGGATATGTGAGTTGAATTCTAACCTCGGCCCCACTATTATTGTACCTATTACCGGGTTGGACCACTTTTATTTTGTTTATGGTGATCAACCAAATGAATGAGTCATTAAGTCTACAAATTAGTTAAAATTCCGCTAAATTTTGGGCATTAATGGTTGTACACAACTCAAATTTAAAGTCAAAGTCCATAAATTCTTGTGACCAATGAGTGAGTCAACTTAAGATATCAGGCTTTTGCAGAATATTTTTTAACAAAAAAGAGGCCAAACATCGGTGAAGCCTGTCTAAATATGATTTCATTTTTTGGACGACCATAGTAAGATCAAAAGAAAGCTTCTCTAATTTGAAGTCGATTATATAGCGTTTTCAAGATGAAACCATGATACCCGTTAATCAATCTTATATTGCAATCATCATAACTATATGTCACCCTGAAACATGATCCAAATAATCTTCCAAACTATCAGGAATAATTAGTATTTTACCTATATATACCTTGGGGTTGCCATTCGTGGATGGTTATTTGGGCTTGAATTTTTTTCTCATGAAATACATGTTATAACAAAATTAAAAAAATACAAAGAGAATTCTACTTATATTTGTACTTTTTTTATTTTCTACAAAATAAAACTTTTTTTTCAGTGGAAGTTTTGACTAGTGAAGGGTTTACTGAGACAAATATGAAAAAATGTAAACCTTAAAACTCTCAGAAATCCATCCATAATTAATTCAGTAACTTAGTTTTCCAGATAATAATAGGTATGACTATATTCTTCTAAAAACACAATAATTACAAGTTTAACATTAATTCTTCTAAAAACACAATAATAATAGGTTTTCCACATAATAATAGGTTTTCCAGACAAATAACTCAAATATCGAGCCATACAACAATAATTCACTCTCCGGTATAATTCCTATTTTTGTCCTCTCGCAAAATGAGGCTACAAATATACCAAGATATTTTTAATTTTTTAATAAAATAAATATATTTAAGATTTTAATCAAACAAATATACATATTATAATAGTATTAGTAAATTGAGAAACGAAATAAAAACCTTGTATCATCCACATTAATTCGATAACAAATTTAATCAAATAATACATATCCTCTTTTAGCATGAATCTTACTAAGTTCAACCTTTTCTATTAGATATTTGAAAATTAGCTTTTCTCAAGCCGATTTGATAACTATTCTGTGTGTGTCCAAGATTATGTCCAAAAATATGACTAACAGAATCAATGACTAATTCTCTTATCTGATTGATAAATCTCAATTGGTTTTTATCTCATGATGAATCATCTCAGAGAACATACTTATCTTCCAAGAACCCCCGAGGGGTTGCGAAACTAACAACAAAAGCGAGAGGGTTGCACAAAAATCTACCTTATGAAAATCTTTGATAATGTTTGTTAACATCTTATTCTAGACATCCTTATCGTCATGAACTTTCCAGAAAATTTAAGCACTTGGATTATCAAATGTATATAGACTTCTTCATATAGTGTTAACATTAATGGAGATCATAATGTAAATTTTTGTTTAGGAAAGAGCTTATGCAAAGTGGTGTTTTCTCATTTTATGTTACGTCATCGTAATGCAAGTCTTATCCACTATCCTTTGATGAGTCCAAATTCAGCATGCTCCCCGGACACGGACAGATCGGTCCAAGGCCTCCGGACCGGACCGATCGGACAGATCACATGGACCGGACAGATCACTTTGAACACTATGACCATAGGACTGTTCGAACTATGACAAAAGTACTAAAAAACCTAAACACTTCTTGACTAAGCTACTTGCTCTCCTGCTTAGAGCTCATGGGTATTTGAACATGACCCGGGTCCATTAAACATGACCCGAAAGCCCATAAGGGCCCAAACATCAGGGTATAAATACCCAACCACCTGCATTAACTAGAGGTAATGAAAATTAACTGCTACCAAGCTGCTTAATTATCTCTCTACTCTCTACATTAAACACTTAACACCCACATACTTCCTTAAAACACCAACTAAAATTACTAGCCTACCCTCAGGCGATTATTATCCACACCAAATTGGCGACCACAGTGGGAGCACGAAGGTTCCTGAATCAAGCATTCAAAACCAGCTAAGAAAATCTGTCCGTATGAATCCGGACAATCCAGAAGTACCACCAGCTCTGCTCGAAGTGGTGGGAGAGAACGATGAGTACACTATAGAAGAACGTGATAGGCTCAAAGGTGAAATAGAAGCTCTGAGGGATGAAAAGGCCAAGCTGGGTGTGAAAGAAAAATGCAAAGCATCAGCTGCTCATCACACCGATAATCCCAGGGAGTATTAGTGTTCAAAGACTCATGTGAGCACTAAAAAGACTCATGCAAGTTCTAAAAAGTCTCACCGGTCTAAGCCAGTGGAGAGTTCTGACTCAAGCTCAGAGTCTTCTGATAGCTCTTCGGACAGTGATGGAGTTGAAAAATCCTTATCCTCTAGAAGCGATGAGGGTCGAACTAGAAAGAAGCAAATGCAGATTAAAAAATACTCAAGAAAAAGGGATAGACAAGGAAAGATGAAAAGACATATTGGGAAGGGATCATCTCATAGTCGCAAGCATGTGGACAAGATGCTGATGGATCCCTTCGCTTTTCACGATGAGCCAGGTATCTCTGCAACTCCCAATGAGGGTACCGTGTTCAGTCGTGGAAGGAATTGGAGGCAATCTCCATTGTCTTCTAAAATTCTGTCCGGAAACCTCCCAAAGAGGTTTGACAGCACCAAAATAGAGAAGTACGATGGCAGTACTGATCCGGACAACCATCTAGAGTAATTTAAAAACTTCATGATGAACTTTGACGACGATGATAAACTACTTTGTAGGGCATTCTCCCAATCCTTTACGGGGAGTGCTCTGAAATGGTACAACAAACTGCCTCAGGGTTGTATTAAAGATTTTGATATGTTTTGGGTGGCCTTTCGAAGGCAGTTCGTAGGAGTAAAGAGCTGAAAGGCAATGGAGACACAATAATCCATTGTTCCCAGGAGCCAAATGAGTCCTTGAAAGAATACATAAGCCGTTTTGTGAACACAAAGAATGGGTTGGCTGATTGCTTCGAACAAGTGGCAATAGCATCCCTAAGGCAAGGTTTGAACCCAGGCAATCTAGCTGATTCAGTGACCAGAAAGAAGGCCATGACCTGGGGAGGGTTGCTGAATCAGGTTGGCACAGGCAGGTGAGGTCTACCCCGGTGACACCAAATCCTAATCAGAATCAGTCTGGGAACAAAGCAAGAGAAACTGGACAGGGGCATGGTAGGGCAAAAGCTCAGTCTCAGCCAGCTGCTCCTGCTCAAAGTCAAAAATCCAGAAACAAGAGAGGGCCATGGGTCCAACCGGAGTGGTTCGCAGAGTTGAAAGAAAGCGTGGCCACTATCTTTGATAAAACAAAGGATGAGGTGCATTACCGGAGACCGGCAACACTGCAGTCTCCCAAAGAGCATCGCAACAACTCTTTTTGCCAATATCACAATGATATTGGTCATACCACCGATGACTGCATAGCATTGAAGCAGGAAGTTCAAAATTTGATTGAAATGGGGCAGCTGGGAGCTTACGTTAAAAGAAGAGGAGGAAACAGGCCTGACAACACTCACCGGGTTGGTCCAAGTAATGCCGCTCCGGAGGGGGCCATGGTTATAGTTGAAAGGTTTGACGTGGAATTTGAATACTTGGATCCTGATCCAACTCGGAACAGAGTGGGTGCTATAGAGGAATGTTCTAGGTCGGTCTCCGGGCTCATTAAGTTTTTCGAGTCGCTTACAATTTTCGGAGGGGACACTATGACAGCTCCTATTGCTTCTTCGAGGAAGAGGCATGTTCATACTTTAGCCTCCCAGCTAGAAGGAGGCATGACATCCTATCAGTCACCAAACTCATTTCCCTTTATTGTGTTTGATGAAGATGATTTAAGAAACATTGCTGGCCCTCATGAGGATGCTGTTGTCATAGGAGCATCTATAGGGGGCAATGACATAAGACGAGTCTTGGTGGATACTGGAAGCTCAGCCAACATCCTTTTCCTAACCACTTACAAGAAAATGAAAAATCCAGCTGTAATTCAGAATTCGGACAGGTCAATCGTGGGCTTCACAGGCAGCTCAGCAGATGTGATCGGGGAGTTCGAAGAAGAGGTGTTATTGAGCAAGGGCCCTTTCAAGAAAATGGTCAGAATACTCTTTATTGTGGTGGATTGTCCCACTTGCTATAATGCTATTTTGGGGAGGTCATGGCTCTCTAAGATGCATGCAGTGGCTTCAACAGTCCACCAATGCTTGAAGTATGTTGTTCAGGGGCAGGTTGGAGTTGTCCGGAGCAGCCAAAAGATTGCAAGAGAATGCTATGCCACTGCCTTGGCTCCTCGAACGCTGGGGGCAGTCCGTATTGATGAACAATAGCAGTTTGAGGGCCTTTCTGGGGGTGAGGGTGAAATTGATGACCCCAGAGAGACCCCCGGAGTGTTGATACCAGTTGAAGAGGTAGAAACATACTGGTTGGAAGATGGGAAAAGTGTCAAGATAGGGTCTAAAATGCCACCTATTTTGAAAGATCAAATGTTAAAGTTTTTGAAGAACCATCAGCACGTTTTCGCTTGGTGCAATGCTGATGTTACTGGAGTTCCATCAAAAGTGATATCACACCACCTATCCATCCGGAGAGATGTAGCTCCAGTGGTTCAAAAAAGAAGAGCTTTTTCCAAAGAAAAGACTGATGCCATTGTACAAGAGGTTGACAGGCTCACAAAGATGGGGCACATCAAGGAGTCTCAATACCCTTTGTGGACTGCCAATCCTGTCTTGGTGAAAAAGAAGAATGGCAAGTGGCGCATGTGCATTGACTTCACATACCTCAATAAAGCTTGCCCAAAAGACTTGTATCCGGTTCCCCGGATTGATCAGTTAGTAGACTCCACCTCTGGGAACAAGCTGCTTTCCTTTATGGATGCTTTCTCCGGATACAATCAGATTCAAGTGGATCCAAAGGATCAAGAGCATACCACATTTGTAACTGACAGAGGGCTTCATTGCTACAAGGTGATGCCATTTGGTTTGAAAAATGCTGGGGCTACTTATCAGAGGTTAGTCAACAAGGCGTTTGCTGATCAAATTGGAAGAAATATGGAAGTATACATTGACGATATGATGGTGAAGAGTGTGGATGAGCAGTTGTACTTGTCCGATCTCCAAGAAACTTTTGCCAACTTGGTGAAAGTAAATTTGAAGTTAAACCCTGAAAAGTGTGTGTTCGGAGTGCAGTCCGGGAAGTTTCTGGGCTATATCATAAGTGAGCATGGAATACAACCTGATCCGGACCAGCTCAATGCTCTATTTCAAATGGAGCCTCCTCGAAACATCAAAGAAGTACAGCGGTTAACGGGGAGATTAGCTGCCTTAAACAGATTCATCTCAAGGTTTTCGGACAGGTGTGCCCCTTTCTTTCAAACCTTGAAGGGTGAAAAGGGATTCGATTGGACCCCACAGTGTGATGAGGCTTTCAATGAGATAAAAAAGCACCTGTCCTCCCCCAAAACTTTGTTTAAACCAGTAGATGGGGAGACACTCTTCGTATATTTGGCAGTATCAAGTTGTGACATCAGTGCTGTATTGGTAAGGGAGGTAGATGGTCATCCCCATCCAGTGTACTACATCAGCAAAAGTTTGATGGATGCAGAAAGACGTTACTTGAAACTCGAAAAATTAGCATTAGCCTTGGTAATAGCTGCCAGGAAGATGAGGCCTTATTTCCAGGCTCATCCCATCATCGTCCGGACTTCTTTTCCCCTAAAGAATGTCCTCCAAAAGGCAGACATTTCAAGCAGGATGACTAAGTGGTCAGTAGAGTTGGGGGACTTTGACATAGACTTTGCTCCCCGAACAGCAGTCAAAGCCCAAACTGTGGCTGATTTTCTGGTCGAATTCCACTCCGACAGGGATTCGGAGCAAGCTACTGATATAAAAGATAAAAAAGTATGGGTCGTCCGAACAGATGGAGGATCTAGCACAATGGGATGTGGTGCCGGAGTATGTTTGACTTCCCCGTACAGAGATAATATGTACCAGGCTATTTGTTTTGCTTTCAGGGCATCTAATAACGAGTCCGAATACGAAGCAGCTATAGCTGGGTTAAAGTTAGCCCACATTTGTGGGGCCAAGAGGGTGAAGCTGTTAAGTGACTCCCAACTACTTATCCACCATGCCCAAGGCCAATCTGAGGCTAAGAAGGAGCAACTTGTGAAGTATTTACTCCTCCTCAAAAATGAAGCGCTTTAGTTTAAAAGTGTTGTCTATGAACACATTCCCCGGGCAGAAAATGAGCTAGCAGACTCACTAGCGACCGTAGCCTATACGGAGTCATACCCATGGATCCATGTGCTTGAAAGCCCCTCCATCCAACTTTGTAAGGGTAAAGAAGAGGACATTTTTGAAATACAAGTGAAACAACCTCAAGACTGGAGGTTTCCTCTCATACAATATCTCTCCGATGGTGTTGTGCCTCCGGATAAGTCACTAGCCAGAACATTGAAACACAAGGCTCGGGGTTTCATCATATTGAGAGAAGTGTTATACAAGAAATCTTACAGTAAACCTCTCCTGCGCTGTTTGGGGGATGAAGAATCACAAATGGTCCTCTCCGAATTGCATGATGGTGAGGGATCAGCCCATTGTGGGTTTAGAGCTTTAACAAGAAGAGTTTTACTCTCTGGTTACTATTGGCCATCAATCATGAAAGATGCTAAGGAATTGGTGAGGAGGTGTGACCCATGCCAGAGGTACTATTGCCCATTGTGGATGCTTTCTTCGGAAAGCTGGCCCCAACTTGGGAGGGTCTGTATATCGTTGTTGAAAGAATTAAGCCTGAAACTTATTGGTTGGAAGACAAAGATGGCAGAGTTTTAACTCACCCTTGGAATATCGAGCATCTCCGGTTGTACTTGGAGTAGCACTTATATAAATATTTACTTGTTTAAACATCCATGTAAATATTTGGGGGCATACTCTTTCCTCCCCGGTGGCACAGAGAGGTTTTAATGAGGTGTCCGGGCTGTTAAATAAAATTCAATGCCTTCTTAAAAATTGTCTAAGTGTTTTTTAAAGTTTTGTCCCTTATCATACTATCCGGACTGAAATATCTAAGGGCTATTTAAACTCTAGCCGGAGAATTTAAACACTCTCACAATGCAGCAACTAAAGGCTACTTAAACTCTGGTTATCAAAATTAAAATAAACAATGAAAGAAGATGATGGTTGCACAAAACAGATATATTCATTGAATGAAATAACTTAAACTTGCCTTGGCCTTCCAAGGAATTTTAAAGAGTTAAGATACAACACAAAAAACCTGTCCGGTCGAGCACCGGACACCATTACAAAAAAGAGTGCCTTGGCCTTCCAAAGACTTTAGTCTGAATAAAAAATAAACAAAGTAAATCATAAGTTAAGGTTGAGCCTTTGAAGATGGCTCACCTTCATACACCTTCTTGCCTTTGGGATCGTCTTTCTCTTCATCTGGGCTCTCCCCGGTATGCTCTTCATCATCGGATGAGGACGCACTGGAGACTCCATCCCGATCCTCGTCAGCCATTGTATGATATGGAAGGTCATCATCATCTACATAACGCCACAAGTCCCCTAGGTTCCTCTTCGGATATTTTTCATGAAAGAGTAGAACCATGTCGGACCTCACTTTCTCAATCAATAGCTCTTCACTTTTAATCATCTGGTTGGCATAAGTATTGATCTTGGCTTGGATCGTAGCCTCTTGATCCCTTAGCAACGTATTTTTCTCTTCGGCAGCCTTGGACACTGCATTCTCAAGGGCAATCTTATCAGTAGTTAGGTTGGTGATGATCTTGTCCTTTGCCTTGGTATCTTCTTTTGAGGTAGTAAGGTCTTTCTCCACACCGGACAGCTTCTCCCGGAGGTCTCTGATGGTTTCCTCTAGAGTAGCAACTTTTGTGTTGCTTGCCTCCTGATTCCTCTTCAACTCCTCATTTGCTTCTTTTAGCATGTCAGCATTGGCAGTAGCAGTGCGAAGGTCTTGGTACAACGTTTCCTTCTCAGACTTAAGGTCTTTGATGGTGTCTGCTTGACCCCGAACTTGTCTCTCCAGTGTAAGTACCGGCTGCACATTGCTTAGCAAGGAGTGGGCTATGGTGTCCTTTTCACTAGAGATAATGAAAGTCTTACCATTGAAGTTGACGGTGTTAGAGTTGCTCGAAGGAATGTAAGGCCCTGCGAAGTCGTCTCGAGGGAGGTTGAGGAAGTATTCGCCAAGTTCACCAAGACCGGTGATGTCTACTTCATCAATGTTGAGCTCTCCTCCCTCAACTTCATCAGTATGAAAGTCCCTTGGGATCTCTTCAGCATGTGTTGGGTCAGAAGGGTCAGCCTGGAAAGAAGGCTCCGAATCCCGGAGAGCAAGCTCATCTCCCTTAGCAGTCTTTTTCTTCTTGGTTGCCCGGTCTGCCCCTTCACTCCCCTGCTTGCGATTCCTCTTGGAAGCCCTTGGAGGTTTTGGGAAGTCTGCTTCCTGCCTTTCGGTCTCTTGCTCCACTACCTGCAAAAGAGCAGCATCGATTTGGCTTTGAGCCGGCCCCTCCGGGTCTGTTGGAGCATCATTCTCAGCATCAGCAGGATTAGCATCACTCGCCACCTTCTTGCTTTTCTTCTTGCCCTTCATTTTGCTTGGGGCTTTGACCCGGCCTGGCAGGAAGAGTGTCCCATCTGCTTCATGGCTCCTCTTAAGCACTGTGTCCGGAGAAGGTTGGGTGGTGAGCTCCTCCCAAGTCAGGTCTCTCCGACCTGTGGTGTTCCACAAGTGAGACCTTGCCAGATTTCCACTAGTGAAGGCATTGTGGAATCGGTTTCCCCAGTTTTCTGCAGCCCAGGCATTGATTTTGCCACAAGTGACCTGTCCGGCCTTCAAGTAATCACCGAACTCCTTAGGCAGTCCTGTTAAGACAAAAGAAAGATCAATTAATTTAAAACCAACTATAAGAAGGAAAAAGTAGACAAAGGTTTAAAGTAGGAGACTTACGGTCACTCCTCCACCTGCTTCTGAGGAGGCTTGGGTTCACTCCGGACTTGATCTTCTGTCCGTTTTCCCAAGCGCCACTGACAAACAAAAACTGGCTCCTCCATTTGCTCTCAGACTCCAATAGATCATCAACAGCTTTGAGATCATTCCCCATATTGAAGTGATAGAAGGGGAATTGGTGATGTTTGCAAAGATTGGCCACTGCAGCAAATTCTTCCATAGGAAGAGGGATCCCGGACAGCCTTGATGCCATGATGCATGACATCAGAGTATACCAAGCATTGGGGCTCAGCTGGCTCGGACAGATTTTGATCAGATGAAAATATCTGACCATCTCTGGGTCCAATGGGAATCTGAGTCCCCAATTAAATATCTCCGTGAAGATGACTATTTCATTCAGCTTGTAATCCATAGGAGTTTCAGGATCTATGGGAATTCTTATCTTCACATTTTCAGGGATCCCCCATTTTGTGCGTATTCGACCCAGTTCGGCCGTGTGGATGAAAGCATACTTGGTCTTCTGTAAGGCCAAGAGATATTTAAGTTCGACCCTGTGAAAACAAGGCCCTACCTTCCCTTCGAGACACTCCGGCAGCTCCGGATGCCTCAAGCATAGTTTCTCTTTGCCCTTATCTTTTTTGGCAGCAGCAGTGTTACTAGTCTGACCGGATGGCTCAGACGCAAAAGGGACTTCCTCAACAGAGTCCTCCATCCTCTCCTCCATGATCGTAGGAGGAATATCAGTGGCAGTGGCCCGGGGAAAATTCAAACTTGGCTCAGCATGGCTTCCGGACTGCTGTTTTTCTGTGTTTTCTTGACTTCTAGTCTCAGGCTGGGGCTCTGAGGCAGAAGTCTCTCTTTGAAGTACTAAGCTACTAGCCTCCGGACCGGGTAGTCTTTCCCGGGGAGCTCTGATAGGCACTCCAGACCCAGAACTGCTATTTTTTGCCCCCGATTTTGAGGGAGTGTTCTTAGAGGCTTGCCCCTTAACCAGCCGACTCTTTCTTCGATCGACTGACTTCTCCGGGGAGTTTTCTATATCTGATCCCATCGCTATGAAGGGTGAGGGTTTTTTAAAGCTAGTGGTAGTTGCTCCTGGTTCAACGATGGATTTTGATTCCTGAACAGAGGAACCAGAGATGATGGGAGAAAGGCTAGGCTGGAATAACTTTCTAGGCTTAGTGCCTTTGGAGGATGAAGATCCTCGATCTGACTCTGCAGCAAAGGCGATTGGTCTGTCAACAGGTGAAGTAGGTAATCCTGCTGCAATTCGTCTTTCCTTCTCGACTTTTTGTGCCTTCTCCAACTGAGAGAGGTTGAGCCACCCGCCTTTGATCAAAGCAGTCCTTGCTGTAAACATAAACTATCAAGTAAATCTTTGCTTTAGAGAGAGAAAGCTCTAAGAAAATATACAGAGTAAATGTGAAAGAGATAGTAAAACGGTAGAAAGTAAGTCTGAATTTATAGTAAATCTGAAAAAGTAGTTGATTCCTAGGAGAATTCGAAAAGTTTGGCAATGATTAAAAGACGACGCTGATGTCACCATATGTAATTAAAGAGGTTGCTTTTCGAATAAGGTGGGTTCGAAATTCAAGGTGAAAAAACGGCTAAAGCAACCAGTCAGAGTGTGACACGTGTCCCACGAACTCTGGCAAAAACCGTTTTGAATTCGTGAAGCTTTATCTGTCCGGGTGAACCCATAGATCTGTCCGGATTGAAATTACTTATAATGTCGGACTGTTTTTCAGGTCTCTGACAAGAATACTTGCTCAAACACCGAAAAAAGGGGCTCCTGATGAGTCCGAATTCAGCATGCTCCCCGGACACGGACATATCGGTCCAAGGCCTCCGGACCGGACCGATCGGACAGATCACATGGACCGGACATATCACTTTGAACACTATGACCATATGACTGTTCTAACTATGAAAAAAGTACTAAAAAACCTAAACACCTCTTGACTAAGCTACTTGCTCTCCTGCTTAGAGCTCATGGGTCTTTGAACATGACCCGGGTCCATTAAACATGACCTGAAAGCCCATAAGGGCCCAAACATCAGGGTATAAATACCCAACCACCTGCATTAACTAGAGGTAATGAAAATTAACTGCTACCAAGCTGCTTAATTATCTCTCTACTCTCTACATTAAACATTTAACACCCACATACTTCCTTAAAACACCAACTAAAATTACTAGCCTACCCTCGGGCGATTATTATCCACACCATCCTTAAGGAGAAAAAGAATGACATGAATTTCAAATTCCAATGGAAATGTCAAAAGCTCAAAATAGTTTACATTTATTTTGCTGATGGCTTAATGATTTCCTGTTACGATGATTTAACTCCCTCAATCTAATAAAACAAAGTTATGGATGAATTATATTCTCTCTCGGGTCTCCAAGCCAGTCCTACTAAAATTCATATTTTCTTCTCTAGGTTAAGTTCATTCATTTGAATTTATTTGATCAATATTCTTGGGTACAAGGTCAACTTTCTTCCGGCTAAGTATCTGGGTGTCCCTCTTTTTACATGCCGACTTTTTGTAACGACTATCGACCTCTCCAAGAAAATATTTCTGCACGTATATGTTTTTGGACCTCTAAACACCTTTCTTATGAGAGAAGGCTTAAATTATTTAAGTCTGTTCTATTTGTTGGCCATGTAGATTTGCCCTAAATATTCATTCTTCCGTCTTAGGTTCTCAAAGAGCTATCAAAATACCTATGATGCTTCCTCTGGTTAGGCCATAAAATGAAGGTTTAAGATGTTAATTGGCTTGTTCCAGTGTAATATTGCCCACAATGAAATGCAATCTTGGTATTCTGAATCTAAAAATATGGAATCAGAGTGTTTTCTTTAAATATTTGTGGTCCTTATTCAGTAAAAGCAACAAATCAATATGGTATGAAGGGATTAATACCGAAAAAATAAAAAATAATAAAATTATGGGATTCAAATCTTGACTTATCTCCCTCATGGACGTGGAAAAAAATTACATCTTAGGTCTCTGGCTAGCAAAATGTACATGGTAGTTATCGATAATGATGAGTCTACCTTTCTTCTGGTAGAAACCATGGTTCTCCCTCCCTCTTTGGTAATCCATTATGAGTAAGGTATTAGTCATGACCCAAGGGTTGACAAAAATCTCAAGGTTTCAAACATCTTTCTTGATGCACTCTGGAATTGGTCATCTCAATTAACATATGAGTGGTAGGAATTACCGCAACCTTCAGGAATTTAACAACCTCATTCTCGCTCACTCTACCTAGCATCAACTATAACGACATCCACTATTGGACCTGCAAGAGTGAAAACACAAACTTTACAATCAAAGACACCTACAATGTCATTCAAATGTTTATTCTCTGTGTTGGGTGCCATCATTCCTTTATTATATGGCTTGCAATCCAAGAGAAATTTTCAACTTAAGAAAAACTTATAAGATGGAGACTTAATTTCCCTTCGAATTGAATCTTGTGCAAATCTTGTGCTGAATCGATCAATCATATCACATTTGACTATAGCTTCACTAAGATTATTTGAGGCACAACTAGTTTCAAGCTCGGATTCACACTAAATGACTCTAACTGGCCTTCCTAGATTGGAGAGGCGTCAAACTGGCCTTTCTCTTGAAACCTCCACCTTTGGCATTCTTGTTTTGGCGCATAAAGATACCATAACTGATGAGATTAGAATATAAGATTTTTTTTGTTCCCTCCCGCCCTTGCCTCTGCTGTATCGTGCCATATGATTTTTGACCTTTGGATTAGATACTTTTGTACCAAAGTTGTATGGACAATGTAATCTCAACTTGAATTCTAAATTAATTTCGTTGTTTTCAATCTCAACCCCTCATGTTATGGATGCCACTATTGAATGTTGGACATGCTGGACCTACATCCCCTCTCAATTTGTATTGTTCATGTTGCATTGGTTACATGAATTTCTTTGGGTTATTCCACTAGTTCCAATTTCTTCTTTTGAGTATTTGTAACTCGTTATGTTTTATCCAATTTTGGATACAACAATTTATGTTATTATTTTTAAATAATATTTGTCGATTTTTGTGCTTCAAATATTTATAAAACTAATTTCGATTATGATGAGTCCGGATTTTATCACTACTCTTTATGAGAACCGGACAGGGGCAATTCAGACAACATCCACCTACCAAACCGTCCGAACTGAACTAATGTATTAAAAACTTAATCACTTCATGACTAAGCTAATTACATACCTGCTTAAAACTAATGGGTCTTTGAACTCGACCCAAATCCATAAACACGACCAGAAAGCCCATGTGGCCCAAGGTTAAGGGTATAAATACCCAACCACTTTCATTTAATGAGGGTAATGAGAATTAAATACAACCAGGCAGCTCAATTCTCTCACTACAATCTACTAAACATTAAATACCTTTGAAATACCACAAAACTTCAGACAAAATTACCCTCGTTCAAAACTTATCCACACCAAATTGGCGACCACAATGGGAGAAGAAGGTGCCAGAATCTAGCATTCAAAACCATCAGGAAAAACCAGTTCGGATGAATCCGGACGTGCAAGAAATACCACCAGCTTTGGCAGAAGTGGTGGGTAAAAATGATGAATATACGATTGAGGAGAGAGATAGATTAAAAGTTGAAATAGAAGCTCTGAGGGCTGCCAAGAGGGCAGAGATGGGTATAAAAGAGAAATCTAAGGCGTCCGTTGCTCATCATACTGACAATCCAAGAGAGCATGAGCCCTCAAAAACCCATGTGAGTACGAAAAAGACTCATGCTAGCTCAAAAACGTCTCACCGGTCTAAACCGGTGGAGAGCTCTGATTCAGACTCAGAATCTTCCAGTAGCTCCTCAGGTGAAGATGGAGTCGAAGAATCCTTGTCATCCAGCAGTGATAAAGGCCATACAAAAAAGAAACAAAAGTTAGTAAAAAAGTACTCAAGAAAAATGGATAGGCATGGAAGGTTAAAGAGGCATATAGGCAAAGGATCGTCTCATAGCCGGAGACACGTAGATCGGATGGTGATGGATCCTTTTGCCTTCCATGATGAACCAGATATCTTTGCAACTCCTAACGAAGATACGGTTTTCAGTCGTGGCCGGAATTGGAGACAATCTCCATTGTCCTCCAAAATACTGTCCGGAAATCTTCCTAAGAGGTTCGACAGTACGAAAATAGAAAAATATGATGGTAGCAAAGACCCGGATAACCACTTAGAATAATTCAAAAAAATTATGATGAATTTTGACGATGACGATAAATTAATTTATAGGGCATTCTCCCAATCTTTTACAGGGAGTGCTCTGAAATGGTATAATAGCTTACCACAGGGTTGTATCAGGAATTTTGACACTTTTTGGGTAGCCTTTCGGAGGCAGTTTGTTGGAAGTAAGGAAGTGAAGGGCAATGGAGACATGATTATCCATTGTGCCCAAGAACCAAACGAATATTTAAAAGAATACATAAGTCGTTTTGTGAATACCAAAAATAAATTGGCTGCTTGCTTCGAGCAAGTAGCAATAGCTTCTCTGAGGCAGGGCTTAAACCCTGGAAACTTGGTTGATTCAGTCACCAGGAAAAAGGCCATGACATGGGGAGGTCTGCTGAATCAGGTCGGAAAGCAGATTAATGTAGATGAAACAAAGAAAACTAGGGTGCGCAGGCAGGTGAGGTCTGCTCCGGCTGCACCAAATCCAAACTAAAACCAGTCAGGAAACAAGGCTAGGGAAGCCGGGCAGGGTCATAACAGAGCCAAAGCTCAGTCTCAGCCAGCTGCACCAGCCTAGAGTCAACAATCTAGAAATAAACGAGGGCCTTGGGTTCAACTGGAGTGGTTTGCTGAGTTGAAAGAAAATGTAGCCACCATTTATGACAAAACAAAAGACAAAGTACACTACAGAAGGCCAGCTGCTTTACAGTCTCCTAGGGAGAGCCGTAATAATTGTTTATGCCAGTATCACCATGATACCAGCCATACCACTGAGGATTGTATTGCGTTGAAACAAGAGGTTCATAATTTAATTGAAAGAGGAAAGTTGGGGGCGTATGTTAAAAGAAGAGGTGGAAATAGGCATGATAGTGCTTATCAGACTGGTCCAAATAATGCAGGCACATCGGCTCCGGATGGGGCTATGGTGATAATTGAAAGATTCGATATAGAGTCAGAATAATTGGGCCCTAATCCAACCCGCAATAAAGTGGGTGTTATCACAGAGCATTGCAAAACGGTGTCCAACCTTATTAACTTTTTTGAGTCACTTACAATATTCGGAGGGGACACCATGACTGCACCAACTTCTTCTTCAAGAAAGAGGCACGTTCATACTTTAGCTACCCAGCTTGAAGGAGGCATGACTTCCTATCAATCACAAATTCCTTTTTCTTTTATTGTCTTTGACGAGGATGATTTGAGGGATATTGCTGGTCCACATGAAGATGTTGTTGTCATAGGAGCATCCATTGGAGGCAATGATATAAGACGAATTTTGGTGGATACCGGAAGTTCAGCCAATATTCTCTTTTTAACTTCTTACAAAAAAATGAAGAATCCAGCAGTAATTCAGTGTTCAAACAGATCAATTGTGGGTTTCACTGGAAGCTCAGCAGATGTGATCGAAGAGTTCGAGGAGGAAGTTTTGTTGGGCAAATACTCTTTTAAAAAGATGGTTAGAATACTGTTTATTGTGGTGGATTGTCCCACTTGTTATAATGCTATTCTGGGAAGATCTTGGCTATCCAGGATGCATGCTGTGGCTTCAACAGTCCACCAGTTTTTGAAGTATGCTGTGCA
The DNA here is from genome assembly GCA_036936605.1 of Limnanthes douglasii subsp. nivea. Classification (NCBI taxonomy): domain Eukaryota; kingdom Viridiplantae; phylum Streptophyta; class Magnoliopsida; order Brassicales; family Limnanthaceae; genus Limnanthes; species Limnanthes douglasii. The sequence goes on along the minus strand of JAUPFV010000002.1, from coordinate 214,778,596 downwards.
GGGACAAGTGGGAGTTGTCCGAAGCAGCCAAAAGGTAGCAAGGGAGTGTTATGCGACATCACTGGCCCCTCGAACGTTGGGGACAGTCCGTATTAATGAGGAATAACAGTTTGAGGGGCCCTTTGGGGGAGAGGGTGAAATTGATGACCCTAGAGAGACCCCTGGTGTTTTGATACCGGTCGAAGAAGTTGAAACTCACTCTCTAGCTGAAGGAAAAAATGTTAAGATAGGATCCAAGATGACTTCCGAATTAAAGGGTAAAATATTGGATTTCTTGAAAGACCATCAACACGTCTTTGCGTGGTGCAATGCTGATGTAACCGGGGTACCAGCGAGCATTATATCACACCAGTTATCCATCCGAAGAGACATAGCACCTCTTGTGCAAAAGAGGAGAGCCTTTTCTAAGGAAAAGGCTGATGTCATAGTTCAAGAGGTTGACCGGCTTACTAAAATGGGTCACATAAAGGAATCTCAATACCATTTATGGACAGTCAATCCGGTATTGGTAAAAAAGAAAAATGACAAGTGGCGTATGTGCATCGATTTCACAGATCTCAACAGGGCCTGCCCAAAAGATTTATATCCGGTCCCCCGAATTGATCAGTTGGTGGACTCTACTTCTGGAAACAAATTGTTGTCCTTTATGGACACCTTCTCCGAATATAATCAAATTCAAGTGGATCTGAAGGATCAAGAACATACTACATTGTTACAAGGTGATGCCTTTTGGATTAATAAATGTTGGGGCTACTTATCAGAGGTTGGTGAACAAGGCCTTTGCTGATCAAATTGGAAGCAACATGGAAGTTTACATCGATGAAATGATGGTGAAGAGTATGGACGAAGAGCTACACTTGGTAGATCTCCAAGAAACTTTTTCCAACTCAGTAAAAGTAAATTTAAAGTTAAATCCAGAAAAGTGCATTTTTGGAGTGCAGTCCGGGAAGTTTTTGGGGTATGTGATAAGTGAGAAAGGGATACAACCTGATCCGGAACAGCTTAATGCTTTACTACAAATGGAGCCTCCTCAAAATATTAAAGAAGTACAACGATTGACTCGGAGGCTGGCTGCACTAAATCGTTTCATTTCAAGGTTTTCAGATAGGTGTGCCCTATTTTTTCAAACTTTGAAGGGTGCAAAGGACTTTAACTGGTCCCCACAATGTGATGAGGCCTTCGATGAAATTAAGAAACATTTGTCTTCCCCCAAGACTTTGTTCAAACATGTTAATGGAGAAATCCTTTTTGTGTATTTGGCACTTTCTGATTGTGCAATAAGTGCAGTATTGGTAAGAGGGGTGGATAATTATCCCCGTCTGGTGTACTACCTCAGCAAAATCTTGATGGATGCAGAAAAAATATATTTGAAGCTTGAAAAATTGGCATTGGCGCTGGTGATTGCAGCAAGGAAAATGAGGCCCTATTTTCAGGCTCATTCTATCATCGTCCGAACCTCTTTTCCTTTGAAAAATGTTCTCCAAAAAGCTGACATTTCAAGTAGAATGACCAAGTGGTTAGTAGAGTTGGGAGACTATGATATTGATTTTGCTCCTCGAACAGCGATCAAAGCCAAAGCTGTGACTGATTTCTTAGTTGAATTCCACTCGTATAGGGGTGCCGAGCAAGCAACCAGTGTAAAAGACAAAAAAGTCTGGGTCGTCCGGACTGATGGTGGATTAAGTACCATGAGATGTGGTGCTGGGATATGTTTAACCTCTCCGTACAGTGACAGAATATACCAAGCTATATGTTTTGCCTTAAGGGCTTCCAATAATGAATCTGAATATGAAGCTGCTATAGCAGGTTTAAAGTTAGCTCTCATCTGTGGAGCTAAGAGGGTCAGGGTGATGAGTGATTCTCAACTTCTTATCCATCAAGCGCAAGGTCAATCCGAAGCCAAGAAAGAGCAATTTATTAAATACTTGTTCATCCTTAAAGAAGTGGCACTTAACTTCAAAAGCATCATATATGAGCACATACCCCGAACAGAAAATACGTTAGCAGACTCTTTGGAAACTGTAGCCTACTCTGAGTCCTACCCTTGGATACATGTGCAAAAGTTCCCATCTATTCAACTCGATCCGGATAAGGAAGAAGAAAGCTTGAATATACAAGTAAAAAAACCTCAAGATTGGAGATTTCCAATTCTTCAATATCTCTCGGATGGCATCTTGCCTCCGGAGAAAGCAGTGGCAAGAAAAATAAATACAAAGCTCGTGGTTTTGTCATCCTAAGGGATGTTCTTTATAAAAAATCCTATAGTAAACCTCTTCTACGATGTCTGGGGGTTGAAGAGTCCCAAGTAGTGCTCTCCGAACTACATGATGGTGAGGGATCAGCTCACTGCGGATTCAGGGCCCTAACAAGAAGAGTTTTGTTAGCTGGGTACTACTGGCCCTCCATAATGCAAGATGCTAAGGAGTTGGTAAAAAAGTGTGACCCATGCCAAAGATATAGCAATGAAATTCATACCCCAGCTATCCCTTTAGAGTCAATTTCTGAACCAATACCTTTTGCTCGTTGGGGGCTGGATTTGGTTGGGCCTCTACCTATGACATCCGGAGGGTGTAGAACTATAATCGTTGCTATTGATTACTTCTCCAAGTGGATAGAAGCAGCTCCATTGGCAGGTACAACATCAAAAGCTGTTATAAAATTCATCTTATCCAATATCTGTTGCAGATTTGGAATTCCACAAAAGATAACCACAGACAACGGGCCACAGTTTGACAACAAAGAAATGGAGAATTTTTGTGCCTCTAGAGGCATACAACATTGCTTCTCTTCTCCTTTCCACCCACAAGAAAATGGTCAAGTCGAAGTGGCCAACATGACCATCTTGTCCGGTCTTAAAAAGAATTTAGAAGGAGCTGCTGGAAAATGGCTAAGCTATCTACAAAAAGTATTATGGGCCTACCGAACCACTCCTGGGGCTGCAACACAAGAATCTCCCTTTGCTTTAGTGTATGGGATGGATGCCATAGATCCCATTGAAGCTACTCTTCCTTCTTTTCGAGTTCATAACTTCTCCGAACACGCTAACGAAGTGGAAGTAAGAGACCAACTTGACTTGATGGAGGAAAGAAGAGTTAAGGCTCACCTTAGAGCCACACACTATCAAGGCATGATGAGAAGCAGGTTTGCTTCCAAAGTTAGAAGAAGAGATTTCCAGCCAGGAGATAAAGTATTGAGGAAAGTCTTCCTACATACTAAGGAGAAGCAGTTCGGCAAGCTGGCTCCAACTTGGGAAGGACCCTATGTGGTCAGTGAAAAGCTTAAGCTTGGGACATACCGTCTTCAAGGCAAGGATGTAAGGGTTTTGAATCACCGTTGGAATGTTGAGCACCTCCGATTGTACTTGGAATGAAAGCTATGTAAATATTTACTTGTTTAAAAGTTCATGTAAATATTTGGGGGCATACTCTTTCCTTCCCTGGTGGCGCGGGGAGGTTTTAATGTGGTGTCCGTGCTTTTCAATAAAAATCGATGCCTTCTTGAAAGATTCGGAGTGTTTCAGTTGGTTTTTTCTTTGAGATTTTCTATCAATGTCAGATTGATCAAATTAAATTGATAGAGTGATGACTACTTAAATATTTGTCATCGGAGAATTTAAACACTCTCACTTTAAAATACAAGCAAACTAATAAAGGGCTGTTTAAACATTAGCCACAAAAGCCGAAAAACTATAAAAAAAATGAAAGTCTGTACAAAGTAAAATTGCCCATTAAAACATACGAAGTGCCTTGTTCACCCAAGGACTTTGAGTTTTCAAAAAAAAGGTTTATCCGAACATAAGCGGGACACGATTACAAAAAATGCCTTGGCCATCCAAAGACTTTGGTTCAATCACAATTTTGTTTTTAAAAAGATAGTTAATACTTCAAGACTGAGCTTTCTTTGATGGCCCAGCCTCACTAGTCTTCTACTTGGGGTCTTTATTTTCTTCATCCGGACTCTCCCCGATGTTCTCCTCTTCATCCGTTATATCATCCAAACCACTGGAGTAGTCATGCTTGTCACCATCAGCCATCGTGTGGAAGAGGAGGTCTTCATACTCTACAAAAGTCCATAAATCTCATAGTGTCCTCTTTAGGAATTTCTCATGAAAGAGCAAGACCATGTCCGATTTCACTTTAGCATACTTTTCCTCCTGAGTATCTATCACTCTGTTGATATAAGCGTCAATCTTAGCTTGGATTGTTCTCTCTTGCTCCTTTAGCAAGTCAGCTTTCTCTTGTGTAGCCTTGGACACTGAGTCCTCGAGCGAGATCTTGTCATTAGTTAAAGTGTGAATGACCTTATCCTTAGCCCTCACCTCTTCTCTTGAAAAAGAGAGATCTCTCTCCAAGTCAGATTGCTTTGATTGGAGTTCTTTGATAGTTGCTTCCGAAGTGGCTAGCTTTGTGGCCCAATCCTCCTGGTTTTTCTTCAACTCCTCATTTTCCCTCTTCAATGCATCAGCATTTTGATTGGCAGTGAGAAGTTCACTAGACAATTTCTCTTTGTCAGAATTGAGGGCATTGATGATGGCTGACTGACCTCGTACTTGCTTCTCCAAATTAAGCACTGGCTGAATATTACTTAATATGGAGTGAGTTACGACATCTCTTTCACTCGAGACGGAGAAAGACTTACCATTTAATGTGACGATGTTCGAAGAACTTGAGGGGAGGTAGGCCCCAACAAAATCGTCTATAGAGAGGTTTTCGAAGTAGAGACCAATCTCTTCAAGACCACTAATATTGACGCCATTAATGCGGATATCCCCTCCTGCATCCCCTCCGGTTTGAAAGTCACCAGGGATCCCTTCTGATTGAGTAGGGTCAGTAGGGTCAACAGGAGGAAGAGGCTCCGGAAACCGGGGAGAAATTTCATCACCCTTGGAGGTTTTCTTCTTCATGGCCTCCTTATCCTTGCCTTCCGCTCCCCTTTTCCTATCTTTATTAGGAGCCTTTGAGGATTTGGGAGATCCAACCACTTCTCTAGTACTTTCATGCTCCACTACTTGTAGAAGAGCAATATCATTTTGTCCTTATTCTGGCCCATCTGGGTTTGTTGGGGCAGCTTCCTCTGCTTCGGTAGGATTGGCTTCAACCGTACTCTGCTTGCCTTTACCTTTCTTTCCCTTCATCTTGCTTGGGGCTTTAGCTCTACCGGGGTGGGGTGGTTAGTTCCTCCCAAAATAAGTCCCTCCGGTCAGTTGTATTCCAAAGGTAGGACCTTGTTAGATTGCCTCCGGTAAAAGCATTGTGGAAGCGATTTCCATACTTCTCAGCAGTCCAAGCATTTATCTTGGAGCAAGTGATATGCCCAGCCTTCAAGTGGCACTAAACTCCTTAGGCAGCACTACCAACAAAAAAAGAAGATAAGTTAGACAAATAAATTTGTGATAAGTAAAGATGAAAATATGAGATGAGATTCTTACCATCGCTTCGCCATCTGTTGGTAAGCAGACTCGGGTTGACACCGGTTTTAATCTTCCTCCCATTCTCCCAGGCACCACTAACAAACAAGAATTGAGTATTCCAATTCCTTTCCGACTCAAGCAGGTCGTCCACTACTTTATAATTATCACCCATGTTGAAGTGATAGAAGGGGATAAGGTGGTTTCTGCAGAGGCTGGTCACAGCTGCAAACTGCTCCATTGGAAGAGGAATTCCGGAGAGCCTGGAGGCCATAATACAGGCCATGAGAGTATACCAGGCATTACGGCTCAATTGGCTTGGGCAGAGTTTGATGAGGTGAAAGTATTTGACTATATCTAGGTCTAGGGGAAACCTTAGTCCCCAGTTGAATAACTCAGTGAAGAAAACTATCTCACTGAGCTTGCAATCCATCGGTGTCTCCTGATCCACCAGAATCCTCACCTTGACATTCTCCGGGATCCCGCATTTTATTCGCATCCGACCCAGTTCGGCTGTGTGGATGAAAGTATAATTAAGTTTTTGCAAAGCTAGCAGGTATTTGACACTTACCTTGTGGAAGCAAGGTCCCACTTTTCCCACAAGGCTCTCCGGCAGATCCAGATGTTTTAAGCATAGCTTCTCCTTGCCTTTGCCCCTCTTGGCAGCATCACCCTCACTTGTTTGCCCGGAGACTTCGGACTCAAAAGGAGCTTCTTCAATAGAATCCTCCAGCACTTCTTCCATTATTTTGGAAGGGTTATCAGTTGTTTTTGGGTGAGGGGAACTAGTTGTTGGCTCAACATGCCCTCCGGATGGTTGGGCATTACTGACTTCTTGTAGTCTGGACTCCAGCTGGGGCTCAGATACAGTGGTTTCTTTCCGGAGACTTGAACTAGATGCCTTCGGGCCGGACAACTTGTCCTTATGAGTCTTAATGGGTGCTTCTGACCCTGTATTTGTATTTTTAGCCCCAGATTTGGAAGGCGTAGCTTTTGGAGCCTGCCCTTTCACCAAACGACCTCTTCTCCGATCTACTAACTTCTCTGGAGAGGCGTCAACATCCGATCCTATGGAAATGAATGGGAAAGGTTTCTTAAAGCTTGTGACTGCCTGCCCTGGTTCAACAACAGGCTCTGATTCCTGGACCGATGAGCCCGAAACGATTGGTGAAAGGTTGGACTGGAACAACCTCCTAGGTTTAGCACTCTTAGTTGAAGAAGAACCCCGGTCAGGCTCAGAGCTTGGTGTTTCTGATTTATCAACAGGGGAAACAGGGAGGCCTGCAGCAATGCGCCTTTCTCGTTCAACCTTTTGAGCTTTTTCCAACTCTGACAAACTGAGCCACCCACCTTTTACTAAAGCGTTTCTTGATGTGAACATAAACTCACACAAAAAGAAAGGTTTTTTGAGAGATGAAAGCTTTGAAGTTTAACAGAACAAAGATAATGAAGATGGTAAAACAGTAGAAAATGGACTAATTTATAGTAAAGGTACAAAAGATGCTTCGATACCTAGGAGAATTTGAAAGGATTGTAATGATTAAAGACGGCGCTGATGTCACCCACATTAAATGAAGAGGTTGCTTTTTGGAGTAAGTGGGAGCGCCGTTCTAGGAAAAAAACGGCCGATATAGCGAATCAGAGAAAGACATGTGTCCCACGATCTCTGGAAAAAACCGTTTAGTTTCTGAGAACCTTTTCAGTCCGGATGAAGTCATTACACAGTTTGAAATCTGTCCGGATATGGTTATGACCACATACATACTATTTTTTAGGTCTTGCCAAAGGACTTCGAACACAACCTAAAAAAGGGGCTACTGATGAGTCCGGATTTTATCACCACTCTTTATGAGAACCGGACAGGGGCAATTCGGACAACATCCACCTACTAAACCGTCCGAACTGAACTAATGTATTAAAAACTTAGTCACTTCATGACTAAGCTAATTACCTACCTGCTTAAAACTATTGGGTCTTTGAACTCGACCCAAATCCATAAACACGACCCGAAAGCCCATGTGGCCCAAGGTTAATGGTATAAATAACCAACCACTTTCATTTAATGAGGGTAATGAAAATTAAATACAACCAGGCAGCTCAATTCTCTCATTACAATATACTAAACATTAAATACCTTTGAAATACCACAAAACTTCAGACAAAATTACTCTCGTTCAAAACTTATCCACACCAGATTATCTAATATATTTTTATCTAAAAAATATATTTCAAAGAAAAATCCTCCAATGGTGAAATATAATATTAATTATATACAATATATTATTTGAATTAGAGATAAATTATATTTGAAAAGATTGGTAGATATACTCTCAAAGAACTCATTTTTTCGTCTTTCTAGTGATACGAAACCCTAAAACCCTTTCTCAAAACCAAGCTCATCCGAGATTAAATCCATGGCAGACTAATAAATCAACCATCATTGCCACCAAAATCAAGAATTCAGGATAACAAATCAGATCTCAGGATGAAGTAAATCTTCTTCAAATCATTTCCAAGTGTCTACGGAATAAGAAAAATCATTCCAAGATGATGATTACCCACCGCTACCTCACACCAAAAATACTATACTCAAATAAGGCGTTGTACAAGTATAAGACATCAGAAACAAACTGATGTTTGGAACCCAATCTTCACCCAACCTTCAAAATTAAGCTATGGATAAAAAAATAAATAAGATTATACGTTGAGCCCATAAGATCGAAAGGAAAGGAATTCGTTCATCGGAATGTGTAATTTCATAATAAAAAGGACTTAAGAGATGTAATAGTCGATGAACAATATAAGAAATATCAAATGTCTTCCTCTACATTCACATTTGTTGCAAACTTTTCCTTTGATGTACCTAAAATAGACGATATTAAGATATTTTCTAGAAATATTTAACTTCTCCGCTCTATTTAACATCTCTGTGTATAACTATAAACATATATTAATAGGGTTAAAAAATATAGATTATGTTAAAAAAATTATGGGAACACAATTTTTGGAACATTGTTGAGTTTTCACTCGGGTTATTAAAGTGGTACTCATGCTTTAATTCTAAAATTGAATCCCCATTAACACTAGCTTGGGTATATTTTCCGCAATTTGGGTTTCCTCAAGAAACATAACAAGCTTTAACTATTGTAAAGCTTGACTCAAATTAGACGTGTCTAAACCTCTTCCCCAAATGATATGGATTGGATTTGGGGAGAAAGATAGGTTCTAGAAAACTATCATCTATGGTGATATGCCATCCTATTTCCTTATATATAAGCATTTAGGGAACAATGATGTAAACTGTAACAAGACATCCAAAAATAAAGAAAAATCAGATGACTTTAATAGACAGAATCCACGAGAATCTAAAAAAACTCCAACATGAACCCACCTCTCCAAAAAGAAGTTTTAGTTAAAAATAAAATAAAATTTGTAATAGTTAACAACAATTAAAACCAGAAAACTGAAAAATAATTCTCATTTGGCTAAGAGGAACAAAAACTATAATGACACAAAGAACTCTAAGGACACTTTAGTATATAAAACTAAGTCAACGTACTCATATTCAAATAACCATAGAACGAACGACAAAGATAATAATAAGATTCAAGAATCTTATTATGTTCAAAATCAAAACAAATAAGGTGGTAATATTCCAAATTTACCACCTGAAAATGATTCTATAGAGGTTAGAAGCAATGCAGTCATAAAATCTCTTCATAAAATAAAGTTAGGCAACACTTTTATATTATCAACTAAGTTAGATAACTCTAAAAATCATCAATAGTCACCTAAACCCTTAACATCATGCATTGTATCATTGTCTCTAGTCTTTGAAAAGTTAACAATAAAAGATGAAAACAAAAAAATCATCCGGAGAAGACTAAAAAAACTAAAACCAAAAACTACAAAGGTCCTTTCATTACCAAGGCTACTCATTTTAAATGATATTATAGATCTCTTAACTCTATTTTTAAACGATTTTATCAGTATTAAATTGGAATACCAGAAATAAAGGAACAATCCGCACACTAAAATCAATTATTAAAATAGAAAAAATAGATCTAATTGCTTTACAAGAGCCAATAATTTCTTATATGATAAAATTGAAACAATCTAAAAAAAAGTAAGTTATTGTATTCCTTTAAAGTATAAATGTATGCTATGTTAGAACTGTCAATGTCAACAGATTGATTGGCTACTAACCCTTCTCAAAGGAGGTTAAAACCTGACTTTTTTGTTCAAAAGATCAAAAAAAATTTATGCAACACAATTTCTTAGAATGTCACCAATAATATTCATTATTATACTAACGAGATCTGAAAAACCTACTATCAATACAAATTTGTTCGTTAGAAACAAAATATATTATTTAAATGAGATATAATATTTTTTAATATATATTTAAAATATAAAATATAAATCTTAATTTTAATGAGTGAGGGTAAATTGGTAATCTAAAAATACACCGGTTGCTTTTGAATTGGACAAAAGTCTTTTTGAATCTGATTCTAGGGCCTTTTGAATAAGATTTTAAGACCAAGAACGGTGCATATTTCGAAGCGAATTTTGATGCGCAGTAGAGCATATAGAGCATATTTGAGTCCTACGTAAATTTAATAGATGCATATTTTGGTCTGTCCAACTGCAGTATGCCGTCTGGCATATAGTAGGTGTTTACTTTTTTTTTTAATCGTCTTTTTTAATAAATGGTTGGTAAAAAAATAAATAGAATATATTATTATTTTTTATTTTTCGATATCTATAAATAGAGATTTGGGTTGTTTGATTTGGATATGGATTCGTTTTGAGTTTTTTTTTATTTAGTATTTTTAAAATGATTTTTGGAATATTTTAGTAAGTTAAAAAAACAATTATATAAATTTTTAAAATTTATAAATAGAGACTTGGTTTGTTTGATTCGGATACCAAATTTTTTTAAGTTTGTTTTTAAGTTTTTTCAAAATAATTTTTTGAATATTTTAGTAAGTACAAAAAATAAAAAAATTACACTATAATTTATAATTTTTTGAGATTTATAGATACAGATTTATTTGAGGATTATGCTGATGTGGTGCGTTTTTAGAAGATGAAATAGCCTTGCTGTTGCGGCTGAAATCCTTTTAAATCAAAAATGCATAAGTTTTTCTAAAACTTAAATTCACCGTACTCATTTTCTTATCTAATTGTTTCTTTTATTGCTTAGTTCATTTGTGAAATTAAATTAAATTTTAAAAAAATAGTAAAAAATCAGAAAAAATAATCTACTATTACACGAAATCGCGTGTGAATCTATGTTCCGGTAGAATAGATTTGAATTACTGGTTTTTAATTTGTTTGTGCTATATTGAGATCATAGCACTAATTTTTTTTATTTATAAAAACATAATAGATATTTTGAAGCTAAAAAGACAGTTGAACAAGATAGAATAGTCATTCTGGAAGTCCAATATAATCACTACACGATATATATTTTATTTCGAGCCTGCCAACACTAATAACTAAATCTATCATTATTTTGGTTCTTTTCTACTTTTCCACTTTTCCGATGTATACTATTTTTTTTAAAACTAAATTATAGAATAAGAAAACCTTAGATATGAAGTTGGATAGGTAAATATGTATAAGGTGGTTGGTAGGCTATCAAATTTGGTCACCCATCCATCCGAAATCGGTTTTGGTACGTCTTGTTCTTAAAGCGTCCGATAAAATTAAAAAATGGGTTACGAGTCGAGTTTTTATGCTGGTTTAATTAGCGGTCTAAAACTTTGATTTATTTATATTATTTTATTTATATTAATAAAAATAATAATTGGTAGAAAAAAAAGTTTTGGATAAATTTGGTTTCAAAATATTATGCAAAGTCCCAATAACGAGATATTTTTAACTCTTTGCTATTTTATTCTAAATGGCGTTTGGTCACCTGTCATGTCAGATTTTTTAATCAGGTGGAAGGAATTTATACCGGGTGAGACCCTATCATCAGCCAGACTGCTTAGATTCATCCGTCGAAATTCTATCATCCGCCCGATCGTTTTGACAAAAATTTAGAGGTAGTTAAGACCCAATTTAACCATTACAAGAAAATAATAAAAAATGTAGGTGGTGGAATGGTTCTGAAATAGTGACGACGTTTATCTAACTTTTATAATATTTTAATTATATATATATAAACTAAAGCTATAAAGATAGACAATATATATATATAGGGAATTGCTAACAAATAGCCAAAACTACTCTGTGAAGTTGTATTTTCAATTTTTAAAATATTTATAAAATTGTTATTCATTAAAATAAATTTCCAAAACTTTAAATTTTATTTATTCAATTTATTTACATTTTATACAAAATTTGTATTCATTAAAAAACCTTTAAAAACTTTTAAAAAATAATAATTTATTTTTTACGCAACTTTATGGAATAATTTTGGCCTATATATATATATTGTTTTGAAATAATTTTATTCATAATTCTTTTTTAAAATGTATGATTGATTTTATTATTATAGTTTTTAGGGGTAGTTTAAAATGATCTTTTAAAACGTTAAAGATTCACAAAAATTTGATCAATTTAAAAATATCAAATTTGTAGAATATTTATATTATAGCAGAGTTTTAACATGTAACTAAGACTAAAATAACGTAACATGAAACTTTTATAATGCAGTGGCTTTGTGGTTTATATTTCACAAATAAAGTAATGAGTCCGCCTCTATTTTTTTTAAACTTATATTTTGAAAAAATTGGACTAAACCAGATTAAAATTGATCCATCTGACTCGTACCGATATCGTCTGCTTGGTCTAATCCAGAATCTTAGTAATCCTGATTTTTGGCTCTGATTTTATTGGATGTTTGAATTGCTCAAACATGAAAAACTAGAAAAAAATATCATCTAGATACACTAAAAGATGGAATAAATATCTATATTAAGTCATACTTTTATGACATGACACGTTTTGTAACGGTGAGTGATATGAATACTACGGCGACGCGATTCTCGCGTCGTTCGCCTTTTCTTTCGTAATTTTTTTTATTTAAAGAACAAATAATATAGCCAAAAATTAAGAAATTTAATAAAGTAAAAATAACTATAAAAATACTATAAAACCTCTAACTTTATTTGTTTAAACTATTCAAATGCAATTAAATATTGGAAAAAATAATAATATTCATCAACTAAGTTATTTACTTTGGGAGAGATCATCTTTTTTGGTATTTGGTTCATATAAGTCCTACATAGACCGTTATCCTCTTTTCATACATCATCACCGAGTATTATATTTCAAAGACGAACCACTGTAGGATTGAACAAGATCTAAGATTATAGTCTAATTCGTCCGATTCATTTGTTCCGACATCGACTCCTACCAAATGATCATCAATATCATCAGTTACAACACTTGTATCAAGAAAAATGTTATTGTTATCAAGTAACCTAGTATGATAAAGTCCGATTATGTTGGAGGACCCAAGTAGTAAAGTGGGTCGAATTTCGCTTAAAATCACAACTCAGACCAAATAACTAAATTCAATGAATAAGAAGTATGCTTAATGACTTAGCTAGGTGCATGGTACCTTTATTTATGGACATGGGGGCTCGTGAGATTGATCCAAACATATGAACCGACCCGAATGGCCCATGAATCCAAAAAATGTATAAATAGTTCAACAAACAGTATTAAATGGGCTGGATTTCTCTCTCTCTCTCTCTCTCTCCCTCCCTCTCTCTCTATCTATCTATTAAATACAATCATCTCTTGTCTCTATCTACCTCTTACTAAGGATTTAATACTACACAAACCTAATAACTTCCAAAAATACCCTAAGATCAGATTTTACCTATACTAGATTGACGACCACAATGGGAGGGTGAGGTGCCTAAATAACTCTATTCAAAACCATACCTACATATTGTACTTCAGAGTTCTTTGAGGCATGGATCTTGATATGCAAGAAGTCCCCCTCCCCTCTCTTGACAATGAGAGGGGTAAGATGTGATAATGAGCATGCTACTATATCTCATGTCAATCATAATACATAAGAAATATAGTTCATGTAAGAGGAGTGTGATCAACTGAGGGGTGAGATTGAAGCTTTGTGGGTCCAAAAGCAGACTGAAAGAATTAAAAGATAAATTCGTCGCGGGATGTATTGTTACAAATGATCCTGATAACAACCACAAACGAGCTGAAAATGATCAGTTCCCGAAGGCTCACACAAGTTTAAAAAAAACATCGGGCTAAGCAGTTGATGAACACATAGGATTATGTTGGAAACTCAACCACGTAATCTGACTCAAATATTTATTCTTCCTCATCAAGTAGTGACCATGAGAGTCAGAAGAATAAATAGAGTTTAACTAAAAAGTACTCTAGGAAAATGGATAGATATGGTAAAGGGAAAAAAAAAGTATCAAGGGAAAGTAAATGGATCGATAGATTATGGTATTGATCATTTGTTGTCCAGTCCAAACCAAGTATCTTTTACACTCCTGATGAGAATCATATGTTTAGCCAAAACCACAACTGAAGGCAGTCACCTTTGTCTTCAAAGATTCTTTCTGGAATACTTAGACCCTGAACCAGATCAGAATCAAGTTTGGGAGATAGCATAAAAAATAGTGACAGTATTAGATCTGTGCAACTACTTTACATCTTTGACTATTTTTGGGGGAGAGACTATGATTGCGCCCTCAAGCTGCTCCAGAAAAATGCATGTGAACAGTCTAACCACTCAATTAGAAGGGAAAATATCTACACATGTCTATCATAACCGTGGTCCTTTCATCGTATTTGATGAAGATGACCTAAGAGAAATTATGGGCCCACATGAAGATGATGTGGTAATATGAGCATTAATTGAAGTCAATAAAATACTACAAATCTTGATTGATATAGGCAGTTCAACAAATATTTTGATTTTATAAACCTATAAGCGAATGAATAATCCTTCAGTCATCCAACGTTCGAATAGAAGCATAGTGGGGTTACTCGAAACTCATCTGATGTAATTTAGGAATATGAAGGATAAATATTGTTAGAAAAATGACAATTCAAGAAGTTAGTGAGGATTTTGTTGGTAGTGGTTGATTGACCGACGTCTTATAATGCTATATTCGGTAGGTCTTAGCAATCTAGAATGCATGAAGTAGCATCCATTGTTCACCAATGTTTGAAATATGCCATAGGAGGTCAAGTAGGTGTCTTCCGAAGTAGCCAAATGGTGGAAAGGGAATGTTATGTCACTGCTCTTGCTCCAAAATTGTTGGAAGCAGTGAAAGTTAGAAAATAATAGCAATTAATGGTCTGTTCTGCCAGATCAAATGAGATGGATGATCTAATAGAGGTTCCTAGTGTTGTAATCCCAGTTAAAAAAGTTGAAACTCATTACTTGGCAGAAGGGAAAAGTGTCAGGGTCTGATTCAAATTACCCTTAGAATTGAAAGAAAAGTTTATATTCTTTTTATCTAATAATCTACATGTTTTTACTTTGGTAGAACGAGGATGTAACTAGAGTACCATCAAATGTAATTAGCCACAAACTATCTGTTAGATCCGATGCGGAATCGGTGGTGCAAAGAATGAGAGTTTTTTCCAAGGAAAAATTGGAAGCCATAGTCCAAAAAGTAGACCGGTTAACCAATGTGGGGCATATCAAAGAATCCCAATATCCTTTTTGGAATGCTAACCCGGTCCTTGTCAAGAATAAAAATGGAAAATGGCGTATGTGCATCGATTTTACAGATCTTAACAAAGTTTTCCCTAAGTATCCATTTCCAGTATCCCGGATAGATCAGCTAGTGGATTCCACATCAAGAAACAAGTAGTTATCCTTCATGGATGCTTTTTCTAGGTATAATCAGATACAAATGGATCAGAGTGATCAAGATCACACTACTTTCATCACTGAAAAGGGGATTCACCGTTATAGGGTAATGCCTTTTGGGTTGAAGAATGTTGGAGCCACTTATTAACGACTGGTTAATAAGGCATTTGTTAACGAGAATGTGATAAATGTAGAAGTTTATATCAATGATATGACTGCTAAAATATCTGAAAGGGAGGATCACATATCCGACCTCCAATAAACATTTTCTAACTTGGAACCCATAAACTTGAAATTAGATCTTGGGAAATGTACCTTTGGTATCCGATTCAGAAAATATATGGGTTGCATTATAAGTAAGAAAATGATTCAAGCTGACCCAGATCAATTTAATACTTTATTGACAATGGATCCACATCTATATACTAAAGAAGTTAAGATATTGATTGGAAGATTGGCAGTGTTAAACAAATTTATTTTAAGGTCATCAGATAATTATTCTCAATTTTCCAAGTTTTAGGAAATACCAAAGACTTAAATTGGTCCCCAAATTATGACCAATATTTTCTAAAAATCAAGCAAAATCTATCTTCACCTAAAACCTTATTTAAACCTGTAGACGAGGAAAAACCTGAGTGTAGTGTTGGTACAAAAAATTGATAATTAACCCCGCCCTGTTTATTATATAAGCAAAAGCTTGTTGAAAGCTAAGATTAGATACTTAAAGTTTGAAAAATTAGCTTTAGAATTGGTGATAGAAACTAGGAAAATGAGAATTTATTTCCAAGCACACTGTATTACGGTTCAAACTTCTTTTTCCTTGAAGAATGTGTTACGTAAAACAGATTTATCGCGACGAATGACCAAATGGTCAATTGAGCTTGGGGATTATGATATCAACTTTGCACACTAAACTGTGATTAAAACTCTAGCTGTGGCTTATATTTTAGTCAAATTTCACTCTAAAAGTCCTCATGAAAAAATTCAAACCGGTAAAGTCGAGAATGAATGGGTAATTCGAACTGATGGTGGGTCTAGTACAATGGGATATGGATCTGGTATCTGCCTAATCTCCCCCTTTTGGGATTTAATGTATCAAGTTAAAGTTTTGGTTTCAGAGCATCTAACAATGAATCAGAATATGAAGTCGCAATAGCAGGATTGAGACTGGGTAAGATATGTGGTGCCAAAAGAGTCCAGTTGTTAAGCGATTTACAGTTAGTCATTCATCAAACACAGGGGCAATATAAAACCAAGAAAGATCACTTGATAAAGTATATGAAGGTATTAAAAGAGATCTCAACCAGTTTTAGATACGTTAAGTATGAGTATGTCCGTAGATCAGAAAATTCAATGGCTGACTCCCTAGCAACTATAGCTTATCCCGAAGCATATCCTTGGATCCTTGTACAAGAATGTCCTTCTATTGTCACAAATTCAGAAATAAAGGGTGATATAAGAGAGAATTTACATGTATCTACCATGGATTTTTAAGATTGGAGAAGTGAAATTCAAGAGTTTATCACTCACGAAGTTTTACCTTAAAACAAAGCTTCTGCCAAAAATCTAAAATACAAAGCTCATGGTTTTGTGGTTCTAATGGGGGTTCTTCATAAAAAAAAATCTATCAAAAGGCCTTTGTTACGTTGCCTCGGATCTAACAAATTTCAAAGTGTCCTATCAGAACTACATGATGGGTAAGGATCGACACATTGTTGCTACAAAGCTTTAACTAGAAAAGTATTATTGTCGGGTTACTATTAGCCTTCTATTATGGCAGATACTAAAAACTTACTAAGAAGATGTGACCGGTGTGAAAGATATGACAATGCAATTCTTATAACAGCAGTCCCTATGTAATCGGTATCTAAAGCAGTACTATTTGACATACGGGGGGTTGATCTAGTCATACCCCTTCCAATGGCTTCTGGGGTTGTCACACTATCATTTTGGCAATAGAATAATTTTCTAAGTGGGTAGAAGTTTCACCTTTGTCTAGGAAAACATTTAAAGCAGTGATAAAGTTTATTCTTTCTAACATATGTTGTAGGTTTGGCATTCCCAGGCGTATCACTACTAGATATTGGTCTTCAATTTGAAAACAAAGACATGGAAGTATTCAGTGCATCAATAGGAACCCAACATTATTTCTCTTCTCCTTTTCATATTTTAGGCCAATAGAAAAGTTGAGGTAGCAAGCTGAACGATTTTAATGGGTTTAAAAAAGAACTTGGAGGGAGCAGCTGGGAAATGGCTGAGTTATTCAATAAGAAATACTATGGGCATACCGAACTACTCCTCACACAACTACTCAAAAGTCTCAATTCACTTTAATTTATGAAATGGATGCAATTACGCCTATAGAAGCTACTCTTCCATCTTTCAGAGTTCAAAATTATTCCAAAGAAAATAATAAGATGGCAGTAATGGCTCAGTTGTATTTGATTGAGGAAAAGAGAATAACAGCTTACCAAATAATTATGCATTACCAAAGATTGATGAGAAACATGTTTGAGTCTAGAGTTAGAAGAAGAGACTTTCAAGTGGGAGATAAAGTTCAAAGAAATTTTTTTTACACACCAAGGAAAAGATATTCGGAAAGTTGGCTCCGAATTGGGAAGGACCATACATTGTGTATAAAACTATCAAGCAAGAAACATACAAGCTCTTAAGCAAAGAAGACAAATTTTTAAAGCACCCTTGGAATGTTGAGTGTCTAAGGTTGTATTTAGAGTAAACCTATCTTGAAAATATTTACTTTATTCTAGCTTAATATAAATATTATGGGGCATACTCTTTCCTACCCTGGTGGTGCGGGGAGGTTTTAATGAGGTGTCCAAATCTTAATCAATCTATCATATTTTGCCTTTAAAAAAAGTGTCTTTGGCTTGGTGGGATTAAAGTCATGTTGCCTTCGAATGGGTTACCCTCGAATGGCTTGGTGGAATTAAAATTGTATTGCCTTCGAATGGATTACCTTTGAATGTCTTGGTGGGATTAAAGTTGTGTTAACTTCAAATGGATTACCTTTGAATGGCTTGATGGAATTAAAGTTGTGTTGCCTTTGAATGGATTACCTTCGAATGGATTGGTGGGATTAAAGTTTTGTTGCCTTCGAATAGATTACCTTCGAATGGCTTGGTGGGATTAAAGCTGTGTTGCTTTCGAATGAATTGCCTTCAAATGGTTTGGTGGGTTTAAAGTTATATTGCCTTAGAATGGATTACCTTCGGATGTCTTGGTGGGATTGAAGTTGTGTTGCCTTCAAATGGATTACCTTCAAATGAGTTGGTCAAATTAAATTTTGTTGCTTTAGTTTAATTGTTCCAAGTTTTTAATCGTCTTTGAATAAAAATACTTAGTTGGGATACATTATTAATTAAAGCAAGAATATGTATCGAAACATAAAGTGGATACAAATAAAGATGATATTAAATACCTCTAAATTATAAAAAGAAAATTTGATGCAACAGAAAAAGTTACAAAGTAATCGGATCCAAATAAACCAAAATGCCTTGCACACATCAAGGACTTCAACTCACATATACGCATATAAATCGTGAACCTTAGGGCTCGTTCCCTTCAGTTTTCTTCTCTTCTATTTTATTTCCTTTGTTTTCTTCCTCCTATTATGGATGCTCACCGTCCGAATATTCTTAAACTTCATCATCAGAGTCGTCCAAAGAATATTTAATTTTATCACCCATAGACAGACTATGAAAATGAATATGGTCAACTGGCACATACTTCCATAACTCCCTAAAAGACCGCTTAGGAAATGTATTATGAAACAATATTACCATATCTGACTTAAGAGACCTTTTATCCATAGACTCCAATAATGTATCAACATATGCATCCACAACACTGACTATGTCATGTGCAGTATTTTCTTTAAGAGTGGTGATTTTATTTTCTTTTTTCTTAAGAAGATCTTCAAGCTTTTTCTTTTTTTTTTCGGATAAATGTTGAAAGTTATCTTCATCTTTAGCCTGTTGGTCATTCAAAGAAGTGATTTTTTTTATTCAAATTAGTATACTTAGACTGCAGCTAATCATGATCGAATTTGGATTGAACTAGCCCTTCATTAAGGGTCTTCACTTCCTTACCCAAATTTTTTACCTTGTCTTTCTCTGCTCCGACGGAGTTCTTTAAACTTTGATTCTCATTTATAAGGGAAGCAATATCCTTGACTTGAGATCTTACCTGCCTCTCCAAGTCAACTATTGGCCTTACATAACCTAAAACTACATACCCCAATTCTTCATGTTCCCTAGACACTTTGAATGACTCTCCATCAAATGTAACAACATTATCAATGATAGTAGATTGAGAGAAAGCTTTGTCAAAATATTCAAAGTTGAAGTTTCCGATGTCATCCAGCTGGTCATCACCTTTGAATGATGGTCTATCAACAATAGGAAGTATGGGGGAGGGAAGATCAATAGACGCTTCTTCTTAAGGGGGAAACTCTGTAGGAGTGATAATAGTAAAGACTTCGGATCGGTGTATGATCTCCGAACCAACAACGGTTTTTTTCTTCTTCACTTCTCTTTTGTCACTGCCATTTTTATTCCTCTTTTGGAACTTATTCTTCTTAATTGTTGGAGAGTTTGATGGTTCTTAGTCTCCCCAACAGTGACTGTGACAACCTCGAACAGAGTTGCATCGACTTCATCTAGAGGTCCCATACTTTCTAGTTTGGGAATAAATTAAGATGAACCATTCTTCTTCTTTTTCTTATTCTTAATCTTATTAAGATGGCCGAGAACCCTATTCCTACCTGGTAGAAAAAGCTTACCATCATCTTCCTCAGTCCTATTAAAAATAACAGAAGATCGGGAAGGAGTGGGAAACCCCTATTTTTTGAATTTTATCCAAATCAGCTGTATGAGAATACACATATGATATCTTTTGTAGAGATAGCAAGTATTTGACACTAACCTTAGTAAAATTGGGACCAAATCCCCCAACAAGACATTTAGGAAGTGGTTTGGATTCTAGTAAGACAATCTTACTTCTTTTTTCTTGTGATACTTTTGGGTATCCTCAGTTTGACCTGATGTTTCTACATGCATTTCTTCACCACTTTCATCCATTTTATCCTCTATCATCTGTGGTATTAACTCCATTGGATCACTATGTTGAGTATCAAGGTTATATTACTTAATATAAGGATGCTAAGTTGACGAAACTATTAAATTTGTTTTTAGAAGCTCTTCTGAAGGAAGTTTAGTTGTGATAGCTTATCCCATGATTGGATTTTGCTATGGGAGATTGCTAGTATCAATGAAAGTTTCAGTTGGCTTTTCAGTCTCGTTTCCTGATGATGAAGGTTTATTTTTAGCCTTAGAAAGTCTAGTGAATCTACGATGAGTGTTTTCCCCAACATCTGGCCCCATGGGAATAAAGGTTGAGGGAGGTTCACGAGTGCTAGCTGATTTTGTAAATATTTCTTAGCTGATTGAATTGATTGGTCAAGAGTTGTAAGAGATTGTGCAAGGGGATATATATATATGGAAACGATTGATTGTCTACTAGATGAGGAATTCCTATATGGTTTTGGAATTTGATTCACAATTACTCTACTTGGTGAAGTGGGTGATCTGACAACGATTATGACTTGCCTTTTTTCTTCCTCCAACTCGGACATATTGAGCCAACCTCATTTGATTAATGCATTTCTCACCATAAACATACAAACTTTGAAGAATACTAGAAGAACGATTTACAAAGAAAGAGAAATCTAGTTTGAAAGCTAGATTTTTTTTTGTATCTAGAATTGTAGATTAAACTATTTATCACTATAGAAATAGAAATAGTGAAAAAATTACGTTTATATGGGTAAGGAAAATGCACTTGAGTGTTTTACTAGGGAAGAGGAACCAACGATAATAATTAGAGAAGGCTATTAAATGTAGCCGCTTTATTTTTTGGAAATAAATACAATTACCAATGGTAAAACCGTTTAGTAGGTCCAATGACTATATGTCATGTGTCTTGAATAAGAAAACCATGTTAAAGTCCTAATCTTTCAATAAAAGTAGATTTAATAACATCATTGAGACACAATTTGGAAATAATTTACAATATTAGCTCTCCCAAAATGCTTTGGAAAGAGCTAAGGGGGATAGATGATAAGGTTAGATTCAGTTGAAGGACCCAAACAGTAAAGTGGCTCATATTTTGCTTAGGGGGCAGTTCAGACTAAATAACTAAATTCAATGAATAAGCAGTATGCTTAATGACTCAGCTAGGTGCCTAGAACCTTTTCTTATGGGCTTGGGGGCTCGTGAGGTTGAACCAAACATATGATCCAAATCGAATGGCCCATTAATCCAAAATAGTATAGATAGTTCAACAAACAACATTAAATAGGTTGGATTTTTTTATCTTTCTCTCTCTATTAAATACAAACAACTCTTTTCTCTATCTACCTCTTAAGAATGATTTAATACTACACAAACACAATTACTTCCAAAACTACCTTTAGATCAGATTTTACCTATACTATAGTCAACCACTTATTGACATTGACGTCACTCAAAATAATTGGATGAACTTGGCCATGTGAATAATATCTTTGTTTCAAAATTCTATTATATTTTATATACACCAAATCATTCAAGCGATGTTGAGCAAATTTGCTCATCTTCTTGTTATGAATTTTCTACAGAAAATAAAGTTAAATAATTAATTAGTAAGCACTAAAGTAAATACTATAAAAAAAATTATATGTTCAAAGAAACTCAAGTTTTTTAACATTTGAATGAACTACAAACTATGTCGAATACTCTTATTGAAAACTTTCTCAAGTTTGGAGTCGATACATCATAGTTTATCCACCAATCAACTAACACAAATATATATAATACTTAAATAATATGGAAAAGTACCCTCATTAAAAACTTACATATAACATTATAGAGTACAAATTGGTCTGTTATAGTGTGATGTCTATTTGCTGCAACAGTCTTAAATATGCCTTCACTACCCTCTACAAAACAATGTCATCCATAATTTTATTTGAAACAACCACACCTATGATCATATTTGTTAAGTACTAATCACAACCGCTTATAATTTCAACGTCATCTTTAACAGTTGGGTTGCTAAAATACAAGCTCTAAACCAGTTACAGACGGTATGCACATGTTATTGTTACTTAATTACTTAATTAATTTATTGCGGTGAAGACACTCGTGCATGTGTTGTGGTTGCTAAAGAATGAAAGTATAAGAAATATTGTGATATAATTCGTCTGAGCCTGCCATCGATGCATATGATATGTGTGCATACTTTATATGAAATTACATGAAGATCACTTAACAATAATCTCTCCATAGTATACGTATCGTACATATATAGAGATGGGTACACAAAAAATTAACAGCTTTCAACAACACTAGCGGACACTCTAAGAATCAAACTTGAGATCTCCAGTACAAAATCAAGCCTTCAAACGAGCAACGTCTTCAAACAAATGACCTCAACAACAGAATCGTAGCAACTATTTGCCATCAAAGTGAATATCTAATATGATTTGTCAATGGATATTCCAAAACAAATTTTTAGTTCTCGTAATGGCCTCACTTTATAGCTCGAAGTTCAAAAATTCAGACTATAAAAAGAACGTATATCTAATAACTAAGCTTAATCCTCATAAGACATCATAAGCCATATTAGTGAACATGCATACATTTAAGAAGGATTATTCGTTTTGAGTAATACACTTAAGAGCTTTAATCTCCCTTAGCATAAATACAATAGAAAAATATGCATAATTTTATATGAGGCTACAAGCCAAAACTCATCATCACCAAAAAAAGATTGTGCAATAAGCTCTAAAAAATAATAGTTGGTAGCCCCTCTCCAAACCATAAGCCAATAAATATCCACGATAGAACGCCATGTGATCTTCCTGATAGTAAGGTTAAGCCAAGTGATTTTCATGATATGCACCAAGTGATCTCCATGATATAAAAAGTTTAAGACAAGAGATCTCCATGTTATATGCTAATTGATCACCATGATAAAACGCTAAATAATCTCAATGAGCGAGCACCTAGTGATCTTCATGATAAAAAGGTTATAAACCAACAAACTCCATGTAAATAACTATGCTGGTCGTGTATACCAATAAGATAACAATTATGGTTATCAAATCGTGCATTCGGTTAACAAACCGACATGATATGCAAGTGGTCATACTAAACCCGGACATACAAGGTCAAATTAGCGAACATGTAAGAAATCCAAGCACGAGGTAGAAACACCGTTGAGGTACGTAAATAGCCATATTGAACCCTGACTTATAAGTCAAATTAAAACTTTGGTTACCCAAACCAAACATGAGGTGGAAACACCATCAAGATATACAACTGGTCATACTGAGTCGTGACTTATGAGTCAAATTACAAATTTGGTTACCTAAACCAAACTTAAGGTAGAAATACCGTCATGATATACAACTAGCCATACCGTGCCCTGACTCGCAAGTCAAATATATGTACCGACCCCCACGACAAGAAAGACAATACAAATTTATTTCTTAAGTAACTATGTAACTTAAATCTACGTACACCCACCTACGATGTAAAATAATAAAAATACGTCTTCCTCTGGATATGTTTCCAAAATAAGTATGCTTCCAAAATAAAGAAAAATTATAAGGAAATAATTTGTTCAAATACAAAATATCCTTTCGTATCGACTTCGTCAAATCATCTAATAAATACGATGAGATTAAGATGAATTGATGGCAAGCGATTCGAGATATATTAGACGAAACATGCTTACCTAAAGCATGCCAACCTGAATCATGTTAACTTGAAGCACACCAGCCTGAAACATAACGACTTGGAATATAACAACTTGAAATATAACAACTTGAAATATAACAACTTCAAGTACACATCTAAGACAAGGCAGGTAGCTGGATGGAAAGGTAAAAATAGTCTTTAATTTATCCTTCAGCATAGAATATGGGGGCTACTTATCCATCCACTAAATAATCGAAGCATGCCAAAGAAACATATATCACCATAACAACCTACTAATTGTTAGTTGTACTTTTTTCATTTGGAAAAATAGAGATTTTTATCCTCAATGGAGGTTTTGACCGACAAAGGATTTTAATGAGGCATGCACAGTTAAATACGAACCAAGTTTAAGACGTCTCTGATAATACTTGAGCTAGAAAAATCAAAATAACCAAACTTTAAAACTTTAAGGATTTTAGTCGAAATGGATGTCATAATTAGTTCGACATGAAAAATAAAGACTTGGGAAAAAGATAACTTCAGCCATGAAGACAAATCTACAACAATCAATACATCTTCAATTTATTACAAGTGGTTTCCTAAAGATATAACAAGAAAGAACTTAGAGACTACGCTATCTAGTTATTATATTCAAACATTGATTACTCATTAAGTTTTATTACACTCCAATTCAAGGACTATGTGAAGTCCTAATGAGGATAAAATCCATGATAATAATAAAGCACAATGAATACTTTTGATTTAATTACATATGATATTACTACATATTTATTATTTCAAATGTGTAACAAACATAGATTAATAATGATAGAGAAAGATGATCTTGTGTAACTTGTATAGATAGAATTTTTAAAATCTAATTGTAATCAAACCAATTTTTATACAAAAATACAAGTATTCATAAATATATTATCTTCAATTTCTTTCTTCATTTTAGACTTTTATACTCTTTCTACAAAACATTTTGGTGTTTGGTTGGAGTTTTTTTTTCTCATTAGATATCACGCAACATGAAAAGGCCTATGCAATTCATTATCCTATCTCGTATCAATAATCGTGAAATTTTTCTTGTTGTAATAGCCTATTTCGCATTGTCCATGGCTTCATAAATGTAGCTAATTGCCGGTTTCACTTTTTCATTTATCGTACGTAACATTATCATTAATAGACAATAAATTTTAAGAAGATCATGAGTAGTTCTAAAAAACCATTCACTAAGAAATTTAGAAACATTTCCCCACACTTCCTCTATTGAAAATTTACTCTTAAGACATTCATATGAATTGAAAGCTTAGTTAGGTGCATCTATTGCTCTTGGAACCTCTTTAATATCAAAAATCTCGTATTAAAGCGAGTCTTCACTGATCACACCATATTTTGTTAATGGTAAAGTTTTTCATCAAATTTAAGACGCGTGCCCGATTATAGATGTATCCATTTACCCCGTCATTTAAGACGCGTGCCCGATTATAGAAGTTATTCCCTTTAGGAGTATTCATTTAAAAATTAACAAGAACCTTACTATTCTTGAAACAAGAAATAAAAGGAAAAAATAGTAAAAAATGCAATGGATCTATTTAACCAACATTGTAACTGTATTTTTGGGTTTTTAGTGATCCAATGAATAGTTGACTAATTATCTATTTATGTATAACAATGAAATTGTGGATTTGTACTTGAGATCAATTACACGCATACCCTCATATTGAGCACTATGTTCAATGACCATTGCATGGCTAATTATTTTCTCCCATATTAGTCTCTAAATTTATGTTTACTCTTTATTGTCACCAGTTGGGTTCAATCATTCATAAAATTCAAAATTATCACGAGTTTTAATTTACATAATTACCTTCATAACTGAAATTTATTTATTTTCCCAACTTCCAATTTATTTATT
The DNA here is from genome assembly GCA_036936605.1 of Limnanthes douglasii subsp. nivea. Classification (NCBI taxonomy): domain Eukaryota; kingdom Viridiplantae; phylum Streptophyta; class Magnoliopsida; order Brassicales; family Limnanthaceae; genus Limnanthes; species Limnanthes douglasii. The sequence goes on along the minus strand of JAUPFV010000002.1, from coordinate 214,752,680 downwards.
TATTTGATTACTAATTAATTGAGCGGTCTACAAACAATAACCAAGTACATTATTAAGTATAGATCGATCCATGTATTCCAACAATCACCCATTTGGATTGTTATATGTTACTAGATAAAGTTTACTTAATGCATATTTTCTAATCTATTTTCCGTAGATGAATTGAATTATCTTGTACATGACGGTAAACGATAAATAACTAAAGACAGATTCAATCAAATGTGAGCAAAATGATGCAACAATAATCACGTTATCACCATCAATCAACTAAATTAATCTATTATAGTGTGTAATATAAGAATAATATGAAAGGTAATTGCACAAATCTATTCCTAACTGGCCCTATATTAGTGTAATATACATAATGAGCTATAGTTGTCAATGAAATATAAATGAGAACTATATAGTAATATATATATGGAATAAAATGAAGTGTATATAACCAAATAACAAATATATCTATGGACCTATTACAAAAATTCCCACCAAAATTAATAATCTTCTAAATCAACAACATTTATCTTAATGGTGTGCTCCTAGAAAGCCGAAGGTAATCTTGCTTCGTAAGAGGATTTTCTACGACGAAGTTAGTACACATATGTTCTATATTTATTTGAAGACTTTGTACTCTCTCTTTAACATTAATTGAGTTGATATGTTATAGTTTGAATACTGGACTGCACAACAACTTATTGTGGTTTTCTATTCCTTCTATAATACGTATTCTAGTAACTAAATTCCACAACCATAATTGATAGGGGTGGCAATTCGGGTGGTGTCCGGCCCGACCCGACCCGGCCCGGCCGGGTTTTGTCCGACCCGAACTTAGAACGGGCCGGGTTCGGGTTCAGAAAATATAACCCGCAACCGGGCCGGGCCTGGTTTGGGTTTCAAATTTGTCCGACCCATTCCGGCCCGAAACTCATAAAATATATATAAAAATCATATTTCTATATATAATATAAGTAATATTTTTTAAAAATAAATTAATATATTTATAATAAATTAAAAAATATTTAAAAAATATTAAAATTAATGTCTGCGGGTCGGGCCAGTTTGACCGACGGACATTAACGGGCGGGCTCGGGTTTGGAAATATAAACCCGGGAGCGGGTCGGGCTGGGTTCGGACTCAAGTGCAAAAAAAGCGGGATCAAACGGGCCGGCCCGAACCCGGCCTGCGGACGGCCCAAACCCGGCCCGCGGACGGCCCAAACCCGGCCCGCGGACGGCCCATTGCCATCCCTAATAATTGATGTAGGTCAGACAGCCCACAACTATGTAGCTGTTTTGGACATACGCGAATGCGGCTTATTTGTCACTCGGATATCAGAACTAGGTGAAATTTATACTCAAATTGAACGTCTCGACGAGCCCAACAACTGCCAAAAGCTCGACATTGTCACTAAATTTGGACTTCAAATTCTACTTTTTAGGGTTAAAAATCCTATTTTATTAATTTTTATATATTATTTTAGGAAAATATTTTAATTAGTGAATCAAATGTGATTGCATTCGGATTTGTTTTTAATATTTTTATTTTTTAGAATATTTGATTAGAGTTTTTGGGTAATTGCTGTATAAAGCATCTTATACTCTATTTTACCGTCAGACTTTGATTATTTGAATTTTGGGAATTATTTCTTTTAGTCTCCTTATTTCTCTAACCTACGATTAAGGTTTTATCGTTGTTTCTTTCTTCTATTTCTGTCGCATCATCAGTAGGTATCAGAGCACATCAATTTCTTCTATGCAGATATAGGAATCATGTTCCGGGTACCTCTTGATTTGAAGAGTAGAATAGAGAACGATATCTTCCAGTCTACCTGCACAATTAGATGAAGAATTTGTAAGTTTGTAATCAATTCGAATAGTTATGAGAATTTGATTTCAGAGGAGGTTTTTCAGAAACCGGTGTTGAAGACTGAAGCTCTTCCATACCCGTACATACTGTCAGGACTTATAGAGTACACAAAGGTAATAGTTTTTAAACGGTGTCTTATTACATTTTATGTTGGTAATTACAAAGATATATCATGGTGTGACGTAGTTACTATGGACGATTGTCATCTAGTTTTAGGTCGTCTATGGTGATTTAAGAGGATTTATACTTATGATGGTAGAACGAATCGATACAATTTTATGAAAGATGGTTGTAAGTTTATATTAGTGCCATGTAGAGTAGTGTCTCCAAAACCACCAGCAGTTAAGGAGTTTCATGCTCATATTACACTAGCTACCGATCTTAGCTATGATGTTAAAACTATGCCTGAGCCCATGTTTCACAAACTAATCTATGATATAGATATCTTTAAAGGTGAATCTATGTCGGTATTTGATAAACTAGTCTACGATGAGTATGATGATGAGGTCGAGGAGAAGAACATTAATGTAAGAGAATTGGCAACGCCATAAATTTAAAGATTTCGAGACTAAGTTTTTCATCAACTATTAATAGGAAAAAAGAAAAAACTAGTGATGAGAAATAAATCGACATTGAGGAAGATAAAATTGATGCGAATGAAGGTAATTTGCAGCCAATACAGGTTTTTTTGAAGAAGGGTTGCATCGCTCTTATGTTGAAGAAGGACTACGAAGCAGTAGCTTTTATCGTGCAGATGTATCTTCCAAGTATTTTATGTTATCCTGAAATCGAACCCATGTTTCAGTTTTCTATGGATGCATGTTGTTGCATTAGGAAAATAAAAGATGATATTTTTGTGTAAAAGGTTATGAGAAGATTGATAAAAAAGAGAGTATTGTTTTAATGAATACAAGGTTAGGTTTTATAATAGAACCTAAAGGAGTTTTTCGAGGATATAGAGTAATACATAATATTTGTGAGGGTATTTTGATACCAAATGTGCGATTGAACGATGCAGTTGAGAAATAATTTGATATAAATTCGCCGCAAATCACTGTAAAAGAAGCATTTGTTTACTATGTGTGGCTACATCTACCACACGAAATTGATAGAGAAACAAAATCAAGGTTTATTGAAGAAGTTGAAGAACCGGCTAATACCGATTACATTGAGAATTCAAGGGAGAATTCTTTCCAACCATGCGAGGATGATGTAGGCCAGAAAATCTACAACTATGTAACTGTTTTGGACATACGCGAATGAGCCTAATTTGTCACTCGGGTATCAGAACTAGGCAAAACTGATACTCAAATTGAATGTCTCGACGAGCCCAAAAACTGTCAAAAGTGTGACATTGATAATGTATATTTCTTATATGAGCTTTTACTATCCTTTATTCAATCAAATCCAACTGAGCCCTTACTGCCATCTCATTATTTTCTTCGGCATAATGTTGAATTCTGAAAGAAGGAAAATGGCTTCTAATAGCATCCATCCCATAAACTAAAGCAAATAGAGACTCTTGTGTGGTTGTGTGAGGAGTAGTTCAGTAGACCCATAGTACTTTTTGTAAATTATTTGGCCATTTCACAGCTACTCCCTCAAAATTCTTTTTAAACCCATTAAAATTGTTCGGTTCGCTACCTCAACTTGTCCAGTGGCCTGAGGATGAAAATGATAAGAGAAACAATGTTGAATCCCTCTTGATGCACAAAATATTTCCATGTCTTTGTTGTCAAATTGAGGACTATTATCCGTAGTGATACATCTGGGAATGCCAAACCTGCAGCATATGTTGGAGATAATAAACTTTATTAATGCTTTATGTGTTGTCTCGGAGAAGGATGATTAGAAGAGGTCTGATTAGATTAAACCCCCATCTGTCAAATGGCACTACTTCAGATACAAACTCACTGGGGATTGCTGGGACATGGAGTGCATTTCCATACCTTTGACAAGGGTCACATCTTTTTACTAAGTCTTTAGCATATGCCATAATAAAAGGCCAATAATACTCTGCCAACAAGACTCTTCTATTTAAAGCTTTATAGCCACAATGTGTTGATCTTTCCCCATCATGCAGTTCTGATAGGACATTTTGAGATTTGTTGATTCCGAGGAAACGCAACAAAGGCATGTTGAAGGAGTTTTATAAAGTTACCGCATTAGAACTACAAATCTACGAGCTTTGTATTTTAGTTTTTTGGCATAAGCTTTGTCTTGAGGTAAAACCCGAATGGTGATGAACTCTTGGATTTTACTTCTCTAATGTTGAGAAACCATGGTATATACATGTAAATTCTATCCCACATCACCTTTTATTTTTGATTTTGTGACTATATAAGGACACTCTTGTACAATGATCTAAGGATACGCTTCAGAATAAGCTATAGTGGCTAGGGAATCAACCATTTAGTTTTCCAATCTTGGAACATCTCATACCTAACATGTTTAAAACTGGTCGAGATCTATTTTAATACCTTAGATACTTTATCAAGTAATTTTTTTTTTCTGGTTTTAGATTTCCCATGTGTTTGATGAATGACTAGTTGTGAATCGCTTATCAATCAGACTCTTTTGACACCACATATCTGAGCAAATCTCAATCCTGCTATTGCTGCTTCAGATTCTGACTCATTGTTAGATGCTCTAAAACCAAAACGTATTGCTTTGTACATTGAATCCCCAAAGGGAGAAATTAGGAAAATAACAACTCCACATCCTATTGCATTGGATCCACTATCAGTTCAGATTACCCATTCCTTCTTAGGCTTGCTAATTTGAGCTTCTTTAGGAGGCATTTTCGAGTACCCAACTAAAAAATCGGCTAGATCTTGAGATTTAATTACAGTTTGGGGTTCAAAGTCAATATCATAATCACCTAGCTCAACTGACCACTTGGTAATTCGTTCTGATATATCCGATTTTTGTAACACATTCTTGAAGGGAAAAGAAGTTTGAACCGATATATCCGCTTTTTGGTTGCTATTACCAATTCCAAATCTATTTTTCCAACTTTAGATATATTTTCTCAACTTCCAACAAGCTTTTGCTTATATAATAAACATGGCGGCTATAATTATCAACTTTTCGCACCAACACTACACTCACAACATACTTCACACCTGCTAGATACATTTAAAGTCTTTCCCCGTCTACAGGTTTAAATAATGTTTTAAGTGAAGATAAATATCGCTTGATTTCAAGGAAAGCTTGGTAACAATTTAGGGACCAATTGAAGTCTTAAATTTTTTAAAACTTGAAAAAATTGAGCACACATGTTTGATGACCTTGAAATAAACATGTTTAACGCTGCCAATCTTCCGGTCAATATCTGAACTTTTTTAGTGTTCCGAGGTGAATTCATAGCCAACGAAACATTCAATTGGTCTGTATCAGCTTGAATTCCTTTCTCACTTATAATGTAACCCATAAAGTTTCCGGATTGGACACTAAATGTACATTTATGAGGATTTAATTTCAAGTTGATGGCTTCCAAATTAGAAAAAGTTTTTTGAGGTCGCAGATGTGATCCTCCTCTTTAGGGATTATAACCATCATATAACTGATATAAACTTCTACATTTCTTCCAATTTGGTTAACAAATGCTTTATTAACTAGTCGTTAATAAGTTGCCCCAACGTTCTTAAAAAAAGAAATTAATTTATAGCAGTGAAGCCCTCTTGTCAGTCATAAAAGTAGTATGGTTTTGATCACTCAAATATATTTGTATCTGATTATACTCGGTAAAAAGCATCCATGAAGGATAACAACTTGTTTCCCGATATAGAATATATTAGTTGATCTATCTGGCGTACTAGATTAGCAGTCCAAAGAGGATACCGGGATTCTTTGATATACCCCACCTTAGTTAACCAATCTACTTATTGAACTATGGCTTCCGATTTTTCCCTAGAGAAAGTTCTCCTTGTTTGCACCACTGATCCAACATCAGATCTAACAAATAGTTTGTGGCTATTTACACTTGTTGGTACTCTAGTTACATCCTCGTTGTACCATGCAAACACGTATAGTTTACTAAATACAAAGGATAATAACTCTTCTTTCAATTCTAATGGTAATTTTTATTCGACCCTGACACTCATCACTTCTACTAAGTAATGAATATCAACTTCTTCAACTGGGGTCACAACACTAGGAGCCTCCCTTGGATCATCTATCTCATTTTATATGGCAGAAGACTCTACTAATTGCTATTATTTGCCAACTTTTACCTCTTCCAACGATTTTGAAGCAAGATCAGTGACAAAACATTCCCTTGCTACTCTTTGGTTACTTTTCCGACGATGCCTACCTGACCTTCCACGACATATTTGAAACATTGATGAACAATGGATACTACTGCATGCATCCTAGATAGCCAAGACCTACCAAATATAGCATTATAAGACGCTGGACAATTAACCACTACCAACAAAACCCTTACCAAATTCTTGAATGGTCTTTTCCATAACAAGACCTCTCTTTCAAATTCCCCAATTACATCAGTCAAGTTTCCGATAAACCTCACTATGGTTATATTTGATCGTTAGATGACTAAAGGATTCTTCATTTGCGTATAGGTTGATAAAAACAAAATATTTTCCAAATTGTCGGTATCAATCAAGATTTATCGTATTTCATTGTCTTCAATTGGCGCCCATATTACCACAACAACTTCATGTGGGCCCGCAATTTCTCTTAGGTCATCTTCATCAAAGAAAATAAAAGGAGCATGCTTCTGATAGAGATGTGTAGATATTTTCCATCCTAACTGAGTGGTTAGACTATTCAAATGTGTTTTTCTAGAGCATCTTGATGGCACAACCACAGTATCTTCCCCAAAAATGGTCAAAGATTCAAAGTAGCTGCACAGATCGGACATTTTTGCCATTTTTTCAACTATCACCCCAACTTGGTTCCCATCTCCATTAGGGTCTAAGTATTCCAAATTTACATCAAATCTCGCCATAATTACCACAACATTCTCTTGTTTAAATATCTTTTTACTATGTCTTTGAACATTTGGTAATGTAATATGTGTTATACTTGCACGTTGGTAGACCAACGTGTGAAGCAGTCGATGAGAGGAGCAAAACAAGACACCATAACCAGCTCTCTCACCTTACATTGGTAATTACTAAAATTTCTTTTGGGGATTTTCGGTTAATTTTAGTGTTTATTTGGAGTAAATTGAATCTAACTAGTAAAAGATAAAATCAATTTTTTTTAATTAAAAATTAAGAAATATAAACTGAAAGTTAATAAAACAACCAAATTTGTTCTTTTTTCAGAGCCCTTTGTACAAAACCATATCGTTGTTGTGCTTTGAATTGATCGCAGAATGCTTAAAGCTGTTTAATCTTTTTTTTCTGGCCTTTTATTCGGATTAATTTCTCGATCATCTTGTTGCTCTGCTTTGAAAGATCTCATTGATCTTCAAAATTCAAGTATTCGGTTGCAGATCTGAAGCATAGCAGTAGAGGTTAGAATATGGAGAAAAATATGCACAAAACCTACGCAAAAGCCTTGAACTGCAACAATAAACAAGATAAATGTTTCCCAATTTTCTATCAACATAAATAAGACCATGTATCGGTTTAATTCCCTTAAGAGTCAAAGAATCTCTGTTAAATCAAAGAAGATATACTCTGATTGGAAAATTCAGCCATGGATTACCAAAAAAATAGATCATAGATAATTTTTTTTCAAAGCATGAAACTAAGTAATGAATGCAATGAGAATATTGAAGTGGATGCCTGACTTCGATATCAAATTTGAGAGTCCAATCAGCCCTGTTTGGATCAAATTTGAAAGACTTCTAGAGTTTTTGTATAATGAACAAATGATTTATTCCATAGCAAAAATGATTGGGAATCCTTTAAAAATAAAAATCCCAGACAAAAACAAAGCCTACCATAATTTCTTCCTGGCTTGGGTGGATCTTGATCTGTCACAAAAGGTTCATCACAATATGTGGATTGGATTCGGGGATAACCAAGGATGTTGGATTAACATCAAATATAAAGATCTTCCTAATTATTATAACTACTGTTACCATATTGGTCATGAATCAAGTTCTTACAAAACATTTCTGGGAAGAACACAAAAACAGACTATATAAGTAACAGTGAGGAAAAGAAAGAATTTGAGAAAAAAAAACTACAACCCCAAGGAAAGAAAAGTCTCATAAACTAAAATCTATAATCGTCGTTTACAATCAAGCTACATATTATAACTCAACATTCAGAAAGAAACAATGAAAACTTCTAATCACTCTTCATCACAAAACAATGGTATGAACACACCTAAAGAAAATGAAATCATTGAAGCCATTCAATCTTTGGACAAATGTTACATGTTGGACTATGAAAATAAAACTCTGAGGCTTCTACTCCTGAAAAAGATAACATTGGAAGCATACATGTGACTTCAGACTTCAAGAACAATGTGTGTGACACTGAATTTCAAAAAGTCTTGAATATAAAACTTAAAGAAGCAAGAGGAATGATGGAAAATAACAGCCTTGTTATAAAATCCCTGATATTTTCAAGGAACAAAAACAAGACTAAATCTAATTCAAGATGATGAAGATCTTGAACTGGAATCTAAGAGGTATCAATAATAAGTTTACAACCAGAAGAATCAAGCACATAATCACTAAAGAGAACATCAGTCTACTTGCAATCCAAGAGCCTCTTACTAAAAAGGATAACATGCCTTCTATGTCAGCTAAGCTTGGTTTCGATAATTGCATTGCAAAATCTTCAAACAAAATATGGTTTCTTGCGAAAAAAGAATATTATATCAGTTTAATTTTAAACCATGATCAATGTATTCATCTGGAAATAGCTTATACGAATCAAAGTTTTAGTTTTTACCTCACTATAGTATATGCGAAATGTCAACGTTATAACATGAAATATCTTTGGACTGCATTGAAACACATCTCGAATAACATTAACAACAAGGATTGGATCACTATGGGGACTTTAACGTTATTTCTTCACCTGATGAACAAATAGGTTTTTTGACTTACTCAATGGACAACACAAAATATTTTAATGAGATGATCAAAGAATATTGTCTTGAGGATGCAGGTTACTGTGGTTCAAAATATACTTGGAATAAAAAATCTAAATGGAAAAGATTAGTTAAAATGCTAATCAACTCTTCATGGTCTAACCTATTCAATAACACTAAAGTGATACATATGGCTAGAATTTGTTTAGATCATATGCCTTTATGCATCACTATTAGTAATGACAAGAATGTTCACCAATTTTTTTTTTAAATTCTTAGACATGCGGACACTTGATTCTAAGTTCATCCCATTTGTTGAAGATAATTGGAATAAACAGATGTTGATTGCGAGAGGCTTATGTCCCTAACACCTCTATTTATGACAACATTCTGATTACCAAAAAGTTGATATTTGACCTTAATAAAAACAAGAAAGCTTCTAACCTGATGACCCAGGTTGGCATGTCCAAAGATTTTGATAAGCTCTCCCATAGTTTCATCCTTAAAGTCCTTGAATCTATTGGATTCTCCTTTTTGTTTATTCATCTCATAAATAATCTTATTAGTAATGTTTATATGTCTATGTTGATGAATGGTAGAGTTTATAATTTTTTTAAAATCAATAGAGGGTTGAGACAAGGGAACCCTCTGTCCTCAAGTCTTTTTTATCCTGGATGAGGAAGTTCTTATAAGGGGCATTTATAAGTTGTTCTTGGAGAACAAATATATACAATTCAAGTCTAGAAGCATAATTTTGATCGCCAACCTTGTTTTTGCTGATGATATTTTGAGCTTTACTAGAATTGTGGGTATTACTAATCTGTCTGGTTTTAGCTCTAGATCCTTACTAATTGAATACCCTGGTATACCATTAAAAAATAACAATAAAGCTTGCAATTATGTTAATATGATCAACAAGATAAACTTGAAGATTAAAGAATGAAAAAACAAAAAACTCTCATTTGGATGGAAGGTCAAATTGATAAACTCAGTTCTTATTGATATCCCCTCCTATTGGTGTCAAAACTGTTCTATTCCGAAATCTATTTTGACATGATTGGTAAAATTTTTAACAAGTTCTTGTGGGGATCCTTTTCCAGTGAAATCAGAATAATCTGGTCTAATTGGGATGCTGTTTGTAAGCTATACAAAGAATGAGGGATTAATATTTGAAAGATTGCTGACTTACAGAGTACATTTGACTGTAAATTATGGCTTAACTTCAGAAATAACAAAAAATTATGGGTAAATATCATGCAGAACATCTACTATAAATCCCTTCACCATTTATAAACATCTTACAAGAGAAGTGGTTCCAACACCTGGAAAAGACTCCCTAAAATCAAGCATTTGGTTGAGCCTAACATAATGTGAAACCTTGGGAAAGTAAACATAGAGTTTTGGCTCGAAAATTGGTATGTCTTACCCCCTCTTATTACTTTCAATGATAGTTGTGACAATTCAGGTTACAGGAAGAAGTTGGTTAAAGATTCCTGGAAATATAATACATGGGACACCTACAAGCTTAAAATCTTCCTTAAGCAATACAACATTGACATAATTCATAAGATTTATATTAACAATGATCAAGAAGATACAATCATATGGAAGCTGTCAACTGATACCACGTTTAACACCAAACTTGCCTAGAATCACTTGAGAACCAAGCATAACAAATCATAGCTATTTGGTAAGATGTGGAATGCACTGATCCTTAAGAAATTATATTTTCTTGCCTGGAAAATCATCCATAATTTTATTCGTGTGGACACAATTTTATAAAAAAATCATTTTATCATTGCTTTTAAATGTCAATTTTGCTGTAATACTAAAACAACTCGACATCTGTTTATTAATTGTGATTTAGCTTGGAGCTTATGAAGCCATTATTCTTTCATCTTTAAGATCAGAATTGATAAGTTTATGATCATTTCATATATGATCCGAGCATGGTCTAATCTACTAACCATTCTGTTCATGCTAGAACTATAGTGCATATTATTATACTTTGGATAATTTGGAAAGCTCGAAAGAAAGCAAATTCAACAATAAAAAGCAAAGAACAAATACTGCTATCATGTATATAAATAGTATAATTCTGAGTCTTGACCATTGTAACAGCCTTAGTTACAAACATTGGTATAAATACTGTAAGATTGGGAAAGATTTGGGATGGTAGCTATATTGGTGGCATTTTAATTCAAAATCATAAAAGAGATATTGTTAGTGGTAGTACTAACCTGTATGGTAAGATGATGTTAATGGCTGAAGCTCGCGTCATGTTAGACAACCTCCTTATTTGCAAGAAAAATGGTTGAAACAAAGTGGAGATTGAAACTTCGATTCGCTTGTCTTAGTGAATATGCTGTCGAACGAGATATATCATTGGCCGTTAACTCAAACTCTCCTTTACTGTAGAAGATTAATCTCTGCTTCCATGGTTATATCTTATCGTTCAAGGATCCAAAATAAGGCAACTGATTGGCTTGCCAAGTCGACCTTGACATGCAAGACGAGAATTGAATTTGACCATATGTAGGCTCCAAACTCTTTAAAATCTATCACCTTTTAGAGAGCCTTAATCTGGGTTACTTTAATACTGATGATTAATTGTTTCCTTAATTTTACATGTTTTTGTTCTAACTGTTCTATTTGGTAGCAAGCATAGCTTGACATAGCCAAAAACCATTCTTTTTGACAGTGTGAATCTAGTCATTAGTTAGAATTAAGAAGCTCATCAGGTAGTGCTGAAATTTTGCTAAATCCTGAAGTTGAAGAGGTGGTAAAGACGAGAAGAATTTGGCTCTATTACTATTACTCGAGAAGGAAAAGGAAAAATAATCTGAATTTGAAGAAGAAGAATTCTCATTGTAGTTTAGATAGATTTTAATTTTTTGCAAAATTTTCTTTCCATCTTTCTTTGTTCTTTGGAGGGAAAAAATTTCCAATTATTTATCGCCTTTATGTTTGCCTCTTAATTGGTGAAATGGGTCATTATTTGGACCTATTGTTTTCGGTGTATTGCATTTAATTGGGCATCAAATTATAATAAAATTTGTTGTTACTTAAAAAAGTACAATTAACTAATCGTATTATATTATGGTTGGTTTTGGAAGAACAGGTACGTAATTGGTCTCAGGAATCCATGAATCTTGATCTCTCATCTCTTTTTCGTGTAATTTTTCCTTTTTTCGTGGCTTCACCACATAAAACCTCTTTAAAAACTCTAAAAATTTGTCTTCCCCAATTCACAGTAAAAAATATATAGTGTTTTCATGGTTTAAACTTCTTTTAACTGCACAATAGCCTGAAACACAAAACACAGAGAAACCAAAATAAATTGAAATAAATATTAAATTGACAAATACATATATGTTAATCAAGTAAGAGAAAATAATATAAACATCTATGAAACCTAGTTTTCCTGTCCCAAAATTTAACAGATCCAACACTTCATGACCTAAGCTATTTGATCTCTTTTGGTTTTAGTGAATTGAATAGATTGATCGGAACAAAATAATAAACTTAAGACAAAAGCAACCTTTCTATGCTTTTTGTAATTTATGTCTTTTCCTGTTTATGATAGACTCAACATTAAAACGGAAAATATAAGAGAAAGTGAAGAGAAGATTTATATAATTGGAAAACAAGTAAAAGGGGAATATGAAAGAATAATATATAACGGAAAAGAGGAGATCAAATAACGAAAAAAATGAATTAAAAATAAAAATAGTAACTGATTTATTTTTAGTAATATAGTTGGGTTTGGACTGGCTAATTTGTCGTGTCGAATACGAGTTAGAAATTAGGTTAATGAGTTTTCGTAAAAATAAAAAATAATTTCAGAATTTTTACAGTTATCTAAACGAAAAATTATGTTAGGATAAATTCGAATGTGTTTATTGTATTTTTTGAAATAAACAAATCTATTTATTACAAAAATAAAAAATGGAGACTCCCAATTGATAACATGAAAAATTAAAATGGAAACTCCGCCAACAATTGATAACATGAAAAATTTGCAATCGATTAACATAGAAAAACTGCCATATTTTGTTTTTTTCCTTGTTTTCATAAACAATTTGCATAATAACATGTAATACATGTATATTTCAAACGAGATAAAAAGCAAAAACAAATTCTAAATGTAACCGTATAACTAAAAAACTTGTTCAATGCAGATTTTTTAGAAACTAAAACACTAATTAATACAAACAATAGTAGCAAATTATAGTTTTTGTTATTTCTTTTGTATGAAAATGATTTCACCAAAAGTCCTTCCGTTATCTCTATCTATATCTGACTTCCAAAATTGTGAATATAACTTGTTATTTTTAATCAGTGATTTGGTCAATTTCCAAAATGAAAATTGAATGATAAATCACAGACATACCTTTTATATATGTGTGCATCCTAATGTATTAAGAATTCATTATAAAATATATAACATATATACTTCCTCTAGATTACTCGTATAAATAACTGATACCATTATATTTTTAAATTTCAAAAAACATAACTGATACCATTATATTCTTAATTTAAAATAAAAAATTTAGTTTCAGTTTCAATCGAAGTTGTTTGATATAGGTCTTTTAGAAGTTAAAAGACTAAAATAATACAATATAGTAGCAAAAGAAAGAGAAATAAAACAAGACCGAACACAAGGAACTTCAAACGGTGGAAGAAGCAGTTGATTTAGTTGATAAATGCATTGTAGAAATTCCGGTTGTGGCACCTCCGAATTTTGTGATCAAGATTGTTGACAAAGACTGGACAAGGGAATACACATCAAGACCGAATTCAAGAAACTTCAAACAGAGAAGCTGAGACATCTTTGATAGATTCGTGCCATGCGTATTCCCTTGCCCCGTCTTTGTCAACAATATTGATCACCAAATTCGAAGGTGCCACAACCAGCCTCAATCGAATTACTACTATGAATTTATCAACCAAATCAACTGCTTCTTCCACTGATATGTCACTGCGATACAACATGTCCATTGTTGAAAGTGAAAAGTAGGAGTCGTAACCGAATACAGCCTTCTCAACCTTGTGGTAGGTAGCAATGCCATCGATGTAGTAGAGGGATGGACCTGTCTCTTTGTCGTAACCAGCCAATAGGATGTTCACTGAGTACGGGGTCTAAAACATCAAAACTCACAATTAGTTAAGTAATATCAAGAAAATTTGTACAGCTACTAGCCTACTACATATAATATAAAGATAGCCAGTTCTGTTTCCACTCGACTCGCATTATATAATAATCTTTCTACAACTGTACGTATAGTCGGAGTGTCACACAAAGAGACAATCTTAGTATAGAGAAGACAATCTTAGTGTAGAAACTATTGTTTAGTGCATGCCTTGCAAGCTAACCACCTTTCATATGTAAGTAATAAAAAGGTTAACTTTTAAGAGAAAGCTAAATGTTGTTTGGTGTACTGGGAAAAGCTATTTTTAGGTTGATACACCGATATGAAGGTAAAAAATGGCACAAAATCAAAAATATAAACTATAAACCCTAAGAATGTTTATTTGACGAAACTTGATAGAGACGAGTTTGATACAATCATTGTGAAAATATAATGGAAAAAAGAGAAGAGTTTTGATACAGTCATTGTGAAAATATAATGGAAAAAAGAGACGAAAAATACAACATTACAAAAGGTTTACGAAAATAGCTTTTAAGTTGTAAATTTTTAGGCTTTTTTATTTTATTTTAAGCGAAAAAGTATGTAATAGCCTAGCCTTCTTAACAGAAAAACACTATGAAAACTAATTTTATTTAAGCCTACAAAACTATAGACGAAACAAATTTGTTTATGGACAGGACAGGTAAATAAATTTCATCCTACTCCTACTCCCACTTCTGAAATCCACAAATAAGTTTGAACCCATACCCAACACAGTACTTTAAAAAAAATGCCAGTAGTTGTTAAACCCCGAAAAAATTGACGTCCTGGACCAATTTACTGAGATATTATGTGGAAACAATAAATAATCATATTCAAAAGAGATTCATAGTCCATGCACCATTATACATATTAGCTTTTATTAGTTTAGCCACTCCAAGAACTTAAGATGAAGCTATAGCTGCTAGAGGATTATTTTTCCTGATTTCCATCATGTAACCAGCTATATCAAGATTCATGAACAATGGAATCAGTTGAGTAACCCAAAGGTATGTGGAAACATGTAAATTATTCAAAAAGCACCTAGAGAGTTTAGCTTCGTAATGCAATTGTTAGAAGCCTAAATATTGAGATGAAGGGTGTTTCCTAAATCACATTGTTCAATAGAATCTTCATCTGATTTTAGAAAACAGCAATAATATAAGCTCTTAAAACCCCCATCATCTCAAAACAAAGATCATATAAAACCCTAACATTCAGGCAAGCAAACTAACTAGAACCTAACATTGCATCTTCAACAAAACAAAAAGCTTGAAAACCCAGAAGAAATTTAAAATCGAAAAAATAAAATGGGAGAAAAATCCGAACCTTCCTCGAAGCAGTAGCAAGTTCACCACGTCTGAAATTAGCAACATCAGCAGTGGTCAAAGCCTCAAAGGGATACCATTCTTATACCGGTACAAAGCCACGTTCTTATGTGCAAACTCCGTAAACTGAACTCTGCATCCATAAAATAAAATGAATCTCAAATATATAAGACATTTATAAAGAGAAAAAACTAGAGAGAGAAGCTTAAGATACTTACCGATCGCCAGCCTCTCCATTAAAGGCGATTAGCTTGTTAGAATCGAGTACAATCTTGTCCTCGTTCGTTTTGTGGACGAACCGAAAACACACTCCATTTTTTTTTTAAGTTTAGTGGATTTTGATTTTGGTTAACTATTTAGAGAAAAAAAAAAAGAAGGAAGAATTAAAGGGATAAAATGTCGAGGGAAATTGCTAAAAAAATAGCCAAAACTACTCCGTGAAATTGTATTTTTAACTTTTTATATATTTATAAAATTATTATTTATTAAAATAAATTTCAAAAATCTTAAATTTTATTTATTCCATTTATTTACATTTTATACAAAATTTGTATTCATTAAAAAAACCTTTAAAAAATAATCATTTATTTTTTACGCAATTTCACGGAGTAATTTTGGTAGCTTTTTTAGCAATTTCCAATGTTGAGATCTAAATAGAATCCGACGAACGAGTTTTTTTCCAAAAAAACTGAGTTTTTCTCCGAGGAAAATAAAATTAAGGCGGGTCAAAATAATATTTTTTGAAATGTGATATAGCGAAATCTTTTTTTTTTAAAAAACGACATCCCATTGATTACAGATTTTTCATTTATATATATATATAGATTTGCTAAAAAAAAAGTTAGTTTCACTCCGTGAAGTCGCATGTTTTGAATTTTAAAAATTACTCCGTGAAGTTATTTTTTTTGACGATTTTGTCTTTCACGAAATCGTATAAATAGAAGAAATTACTCCGTGAAGTTATCATAATTTCCAAAAAAATACAATTTCTCTACGTTCTTTCTACTTTCTTTCTCTAAACATAAAGAACTAAAACTAAAAAGTCAACACTATCTTTATCAATTAAAATGTTACTCCTTGCGTTCAAAACCACTTAATCATATATCATAACACTTAAATAACTTATTTGCAAAAAAAAACATTTACATCTTAGTTATTAGAAAGGTTTCTCAAACCATAATGGGTATTTTGTTTTAGTGTAAATAGATATCGTTTTTAGTTAGTATAAGTTTTTAGTAAGTGATAACCTACTAAAAAAATTACAAAAAAAGACAAAATTAAAAGATAAATGTTAGAAAATTAGAAAAAAATGATACAGGTCTGTCCGCCAACGCAATGGCGGACACGATGGTGCTGACGCCATTGCATGACGGAAACAGGGGGTCTGTCCGCCATTGTCTGGCGGACACACCTCCGTGCAATAGCGGACAGACCCCCTTATTTCCGACATGCAATGGCGGCAGCACCATCGTGTCCGCCATTTGCCCGGCGGAAAGTATCATCTTCTTCGACAGGATGATGACGAAGAACACCACCTAGACGCCATCGTATGGCGGAAACAAACATTTTTTTTTATTTTATTTTTAAAATTAATTTTTCAAAAAGAACAGAAAGATAGAATGGTTCATGTTCATGTTGGTTTGTAGAAAAACAAGTTTCGTTACCATTTCGACAAGTATTTTTAAATTTTACAAAGTTGAAAAAAGAAGAGTTTTGGTTAGTTTAAGTTTTGAATTTTTATGATTTTAGTGAGTTTTAGGAAGTAAAATGTTTGGTCATGGTATGTTTTCTGTTTTGCAACTTCATGAAGTAAATAATGGCATAAAACGTAATTAAATGAACTTTTAAGGATTTTTTAGGTTTTTTGCCTAGTGGCAATTTTGTAAATATTGAAAAACAGAAAAATGCGACTTCACGCAGTAGTTTTGCCTTTTTTTTAGCAATTCCCATATATATATAACCTATTCTTTTTTGAAAAGTCAACTACAAATCCATCGAGAACTCCGACCTTCCATCATTAACAAAAATTTAAAATTTCAGTTTTTCCAAATCGAACCTTAAGAACTTATTTAGAGTTTAATATTTTGTTTTCAATTAAGATAGGTATTTTTACTCATATTTAGAGCTCTTTTGTTCGCAAAAATCGATACTTTTTATGTTTGGAGTTGTTTTTTTCTAAATTCTAGTTAGTTTTATAGGTTAAGTTAGTTGACTATCTACGATTTGGATGTAATTTGGTTAGATTTACCTTAGTTTTTTAAGGTTTAGGATTCTGGCACATGGTTGCAAATGCATTTCCAAACATGTTGTGTGCGTGCATTCGGTATTTCAATGCAACTATATTGCGTGGAAATGTCAGATTCACGCATGATACGTGTGTGCATTTGGTATTTCAAGGTATCATGTGTGCATTCAGTATTTCAAGGTATCCAGTGCGTGACGAAATGCATTAACAGTCATGGATGTTTGAAAATCGCTTAAATAAATATTTTGGAAGAGATTCTATGGATATTAGTATATTTTGGCGGTTAGGGTTAATGTTTGAGAGTGGGTAGTGGAAGTGGCTGATCTAAAATGTGCGTATTTATGCTGAAATTAGAGTTTTTATACGTTAAGGGTATTTTAATCATCTCAAGTTATTGTAAATATTTTTTTAATTTGAAAGTCTCATTCTCACAAATAGGATCTCATTATAGCCTTACTCAAAAAGTGGTATTATTTCCATTATTTATCATATTTTGAAAATGGGTGTATGAGCTTCTTTTGATTTTATTTTGGAAGTTTTTGTCTTTTTTTCGCATGTATAATTGGATTTGTTTTTCACATATTTGTTATCTAATTATAGATTTTAAACGTTTACTATTACGTATTTTTATAAAATAATATCTTTAATTTTTATTTTAGTAAAAGTGAAGAAAGATACAAAAGACATAGAATTGTTTTTAATCTATATTTTCAGTTAAAGATTTAAATGATAATATTGTTTAAGAGAGTTATTTTTTAGCCAGTTTTGATGTTCAAAAAGATAATGAGTATCATCGTAAATAAGTATGCTTAAAAGAAAGTGTGAGTTACCAAATAGTATTCAATCAATTTTTTGTTATCAGCTAATATTAAAAAGTAATATTTCAAATCGTAACTCGGGAAACAAAATCGGAAAGTATCATTGAGTTTGTTTTTTTCGGACGAACAAAACTAGATCCATGAATGATTTTATTTTAATTTTTTTTGCCAAACCCAATTAGGCTAATGCATGGCTCACGTCTTGCATAATCCAGTAGTAAATGTCTCACATCTCTCTTTTACATCATGTTTTGTCTCGTATCTCTCTAGTAATACATGTCTCACATCTCTCTATATATCATATCTTGTCTCACGTCTCTTTATTTCATCATGTACTATCTCTAGTCCATCGTCTCTCTTCTCACGTCTCACATCTCGCATCATCTATAAGTATATGTCTCGCATATTTCTATAACATTATGTCTTGTCTTGCATATCTCTACTTATACATGTCTGACGTCGCTCTATTACATCATTCATTATCTCGCATATCTCTATTATATCATGCATTGTATTGCATATCTCTATTACATCATGCATTTTCTCTCGTATCTCGTCTATCATCTCTTTTATCGCGTCTTGCATCTCACATCCCGTATCATCTAGTAGTACATGTCTCGCATCTCTATGTTATATTAGGCCTTGTCTCATATCTCTCAAGTAATACATATCTCACATCTTTTGATTACATTATGCATTATCTCGTATCTCTCTATTACATCATGCACTGTCTCGTATCTCTTTATTACGTCATGCATTATATCGCGTATATCATCTTTTATCTCTTGTCTCTATTCTCGTGTCTCGCATCTCGCATCTTGTATAATCCAGTATTATATGTTTTGCATCTCTATATTACATCATATCTTGTCTTGCATCTCTCTAGTGGTACATGTTGCACATCTCTCTATTATATTATGTTTTGTCTCGCATCTCTCTAGTAATACATATCTCACATATCTTTTTTACAATAGGAATTATCTTACACATCTCTATTACATTATGTATCATATCTTGTTTGTATATGTCTTGCAACTTCCTATTAGATCATGCCTTGTCTCGCATCTCACATAATCTAGTGGCACATTTCTCATATATTTCTATTACATTATGTTGTGTCTCGCATCTCTCTATTAGTACATGTCTCATATCTCTTTATCACATCATACATTATCGCGCATCTCTCACGTAGTACATGTCTTGCATATCATTTATAACATGCTTCGTATTGCGTCTCGTGTCTTTCAGTATTACATATCTCACATATCTCTATTACATCATGTATTGTCTCATATCTCTCATATAACATCATGCATAATCTTTTGTCTATCGTTTCTCGTCTCTCGTCTTTTGTCTTTTGTCTCTCGTATATCGTTTCTCATCTCTCGTCTCTCGTATCATGTCCATCGCCTCTCATCTCTCATCTCTTGTATCTCGTGTCGTGTCTCTCGTATCTCGTTTCTTAGTAATACATGTCCCACAGTTCAATATTACATCATATCTTATCTCGCATCTCTCAATTATAGCAAGCCGTGTCTTGTATCTCATCTCATCCATCTGTACAAGTCTCATATCTAACTATTACATCATACATAGTCTCACATCTCGCATTCCTTATAAGCCTCGTCTGGCACCATGCATTTAAAAAAAATATAAATTTAACCATGGTCTCGCACTTAAGGAAGAAAAAATTTATCTAAGTGTGAGATACGAGATACAAGACTATGGCATACTTAAGTGTGAGATGCGAGACTAGGTATACGCAATGCAAGACCAACCTAATTGGGTCTGGTGAAAAAAAATAAAATAAAAAGCATTCATTCATGGATATGGTTTTGTTCTTTTTAAGAAAATAAATTGATGGTACTTTCAGATTTTATTTCCAAGCTATCGTTTGAAGGATACAAACTTTATTTTTTTTAAAGAGAGAAAATGATGTGGCATGTGATGAATCATGGTTATTTGGGGTGTTATGAAAAATCATGGATATTAGGTGGGAGTTAAGTATCATATTTGGATATTGAGTATTTATTATTGATATTTAGAGTATTAAATGACAGTAAAGTTTGGTTTTTGGGTACCTTTGGATTCAATATCCTAAAAAATAATTTTTATTTAATATAGTAGCATTTTTGTTTTTTAATTAATAAAAAAAATATTATTGAAAAAAATATATCGAAACCTAATTCATATTCATTTATATTTTATGTGACTATTTACTCCAAATAGTTCTATAATATAAATTTACAAAACATAATATTTAAATTATCTTAAATATATATTTCTTAAAAATTGGATGAAATATTGAAAGATGTTTTTCTGTTAGAGATCATAATGTCCACAGAAGAGGTGCGCTTAATTTTTTATTTTTATTTTTAAAAATAAGTTAGGTTTTTAAAAAACGTATAAAGAGATAAATTTCATCCACAAATATGGACATAAAGTGTATTTTTGCCACACATGACGAATAATATGAAGTTCTTCGCCATTTTGACTCACAAAGAACACATACCATGTCCACCAAAATGTATAGATAAATAGTTTCATTGTTGTCGCGGATGATTTTTAATTAAAATTTTACCTTTTTAGTCCAAATATCGTCAAAATTAGTAACTTGTGATTTTCCAAAAAAAAGTCTTTTGATATATATATATATATATATGAGAATAATAGATAATATTTCTCTAACCGCTTACATATTCAGTTAAGTGTATCTTTAACTTATATTAAATAGATACTTACATGCTTTGATAATATTATGAGCCATTTGGTTCGTGTTGGACTAATTACGCCCTTATCAGTAACCCATATTCTTGATGAGAGAAATGAAGGAAGAGTAGTTTTATCATTGAGTGGATCATTTCTTTATCTTTTACTAAGGCACGCATTGCTTATCTATTGCATCTTTCGTTTTTTCCGAAGCATCGTTTGTCCTTTATTTGCATTTCTTGAGCTATGTTTAGTTTCTTGAATTTTATCATTGGTTCAGGTATTTTGGCTTGTCGGTGATGCTTCAAAGATTTGTTGTTTTATAAAATACTTATCTTTGCTACAACTTTTTTTGCTTCAGCCATTTTTGTTTATCTAGATATCTGATTTTTCCCTAGCATTATTGCATATGTATTCGAGTAGCCCCCTAGCCTATAATAAAAGATGATGGAAATAATATTAGTTTGAAGTAATTCATTCTTATATTTTTGTTTTAGAGTTTTTTATAGCTCTCATATTCCTTTTTAAAGACTGAAAGTAATGCTATACAACCAAAGTATACATTTCGGGCGAAGAAAGTTATTGTATGTTTGGTGAATTGTAAATTATAATATTTGTGTATTTATTACAATGTGTGTTTAAGAGAGATATTTTACTTCAAAGTAATTATATATTTCGATTTTATATTTATTTATTAACTCCCTTAGTCAATCTTAAAGGAAAGTTAACTTGTTCTTTATTGGCTGCGTTAGAGTAATTTTTCTAATTTCAACTAAGGATAGTTACAAATAATATAAATATTGTGACAAATTTTATTTTTGTTTCAAAATAATTATACACTTGAATGATGGATTGATTTTGACTTAAATGTTTACATGTGCAAGTGATCTATACAATTCTGAAAAATGTTAATAGTGTGTTTACCGTTATGTGCGCGTAAACATTTTATCTTTCTTAATCACTTCATTTTTTTGTTTGTATGCTTGCTGTATTTCTCATGACAGATATGGGTCGTTAATTTTAATCGAATATCTACGACTAGGATTTTAATTCTTCTCTACTCTATTAAATACTCATTTCTCGAGTCACTTGAATTTTTGTCCTATTATTTCCACTTTCTTTACTGTTTTCCTCATGTTTGTTAATTTGTTATAACTAAGTAAAAAATTCATATATTTCTTGAAGTTTCTCTTATAAAAAGTAATCAATTTTCTTAATCAATACTTATATTATTCAAGTATGGTTTCTTTCATCGTTCAATATACCAACCTTCCAACATATTGGTGAATAGCTTGAATAAGAAACAAAATATTGAATTTATAATGAATTCCTACTCATTGCTCTCGGATGTTGAAGTTTTTCATAAGTTTGATTATTGGTTCATTACTCATGATGTCCATCTTCGTTTTTCCAAAAAAAAAGATACTTTAGTAGATGCTCTCCATAATGAGGTAGTTTTCTTATTTTATACTCTTAATCACGGATTTTGATTTCTACTCGATAGTGACATTGTTTAGTTTTACCACTTGATTTAAAATTTTCTCAATCCAATTAACTCCTCAATTTCGGCTTTTAATTTTCGACGATTATTTTATCAAGAAAGATGTTTGGATATTTTTTTCGTAAACATTTGTGTCCATTATCAATTTATTAGGTTGGGAAGACAATCTATTCTTCTAAATTCTTGTATTTCTGTTGTTCCGATAATTATTGACCATCTAAACTGATAGAAGTGAGCCTACATGGCTTATGAGTACTTTATTCAGTGAATGTGTTCAGCGAAATATTCATGTGAGGAAGTTCACATACTTCATCAATATGTTGTTGATTCTTCCACATAGTCACCTGCTACCATAATTTCTCTTAGCAGTTCTTTATTTCCGTTTGAGGTTCTCCCTCTATTGGAATCCAATAGTAATGTCTCTTCTAATAGTGTCATGGTTTTTCATGTTTTCAACCATACGGGTTCTGAAGTTTTTGCTTCATCTTCTATTGTTCTTTCCGGTGATCGGATTATTGAGGTTATTTATTAGTATTGTGTTATTCTTGAACATATGTTTTTTCATTTTTGTTTTTGTCCTTTGGAAGCTTTAATATTATTACTTCTTTTTTTTACTTGACTCTGTGTCTGTTTTTCGTATTATTTTTCTTATAATTCCCTATTTTGTTTACATCTTATTTTCAATAGGTTGATACCGTGTCATCACACCTCGGTGAACCCCTGGGATCAATCACGAGATCTTTAGGTTCTTTTGGATGGTGCTTTCTCTTCTATTGATGAAATAACTGATCTGAAAGATACTCTCTTATATAGTGCTGAGAGAGAGAATATTGCAAAAAATACTTAATGAAAGCCTAAAGAAGGAGAAGTTTTTTATCTTTTCAGTTAAAATCTCAAGCTCATATTTTTAATGATAAGTCTCTTGCTTTATAAAAAAACCAAAGTCAGCTTTACTAACCTTTCTATCGAATGTTTCTGTGTTGAAGGCTATGCATACAAGTTTTCATAATTTCTTGCAAAATTAAAATCTAAAGTATATATTACCTCTTCTATGTTAAAGGACGTGTACGAAGACTTGACTTCTTTGTAAACCATGTATATTTTATTTTATCAACGTATATGTGCTATAAATTGTATTTTTTCTACTCTTACCGAAATGTATTATTGTGATTGTTAACTTGATTTTATTTTTCCAGGGTTGAGTATAGTGGATGTCAAGTTTCTCATGATTGTTCTCAAGATAAAAAGGGGGAGTGGTTTTCATAAGAATACACCCGAGATAGAGGGTACCTTAATAATCGATGATGTTTCTTCACTTCATCTAGATTTTCCTTGAGCATTGTATATAATTTGTAATTATATCATCTATTTTCCATTTTGTTGTATTTACTTTTTCAACAATTTTTTTTGTATGACTTGTTTTTATAAACGACTACTCTTTTATATTTTTTATGTATAAGTGTTTGTGTCTATGATACCTCTTGCATTCTCTATCATTCTACTAATTGATCATGTGAATTAGGTTGAGAATTGTATGACTCCATGGTAGAGATTTTATCTTTTTAAGAAGATATAACTTTTTAGTACGGCTTAACTATTGATTATGCATCTATTTGTTATTATCATTTGCCAGGAATTGTGATACTTGATCATTATTTTTATTATCCATGTTGGGATTTATGATTCTTTTATCATCTCAAGCATATTCATTTTTCTAGGGAGTTTTGATTCCCACTTAAGTAATTTATTGGTTTTTATGTATTTGCTTATAGACTTTTTTTCTTGAGTTACTCCGAGGTGCATTTTCCCTTTGAGTATTTTTACATTCATAACTTAATGAACTTTTAGCTTTATCATTTTTGATATTATGCATTTGGAAATTTTTGAAGTTTCATTTGCTTCAGATATTTATTTTGTTGCACTTATTTATTATTTTCACTATATCAAATAAGAGATGAACCAAAGTTTTGGCAAGGAAAATGTTTTATTAATGTTGAATTCCTCATCAAAACTTTCTCACGCCACCAAAAGAGGAAATAGTGCTCCATAGTTTAATAAATATGATTTACATGAGTAGTAAGGTACAAGTTCTCCAGTCTGCAGGGCTATGATAGAGTTTCGAATGCTCTATGTTTTAAGGTGGCAAACTTTCTTTTTTTCTCCATCCAGCATCATGTATGTTCACGGATTGATTTTTGATTCGACTACAAATGGTCCTTCCCAAGTTGGGTTTAGTTTTCCAAGTTTTTTATCTTGTGTATGCTGAAATATTCTTCTTATTACTTTGTCCCTTGGTCCGAAACTCGTGAATTTGAACTTATATATATTCCTTATCAATGCCTTATAGTGCTCTCATCAAAGGTGTGTGTTGATCCTTCTTTCTTCAACTATGTTGACCACAATGTTCTTATTTTGAAAACGGGTTTCCTCATTGTAAGTTATAACCCTTTGAGATGGTGTAATTATTTATATTGGTACTACAATCTCCATACCATATATCATGGAAAATTGTGTTTCTTTTGTGGCATTCTTGATGTCGTTCGGTAAGACCATATAATGTCTTGCTGGGTCTCAAGAAATTTTTTTGTTACTTCATCAAACATATTTTTGATTCCCTTAATTATCATTTTGTTAGTCAAATATGCTTGAAGATGAAAAAATGAGAAGAATGTATTTTCTTAATTTGCCTATTTGTGCAGTATTGTGACAATATCATTTTAGAATTGCATTCCATTTTTGGTGGTGATAACTCTTGGGATATTATATATGCAACATATACTTTCTTTAAAAAAAATTATCTCTCTTATCGTTATGTGTTGCACCACTTTTACTTCTACTAATTTGGAAAAGTAATCTACAATGAAATGACATTTGTTACTGTTTTCAATAATACTATCAGAAGTTGAATTGAATTATAAAATATTTGACATGTAATACATGTTCTCACCTTTTTTTGTTTATCATTATTAGTAGTCAATAATAGCCTTATAGAAATATTCTTTTAATTAAATCCTTATATACGCAATGAGAGCCTCCTTATCTCTCGTGTAACTCTTCCATTAGAGTGTTTCATTCATGCTTAAACATCTTAAAAGGGTTGTGAAAATCCTTTTTTGTACATTATGTTTGTTATCTGGTGTGAATTATTTCTGATTGAAGGGTATTTTGGGAAAGAGTTTTGGGATTTAATGTTTAGTGTAAAATGTAAAGAGATAAGAGATGTGTATACTACCAGTAAATTTTTATCACCCCCATTAATGAAAGTAGTTGGCGTATTTATACTCATTTAATGAAATGTGGGTCTTCCGGGTCGGATCATGGGCTTGGGTTAAGTTTAAAAACCCATAAGCCCAATAGATGAATTGACTAACAACTAGCTGAGTCACGTTCCACTTAGTTATGCTGTTCGGTGGGGCATGTTACTAGATATGTCTGAACTGCCCTCCGGATATATACAATAGTCAGTGTCAAAGAAATCCGACCTCATCAATAGTCCATTTAGGTCTTACAAAGATACTTGGGAAGAGCTAATTCGAAAAATAAAACTTAGTATGTATCCAAGGTGAAGTCCGATCCCACATTTGTATCTGAACTAAATCTTGATCAAATTCGAAGACATTAACTTGCAGTTATGAATTCTAAAAGTCAGTTTTTTTGAAGTGGGGCACGTGTCGAGTTTTGGTTCGACCTCTGAGCCATTTTTCTCCTAGATTCTTGTACCTACTTGGCTAAAAAGTAACTTAGGGTGTAATCTTCATACTTCATAACCTCTAATCATTACTTTGATTGATTCATCGTCCCCTAGGTGAAAGTCCCACATCTTCATCTCTATTTAAACGAGTTCCATTGTTTATCTTTCTGAAAATACAAAACTTTCCAGAGAGAGCAACCTTGATAATCTCTTAAACTTGTGTCTGGTTAGATTATATATTCACAACCATAAACGCATTGGTGAAAGGAGGTTGGTTAAACTTATCCGATTTGGAAAGAGCCAGAAGAGACGCAAGAATCGCAGCTGGGCTCCCTGCCTCTCTTGGTGGAGAAATCAGTCAATCAAAACCAAAAACAGACAAGAGCTCATCATCATCAGAGATATCAAAAGTTAGAAAATAATCTTTTATCCCAACCCTATCTCTCTTAGAATCAGGGTCTTCAGTTCAAGAATTCATCCCTCGCATGATAACTCGCCTATCTAAGCCAAAAGTACTCCCTCTTCTTCGAAACCTGCTAGTTCGGAGACAATAAAGCCCCCAAAAGATTTTAAACCGTTCGAACAACAGTATGAAGAGGGACAATATGGAAGACACTCGCTTTAAGACGTCCGGACACACAGAAGATAACGCAGCAGACCGGACAAACAAAGTGAAAGTGGGTCTGCCCAACACTGAGTCACTTCCGGAGTGCCTGGAAGGGAAAATGGGGCCAAACTTTCACAAGGTTAGTGCAAAATATTTAATAGATCTTCAGAATATTTCTTATAGATACACCCATAGTGCTGAGTTGGGTCGGATCCGAACAAAATGGGGCTTTCCCGATTCTGTTAAAATGAGAATTCCACTCACTTCGGAAACCCCCATGGACTGTAAATCCCATGAGTTGGTGTTATATACTGATGTGATCAATTGGGGCCTTCAGTTTCCTTTGGACCCAGAAATAATCAGGTATTTCCACCTAATAAAGTTATATCCAAGTCAACAGAGCCCAAACGCATGGTACACTTTGCTGGCCAGTATAATTGCATCTAGACTGTCATAGATTCATCTATCCATGGAGTAATTTGCTGCCGTGTCTGGTCTATGCAGAAACCACCATATCTTTTTTTACCATTACAATATGGGTAATGACTACAAGGTGGTAAATGATCTTTTGGAGTCCAAGAAGCCACAGAGGACTCAAATTCTTTTTTATTAGCGGAGCGTAGGAGAATGGCAGAAAGATAAACTCCACTATTAATCCTGCCAACTGACGAGCCATTGGAAAAGTTCAAGTAATATATGTTTGTATTTTTATTAGTTTCTAAATGCTATGTTAATATTCTGAACTAACTATTGTGTTTTCTTGTAGTATTTTAAAAAAACATTCCAGAGCATTTAGAGGCAGGCCAAGCTACCTGTACCAGGCTAAATGAATAGGCATCGGAGAAATAAGGATTGGGTTTCCACAACTGCTTTACTTCTGGAACTTTGTGAGCTCTCACCTTTGGAATACTATGGGGAGTAGGGACCTTACTTGGGAGCAGCTAACCACTGCTCTTCATGCAAATGTTAACAAAGCCCCTATTCACCTAAACAAGATCAAGAACAAGAAGAAGAAGAAACTAAAGCTGACTGATCTCAACAGGTCTCCGAAGGGGTTAGTACAGAGCACCAAGGAGAAATCAATGATGCTTTACTGGAGGCAGTTGAGGTCACAGTGAAGAAAGCTGGCGGATCGGATCATCCGCCCCAAATTACAATGAAAGATCATAAGAGGTGCAAAAAGAGCAGTGGCGAAAGAGATGCAAAGAAGAAGAAAAGTAACCTAGGATTAGAGATGGTACTTTGTCCTAACGAACTTCCTCCTTCCGCTCCTACTGATCTTCCTCCTTCCAATTCTGCTGATCTTCTTCCACAAGAATAAATTCCACTTAACCCTCACTCTCAAACATTCCTACCGGCCGAACAAGGAACTGCTGAAGGAAATGTTAATTTGGATGTGTTTCAAAACATGTACTTCAGTGACTTGGACAAAGATGACTTGGAATGGACTTTTCTTCATGCCTTTGTGGCCAATGAAATTACCCATAATGGTGAGTCGTACGAGATATCAAGTGAGCAAGATGATCTGAGCCATACCCTCTTGGGTTACATCCGCCCGATAGTTGACCTAGAAAGGCAAGTAATAGAACAAACAACGACCATAACTTCCCTAACCACAGAAAACCAAGGCTTGAAGAATGATCTCTCCAATGATCAACAAAGTATAGAAGCCTTAAAAAAGGAAAAAGAGGACTTCGCTACCGAATTGCGCCAGTAAAAAAGTGCTCAACATGATCTTTAAACCAAGTATTCTGGACTGGAAACTTCTGCCTCTACCGAGATCAAAACGTTGAAGGAGCAACAAGCTTCTAGTGCCAGTACTATCAAAAATTTATCTGCTACTTTGGGGAGGCTTCTCAAGGAGAAGACAGATGAGAATGCTTCTTTAATAAGCAAGCAAGCCCAAGAGATAGCTGTAGAAATATAGAACTATGCTACTGGAGTGGTAGATTCTTTGGAGAAAAGAGATGAAGGGGTCAAATCGGACATGGTTTTGCTATTCCATGAGACGTTTTCGAAGAGGACCCTTGTCATTTGTGGAAATATGTACCGTAAGAGGAGATCCCTTTCCATACCATTGCGGATGGTGACAATCATAGTTATTCAAGTGGAGAAGACTCTGATGAAGGAACTAGAGAAACCGGAGGGAACAAGCCCTAAGGTTATAATGTTATGTTATGTTTTTTAAAAACAAAAGTCCTTGGACGACCAAGACATTTTGTTGTGTTTTTTGAAGTCATGTCTTATGAACCAAAGTCCTTAAATGGTCAAAGAATTTTACAAATTGCGGATCAGACTTATTCCGATCAAGTTTTAATATTGCATCTTTCTTTTGTACGAACTCCATTGTCTTATTACAATTAAAGATCTAAGTAGTTTTCAATATTTCCGATTTGTTAAATAAGTGTTTAATAAACATTTAATGACTCCAATTATAAATGTTTAATAAATTGATCAAGTATTTAACAAATCTGATCAACTCGTTTTTAATATTTCCGATTTGTTAAATAAGTGTTTAGTAAGCATTGAATGACTCCAATCACAAGTGTTTAATAATTGTGATCAAGTAGTTAACAAAGTCGATCAACTCAAAGATACTTCATTTGAGAGCCGAGGTGTTTAATGAGTATTTAATTTATCTGATTGCCTCATACTATGCTCAAGAATTTTGCACCAGACTTTTGAAGAAGGCATAAGATATCATTGAAAAACCCAGACACCTCGTTAAAACCTCCATGTGCCACCAGGGTAGGAAAGAGTATGCCCTCCTAATATTTACATTGAAGTATAATAAAGGTAAATATTAACAAAATAATTCTATTCTAAGTATAACCCGAGGTGTTCAATGTTCCATGGGTGCCTCAATGTTTAGCTTTATTTTTCTTGAAGTCCATATGTCCCTGGCTTGATTGTTACACATACCACATAGGGACCTTCCCAGTTTGGAGCCAGTTTTCCAAACTGTTTTTCTTTAGTGTGCAAAAATACTTTTCTCAAGACTTTATCTCCCGATTGAAAATCTCTTCTTTCAACATTGGACACAAATCTGCTTCTTATTAAACCCTGATAGTATGTTGTTCTTAAATGTGCTTTGACTCTTTTCTCTTCAATCAAGTCCAACTGATTCCTAACTGCCATATTATTGGATATTTTGGAATCTGAAAGATGGTAAAGTAGCTTCTATGGGTGTGATTGCATCCATCTCATACACGAGAGCAAAAGGGGATTCTTGTGTAGCAATCCGAGGAGTAGTTTGGTAAGCCCACAATACGTCTTGCAAATAACTTGGCCACTTCCCTACATCTCCTTTCAGATTCTTTTTTAGCTCGTACAAGATCGTTCGATTAGAAAATTCAGCTTTCCCATTTTCTTGAGGGTGGAATGGAGAGGAAAAGTAGTGTTGAGTTCCTCTGGAAGTGCAAAACATCTCCATGTCTTTATTATCAAATTGTGACCCATTATCTGTAGTGATATTCTGGGGAACTCCAAATCTGCAACATATGTTGGATATAATGAATTTTATAGCTGCCTTAGAAGTGTTCCAACTAAAGGAGCTTCCTCTATCCACTTAGAGAAGTAGTCAATTGCCACTATTATTCTTCGCTATCGACCGGATGCCATGGGAAAAGGCCCAACCAAATTCATCCCCCATCTATCAAAAGGTATTGGTTCAGCTATGGAATCCCTAGGAACTCTTGACACATGGACTTCGTTCCTATATTTCTGGCAAGGATCACACTTCTTGACCATATCTTTGGCATCTGTTATTATTGTTGACCAGTAGTACCCTGCTAACAAGACTCTTCTGGTTAAGGCCTTATAGCCACAATGTGCATTGCCTTCTCCATCATGCAGTTCAGATAAATTTTTTTGGGATTCTTCAAATCCTAAACAACACAAGACAGGTCTGCTAAATGATTTCTTATACATAATTTCTTCTAACACCAGGAAGCCATGAGCTTTGTATTTAATTTTCTTAGCCAGGGATTTATCCAGAGGTAAAATTCCATCGTAAATAAACTAAAAAATATCATACCTCGAGTCTTTGGGTTGAATGAAAAATATGCTCATAATCTCCTCATTTTTGTTACCCTTTTATTGGCTTGAGTCTATTGATGGACACTCTATCATCAAAATCCATGGGGTGAGATTCAGAATAGACTACGGTTGCTAAAGAGTCAGCCACAGTATTCTCCGATCTAGGGATATGTTAATATTGGATATTTTTGAAATTTGTAGTAACTTCTCTCAGTACGAGAAAATATTTTATCAATTGTTTCTTCTTTGTCTCAGATTTCCCCAGAGCATGTTGAATAAGTAATTGGGAGTCACTCATTAGTCGAACTCTTTTTGGCCCAGATCTAAGAGCTAGTTTGAGTCCAGCTATAGCTGCTTCATATGCGGACTCATTCTTGGAGGCTCTGAAACCAAAACATATAGCTTGGTACATAGTATCACCATCGGGAGAATTTAAACCAATTCCAGCCCCACATCCCATAGTACTAGACCAGCCATCAATTTCAAGCTATCCATTCTTTATTAGACTGGTTCTCTTACATTTTCCCGGGGGGTCTATCAACATGAAACTTTACGAGTAAATTAGTAACTGATTGGGCCTTAACTGCAGTTCGGGGCAAAAATTCAATATCATAATCACCCAGCTCAATTGACCAATTGGTCATCCTGCTTGATATATCAACCTTTTGGAGAAAATTATTTAAAGGAAAAAATGTCCAGACGACAATGGTATGAGCCTGGAAGTATGGTCTCATTTTTCTAGCTACTATTACAAATGCCAAGGCCAAATTTTCTAACTTCAAACACCTTCTTTCAGCATCCAACAGACTTTTGCTAATATAATAAACCGGACTGGGGTAACCTCTCTTACTAGCACAAAACTTACTGCGTACTCTAATACAACTAAGTATATATAAATCGTCTCCCTAAACATGTTTAAAGAGTGTCTTAGGTGAAGACAAATGCTTCTTGATTTCAAGAAATGCTTGATCACATTACGGAGACCAATTAAAGTATTTGGCATTCCTTAATACCTGGAAAAATAGAGCACACTTGTATGATGATCTTGAAATAATCTTGTTCAACGCAGCCAAGTGTCTGGTTAATCTTTGAACTTGTTTAGTGCTTCGAGGAGGGTCCATAGCTAATAGAGCATTGAGCTGATCCGGATTAGGTTGAATCCTTTTTTCACTTATAACATAACCCAAGAACTTTCCAAACCGGACCCCAAAAACACATTTCTCAGGGTTTAATTTAAAATTGACAACCTCTAAATTAGAAAACGTTTCTTGAAGATCGGATATATGCGCATCTTCTTTAAGGCTCTTCACCATCATGTCATCTATGTAAACTTCCATATTTATGCCCATCTGACTAGAAAAAGCTTTATTCACTAACCTTTGATAGGTGGCCCCAACATTTTACAATCTGAATGACATCACTTTATAATAATGAAGACCTCTGTGTGATCCTGATCCTTCAGATATACTTGTATTTGGTTGTACCTTGAAAATGCATCCATGAAAGACAATAGTTTATTCCCAGAGGTAGAGTCCACTAACTGATCTATCCGGGGAATATGATAAGGATCTTTGGGACATGACCTATTAAGATCAGTGAAGTCAATACATATGCGCCATTTTCCATTCTTTTTCTTGACCAAAATAGGGTTGGCAGTCCATAATGGGTACTGAGATTCTTTTATGTGGCCCATTTTTGTCAAGCGATCAACTTCTTGAACAATTACACCTGTTTTTTCTTTAGAGAAGGAGCTTCTTCTTTGTACAACTGGTCCCACATCAGCTCGTACCGATAAATTATGACAAATTACATCAGCATGCACTCCGGTGATATCATCATTGCACCATGCAAATACATGTAGATTATCCGATAAAAAGATAGTAGCCTTTTGTTTCAAACTTGGTACCAATTTTAACACATTTTCCCTCAACTAGGGAATGAATTTCAACTTCCTCTATATGTATTATGACACTAGGAGCCTCTCTTGGATCATCAATTCCATTCTCATTAGTGGAAGGCTCCAATAACTTCTATTCTTTGTTAACCTTGACTACCTCCAAAAACTTCGAGCTAAGAGCTGTTGCATAGCATTCTCTAGCTACTTTCTGACTGTTACAGGAAATAAATTAGATGAATATCTAATTTATTTAGTATAATATATATTTAGTATAATATATATTGTAGTATATTTACTTAGTCAAATATTGAGTTAATATATATATATATATATATATATATTATACTAAATATATATTATACTAAATAAATTAGATATTAATCTAATTAATTTCCTGTAACACTGACTACTTCAGACAACACCCACTTGTCCCTCTATAGCCTATTTTAAGCATTAATGGACAGTAGAGGCCACATCATGCATCCTCGAGAGCCAGGATCTCCTAAATATCGCATTATAAGATGTTGGGCAGTCCACCACAACAAACAATACCCTCACCATTTTCTTGAAAAGCCCTCTGCCCAGCAATACTTCTTCCTCGAATTCTCCAATCACATTTTCCGAACTCCTTGTGAATCGTACAATAGTTCTGTTCAAACGTTGAATAACCGAGGGGTTTCTCATCTGTATATAGGAACTTAAAAATAAAATAAAATCCGAACTACCTGTGTTAATCAGGATTCGATGTATATAATTTTCTCCTATTGATGCCCCTATCACTGCAGCGTCTTCATGAGGTCCTCCAATGTCTCTTAGGTCATCCTCATTAAAAACTATGAAAGGAGCTGGAGTTTGGTATAGATGTGTGGACATCTTTCCATCCAATTGGATGGTCAAGCTGTTGACATGCCTTTTCCTTAAAGAACTTGAAGGTGCAGTCACAATGTCTCCCCCAAATATGGTTAAAGACTCAAAAAAATTAACCAAACCGAAAAAAGTAGTAGTCTTATCCATTATCACCCCTACCCGATTCCGAGTTGGATCTGGATCGAGGTACTCAGAATCCACATCAAATCTTTCGATAATTATCATAGCGTCCTCCTTCCTAGACGTTTTAGGAAGGATCGAAGGAGTAGTTTGGGGAGTATTGACATTGGATGGTGTATTATCCAGCCTGCTCCCCCTTGTTTTTAATATAGTTCCCCAATTTACCCATTTTAATGAGATTATGCACCTCTTTTTTCAAAGCTATGCAATCATGGTATCATGCCCAATGCCATTATGGTATTTACAGAAACAGGCACTTCGATTTTCTCTAGGACATTGTAACGCGACTAGATTTCTAAAGTGACCTTGGTTTTTAGTTTTGTCATACATCGTAGCCCCACTTTCTCCCAACTCAACAAACCACTCAAGTTGAACCCAAGGTACCCTTTTATTTCTAACCTGCTGGTTCTAGTTCTGGGTGGATTGATCCTGCCTAGGACGGTAAGATCCCTGTCCAGTTTCCTTAGATCTGTAACCGGACTGATTGGTTGTTTGAGGTGTTGTATTATAGTTTTGGATCTGATCTAGAGAGGCATTCTGGACTTCTTAGTCTCCTCAACATTAATTTGTTTCCCCACTTGATTTAACAACCCCCCAAAGGTCATAGCTTTCTTCCGGGTCACAGAATCAACCAAGTTGCCCGGATTGAAGCCCTGTCTGAGAGAAGAAATTACAACTTGTTCAAGCAATCTACTAACCCATTATTTGTATTTATAAACACGCTGATGTATTCTTTTATATAATTATTTGGCTCCTGGCCGCAATGTATGATCGTATCTCTATTACCTTTTAGCTATTTGCTTCCAACAAATTGCCTCTGAAAAGCAACCTAAAATATGTCAATTTTTTTATAGATCCCTGATGGAGACTATTATACCATTTGAGGACACTCCCTTTGAAGGTTTGAGAGAAATCCCTACATAGCAGCATGTCTTCATCGTCAAAGTTCATCATAAAGTTCTTAAATTTCTCAAGATAGTTGTCCGGAGCTTTACTCTCATCATACTTTTCAATCTTGGAACTGTCAAATCTTTTAGGAAGGTGTCTGAAGAGTATTTTTGCGGATAAAGGTGATTGTCTCCAATTTTGGCTACAACTAAACACGGTATCCTCATTCGGAGTAGCAAATATACCTGGTTCGGATTGGAAAGCAAAGGGATCAATTAGCGAACGGTCAATATGCTGATCAGCTGGACCCTTCATTTTTCCTTAATATTTCTTGAGTCTGCCATGTTTATCCCTCTCTCTTGAATGCTTCTTAGTAAGCCTTATTTTCTTTTTTAATAGTCCTTCATCACTGCTAGATGAGATTGACTCTTCAAGCTCCGCATCATCAGATGAACTGCTAGAAGATTCAGAAGTGGAGCTCTCTACCTGTTTGGATTGATGCGTTTTATTGGAGCTGAGATGAGTCTTCAGGGACTACTCATTCTCACCAGAATTATCAGTATCGTGAAGCGCCGACGCACCAGATATTTCTTTAACTCCTTTCTCTTCTTGTTTTAATGCCCTCAACGCCTCAATTTCAACCCTTAATTGATCTCGCTCCTCAATATTATACTCATTATTTTCTTTTGTTCCTTCCACCTCTCGAAGTGGAGTATTGTGTGCATTTGGATCCATTGGAAATATTTTTTCATTAATGTTTTTGAATTCATAATTCAGGCACCGTTGCCTCCCACCGTGGTCGCCAATTTTGTGTGAATTATTTCTGATTAAAAGGCATTTTGGGAAAGAGTTTTAGAAATTTAATGTTTAGTGTAAAATGTAGAGAGATAAGAGAGGTGTGTGCTAGTAGTAAATTTTTATCACCCCTATTAATGAAATTAGTTGGGGTATTTATACTCATTTAATGAACCATCGGCCTTCAGAGTCAGATCATGGGCTTAAGTTAAGTTTAAAAATAAGCCCAAGAGATGAAATGACTAGCAACTAGCTGAGTTACGTTCCACTTGGTTATAGTGTTCGGTGGGGCATGGTACTGGATATATCCGAACTATCCCTCCGGATATATACAATAGTTAATGTCAAAAAAATCCAACCTCATCAATAACAACTAGTGGGAATACACAAGTCCTAATCGAAAAAGATTCGATTACATCATCATCCGACAAGAGAAGTTTCAATTGAAGTGGAGTCATTTGGTGATGATAGAAATAAAATTCACTTCTCTACAAATGAGGCAGATGATTCAAATGTATTACAGGTAATAACTGGTAGCAGCAACATTCACAGTCCGGCTTCGTCAATTTGTGTCTTGAATCTCGACGAATCTAAAATATTTATAGTTCCAATTATATATTTATATATATATATATCATGGTACTATATCTGCTACAAAACAATACTGTTTGGATGTTTAAGATTTAAACAAAAAAACAATTAGGTTGTTTTTAAAGTTTAAAATAGAAAAAAGGGCACGAATAAGGCTACTGATCCTTTTGAGTTAAGTTTAGTTTTTTTAAAAAGGTGAAACTATACATTTAATATATATATATATATATATATATATATATCATTTTAATTATTTAAAAATAAGTGAAAGAGTGATGTTTGAAAAAAAATTACATCAGATAAAGAAAATTAATATTTGTAGAGGTTTCTACCATGGACTTCATTTATATAAGACTCGTTTTCAACATTACATGTTGGGAATATGGGGGCCCGGTCTGCATATTCCACCTCCGTATATAAGTAAGAACACAACCGATCTCAACACTAGTATGATATTGTCTGCTTTGGCACCCGAAGGCCCTCACGGCTTTGCATTTGGTCCACTACCAAAAGGCCTCATACTAGTTGAGGTATATTCTTACTTATATACCACTAATCATTCCCATGTATTAACGATGTGGGATGTGGAACTTTGGTCGCTACCCTAACAAATCCTCCTCTCGAACAAAGTACCACTTTAGCCTCCTCTCAATTGACATCCATCCGCTCACTCTAATCAGGTTGGGGCTGCCTGATCTCTAGAGCCTTTTACAGCGGATCTATCTGATCTCGACCATCCTGCCTTGTTCCTTAGCGCCACTCCAAACAAGTACCACTGTCTTGATACACTCCAATCAAGCCACACTACTTGATGATAAACGGGCACTTCAAACAAGGATCTCTCTTCTACAATCAAGCCACACTACTTGATGAGCAATGGGCACTCCAAACGAGGATCTCTCCAATCAAGCCACACTGCTTGATAAACCACGGGCACTCCAAACAAGGATCTCTAGAGCAGATCACCTTGAGCATGGCTACTAATTCATCATGTTCGACTAATGAGAATTTCACCCACATCACCCACCACATCGCGTACTGTCTGGGCCTGGAGCTTTGATACCACATGTTGGGAATATGAGGGTCCGATCTGCATATTCCGCCTCCGTATATAAGTAAGAACACAACCGATCTCAACACTAGTATGATATTGTCCGCTTTGGAACCTGAAGGCCCTCACGGCTTTGCATTTGGTCCACTACCAAAAGGCCTCATACTAGTTGAGGTATATTCTTACTTATATACCACTAATCATTCCCATGTATTAACGATGTGGGATGTGGAACTTTGGTCGCTACCCTAACAAAAGAGTGATGTTTGAAAAAAAATTACATCAGATAAAAAAAATTAATATTTGTAGAGGTTTCTACCATGGACTTCATTTATATAAGACTAGTTTTTCAACCATTACGCCATCAGAATTTCGATGATAGTTAAAGCACTAAAAAATATTCAGTATGAGTTAAAAGGAAATAAGTGTTATTTTCGAGGTTGTCTAGAATCAGAAGAGGTTCCTTATGTAAATATCAATGGGTTTATAATGAGCTTAATGCAAGTTAAGACTGTCCAACAACATTGATTGGTAAAAAGATGAATACATTTTATCAATCTTCGTGATGTTCTCTCAAATAATAAGACCCACGAATATTGGTAAAAAGACCGAATATTTCTTTAAGCATTATAATATTTTCTCTCTATAAATCAAATACTCTTTTTCTCTTAAATCTACAAGTCTCCACGAATGTATTGCTACAAATACCCAATCTGTTGAAAAAAAAAACCTCTTTTAACTTCTTGTGTTGAGCAAAACCATGGGTAAAACACGAGTTGGATCAACATTGTGGTCAAACATTGTCGAGGCCATAGCCGAAGTCGAAACCATGATCAAGAATACAAGGTCAATTTTTAAACAAATACGGAAGATTTCAAGTAACCAGAGCTTCAAAGAAAGTGGAAGAACTTCAAGAAGTTACCATGTCAAAGGTGAGTGAGCAAACGAACATAAAGATAAGCAAGTCTTGAGAAACTATTTTCCTTAGAAGGACAAAGCTCTCGAGTACAAAGATAAACAAAAAGTCCCCTACTCTTGCTTCTTGTTTCAAGAGAATCATAGAATACACACTTTCCAAAAAAAATGGAAAACTCAATGCGCTGGTGGAGGAGATTGAATCCAATAAAGAACGCGACTCCATGGTAATCTCACTCAAAGTAATAAGCAATGTCCAAGCTATAGCGGATAAAGCCAAAACCAAGGACAAGACTCTCGTGTTTGTAGACATCAAGGTTAAATGGGGAGATATCCCACACCTTAGTGGATACGAGAGCCACACATAACTTTATATTAAAGTAAGAAGCCTTACATCTAGGCATGAACCATCATCTTTGACCAACTTCAATAACCTTAGCAGAACCATCATCTTTGACCAGCTTCTCCTCTTGATTCATAGGAGTATTCATTTCTTTGCAATCTTCCATTTGAAATTTTTTAAGTATCTTCTTTGCATACGTTCCTTGACATATGAGCACCTCATCTTGGCTTTGTTTGATCTCAATGCCGAGGAAGTATGACATCAGACCAAGGTCTGTCATTTCGAAGACCTCTTCCATTTCGAGTTTGAACTGATTAATTTGGTCAAGGTTGTTTCCTAAAATTAACAAATCATCTACATAAAAAGAAATGATTAAGGTATATGTACCTTCATTCTTGATATACAATGTGAGTTCATATTGACTTTTACGAAAGCCAAGAGCCACCTAATGATCATCAATCTTGTTGTACCATGCTCGTGGAGCCTATTTTAGACCGTATAAATCTTTTTTAACAAATACACTTTATCTTCATTCCCTCTGCTTACAAAATCTTCAAGTTGTTCAACACAAATTTCTTCTTGCAAATATCCATTTAAGAACGCAGATTTAACATCAAGTTGGAACACTTTCCAACTATTTTGAGCATCAAGAGCAATCAGTAATCTTATTGTGTCAAGCGTGGCAACAGGTGCAAATTTTTCTGAATAGTCCACTCCAAACACTTGTGTATATCCCTTTACAACAAGTCTTGCTTTGAATCTGTTAACTGAACCATCAGGATTTAGCTTTGTTTAGGAAACCCATTTTACATCAATTATTTTTCTGTTTAGAGGTTGATTAACCAACTCCCAAATTTTATTTTTTATGATCATCGACAGCTCCTCCTGCATTGCAGCCATCCAATGCTGACTGTCTTTTGCATCACAGAACCATGTAGGTTCACAAACAGCTACATTACACCTTTGATAAATATTAGACAGAGACCTAGTACCTCTTACCGGAGCATCATCAACTGAAGCATCTTGCCCTTCATCTCTAGGTTTTTCTTCTTCTATCATGCTACCATTGATTGAACTGTTTTGTGAATTAAAAATCTGGTTCACCTTGGTTGATTCTTCCCAATTACATTGCTCATTTTTAATAAAATGAACATCTTGGCTCACTATAACTCGACCAGTAAGTGGCTGGAAAACTCTATAAGCTTTGGATATAGTGTTATACCCAATAAAGATTCTGGATTCTACCTTTTTATCAAGCTTGTCTCGTTTAACCAGCGGAATATAAGTGAAACAAAGGCAGCCAAATACTCTAAGAAACTCTAAAGAAGGTTTGTAACCATACCAAGCTTCAAATGGTGTCAAGTCTTTTACAGCTTTTGATGAAATTCAGTTTTGTAAGTACACATCAGTGTTTGCTGCTTCTCCCCAAAAATATTTTGGAAGATTCTTTTCATGAAGCATGCCTCTCATCATCTCCATTATAAATCTATTTCTTCTTTCACTTACTCCATTTTATTGAGGAGAGTATGGTACTGTCAATTGATCTTCAATTTCATCATCTTCACAAAACCTGTTAAAATTTTCTGAAATGTATTCCGCACCATGATCAGACCTTATAGTCTGAATCAAACATCCAATTTCATTCTCAACTCTTGATTTAAATTTCCAAAACACACCAGCAACTTCTGATTTTTACTTTAAAAAATAAATCCAACACATTCTTGTTAAATCATCAATACAAATGATGTAATAGAGATTACCATTTAGTGATGATGTTCGTTGAGGACCGCAAAGATCAGTATGAACCAGTTGTAGCTTTCTCGAGGCTCTCCAGGCTTGTTTAGGAAATGGTTTTCTGTGTTGCTTCCCAAAATTACAAGCCCGACAATGAGGCATATCATCATCAATGTCTGTGAGTCCTTCAACCAGCTTCTTTGACTGCTAATGAAGCATTCCTCGATGATGAAAATGCCCAAGTCTTTTATGCCAAATATTAGTAGCACAAGGTTTGGATCTAAAATCCATCTACTCCTTTTCCATTGGATTGAGAGCAAAACTTTTTTCTTTCATTTCAACATTGACCAAGTCTTTGCCGCTAGCATCTTTGATCAGGCACTGTTTATTCTCAAACAATACTTTGTAGCTTTTATCAAGCAATTGACCAACACATAATATATTTTGATCAATTTTCGGTACAAATAAAATATCTGAAATAAACTTTGTACCTCCATAGCTTGTTATAGCTACTGTGTTTTTTCTCTTGACTTCCAAGTGTTCACCGTTTCCGATCCTCACTCTATTGACTTTGGTGTCTTTTAATTCTTTAAATAGTTCTTTATCATATGTCATATGATTTGTGCACCCACTGTCAATCAACCAGCTTTCACTGGATTCTCTGCCTAAAAAACAAGTGACCACAAATAGTTGATCTTCTTCTTTTTGTTCAGCTACACGTGCATCTGCTTCTTGCATCCGCATCTAACCCTTTACTTTACAAATTGCAACTTCATGTCCAAGTTGATTACATTTGGATCATTTAGCATCAGGTCTCCTCCAACACCTGTTTAATGGATGACCTTTAATTTTACAATGGCGGCAAGACAGGTAGGATTTTCTGACATCTACTTTTTTTTTTAAAATTGCTAGATGAATCCTCACTCATTGACTTGAAAGTTTTATTCTTTTTATACATGTTGTTGTCTTGATGTTTTGCAGGTAATGCACCTTCAGTCACCCCTTCTTGCCTCATAGACCTTCTCTGCTCTTGTGCTTGCAAGGCATTTAAGAGCTCTGTAAGGGATATGTTTGACAAATCTTTGGTATTCTCCAGAGTAGTAATGGTTGCTTCAAACTTATCTGGATTAGTCACCAATATCTTTTCAAAAATCATGGAGTCTTTTAATTCAGACCGAAGCAATCTCACCTTGTTGGCAATGCTGAGAAGTCTGTCTGAATACTCTTTCACGCACTCAGACTCCTTCATCTTCTGCAACTCAAAATCCCTAATTAAATTTAGGACTTTCATTCCACGAATCATTTCATCTCCTTCATACCCAGCCTTAAGGTAATCCCAAATTTCTTTGGCTGTTTTGAGAGACATTATTTGTGTGAATATCATCTGAGATACAGCTGCAAATAGACAAGCTTTTGCCTTTGATTTTCTCGTCTTTTTTTTCCTTATGTGCTTTGATCTATTCCATAGTAGGGTTTGATGGAAGTTGGGGGATTTTGTAATCCTCTTCTACTGCTTCCCAAAGATCCAAAGCCTCCAAGTAAGTCTTCATACGAACCGCCCACATTTGATAATTTTCTCCATCAAAGACTGGTGGTGCAGCTATTGAAAATTCTCTTTCCATTTTAACCTCACAAATCCCTGAAGAAGAGGGATTTGATACCACTTTGTTGGTGTAGAAGAGATAAATTTAATGGTGAGAATATTGAAAGATAGTGAAGCAGAGTAGTTATAGAAAAATGAAGAGAGAAAACTTGATTCATTCAATAGAATTGCTTGTTTAAGTACATATAAAAGTCACTAACATACGTTAAATGACTCACATAAGTTAAATAAAAAACATAACTAAACAAAGCGTGCTTCAGAGGGCTTTAACTATGACTTTTCCATAAAAAAAACACAAAGGACCCACAAAAGACTCGCAAAACACCCATAGACTGGACCAATTGGAAAAATAAAGATGTTGAACCAATGAAAAGCTATCTAAAAAACTTCAACAATGTTGAAGTATAAACTTCATCCCATAGAGAACCCCCAGTCCCACATTGGTAAGATCCAAAATAAGTGAATGTATATAATTGTGGCTCCACCTCAACTAGCAAGAGGCCTTTTGAGAGTGTCATCCCAGAGAGCAAACTCGTACGGGCCCGAGGCTAACAATATCTTGCTAGTCCGTGAGGTTCTGCATTTTTCACATAAAAATACACCAACAAAGTGGTATCAGAGCTAAAAATGGCTTAACCGCAGGAAAACAATTCGGAGCCAGAAATGGCTTAAATGCCGAATTTCCAGCGAAAATTCGGAGCCTCTAGTGTAAGCTTAAACGTCGGATTCACTATGATTGATGGGATAAATTTTTAAGGGGAGTTTTGAAGTATAAACTCCATCCCATAGAGGACCCCCAGTCCTACATTGGTAAGATCCTAAATAAGTGAGTGTATATAATTGTGGCTCCAATTCAACTAGCAAGAGGCCTTTTGGGAGTATCATCCCAGAGAGCAAACTTGTGTGGGCCCGAGGCCCAAAGCGGACTATATCTTTCTAGTCCGTGAGGTTCCGCATTTTTCACATAAAAATACACCAACAGATTGACCGGGAAGAGCCTGTTCGAACTCGCAATCAGAAAAAAACCCTTGATACCAAGTACTTTGGAAACTTCTTAATGAAAGTGTTAGCCTCAAGCATACAAGAACGCTAAGGATATGTAGTATTTAGAAAATTAACACACACCCAATTAAAAAATTAAGTTAAGAAAATGAAAAACTAGAATGATAAAAAAAGTATGTGAAATTCCTAGTCGATAATGTCCTTGGAACACATAGATTTTCGGAATATGATTACCTGCTACTAAATGTCTCTTTCAAACATCTATTAATTGTTGCAAAACTTTCTCAATTTAGAAAATTAATAAAAACATTAGCGGATAAAACAATAGTCAGAGACCGCAAAATACTTGTCTTTACAAAGTAAGATCTCCAAATACTAATATCCTCAAGTTCACGAAGTAGCAAAAGACAACTCACGGTATTTGGAATTTTTTTTATAGAACCGGGAAAACTGAGACCCAAGCTCTACTAACTCTTACAAAATTCAAGCGGTTATAATATTGGCCAACCGACCCCAAAAACACCGACCTCTTATGTTGCTGCTACGCTCGTAAAAACATACAGCAGGATCTGATGAAGCAATAACATATATTTCCATAATAATTGATTATGTCAGTACATCAGAGACCGTGCCTTATTTGGTCAAAGAGAATCCCACATGGGCATCATATATGAAGAGGATAAAATCAGAGAGATAAAATATGCAGTCAATAGAGCTAGTAGTGCAAGAGAAAGTGACATTAATACGAGCTTATGATTTTATGAGTTAAATCAAAAGCTCAATCAGACCCACAAATTTGTCTAATCGACCCAACCATTCGTTATATAATATGAGAGACAACATAATGCATGGGACATGATGTTACACACCAGGTGGACGTATAAGTAACTGTTGCTTAAAATGGCTCAAGATTAAATGAAGGTCAGACGTTGTAATTAGAAGCTGTAAATGGAGGCATCCCTAAAGATGTGTTTGCAACTAAAAGGCTAACATGATCCTTAGCATTAACACAACAATCCTAGACCGGAACTTGAATGTTTGTAGGAGTATGTAACCAAGGCATAGTGACCACAAGTAGTGGTTAGGTCGCCAGAGTCTTAAATAGAAGGACCAAACCTATAAAAGTAGAAGATGATATGAGATATGATGAAGATGGCGTA
The DNA here is from genome assembly GCA_036936605.1 of Limnanthes douglasii subsp. nivea. Lineage (NCBI taxonomy): Eukaryota > Viridiplantae > Streptophyta > Magnoliopsida > Brassicales > Limnanthaceae > Limnanthes > Limnanthes douglasii. The sequence continues at coordinate 214,708,657 of JAUPFV010000002.1, read as the reverse complement.
GATCTAAATGCCCGATGATGTTATGTTTTATTTCTTTAAAAGTGTATATCCCAATAATACTTTATTTTATAAGTGCTTGACTAATGGAAATATTGATGTGTTGAGAGAACCTAAGTCCTCATACGACCAATGAATTATTTTATGCAATTTATTCTTTAACAAATTTATGTACGTTTGAATACTTGATGGAATTAGTTGTGACCAATGTGGCCTATCTTACTAAAATTAAGAGTTAAACCAAAGATTCGACTAACCCACTTTAAACTAATAATCCAATACTAGATGGACGGTCTAGACCCCAAATTCGAACTGCCTTGAAGTAAGAATAAAACTAAGTCCATGGTTTGGCTAGTCCAAATTGTAAGCAACATAGCGGGACATACTAAAAGTAATATTTTATTTTAAGTTTTTATGTATGACCTTATATCTGAAACATAAAATGATATAAGAGATGATGAATATGACTTAGACCTGAATGCGCAAGGATGTTATGTTTTCTTTTGTTAGAAGTGTATGTTCCAATGATATTTTTTAAGTCTTCGTCCAAAGGAAATATTGATGTGCACAGAGAACCCAAGTTTTCATACGACCGATGATCGATGAATTATTTTATGCAATTTATTTTTTGGATTTGGCTAACCGGTTCCATGGGCACCTTTAGCAAAGTATTTATTAATTACATTTTTAATTGCAAATGCTTTGCTTTCGTGCATCATTAATAATGCTTCGGATTAAAATATTTTTAAATTTATTAAAATAAAAGTTAAATTAAATAACTAATATAATAATTTCAATAATTATATATTATAATTTTAACATGAGATCATATATAATTATGTCTTAATTGTTTTAAATCTATCTCATTATTGCTGCGAAGTATTGGTTTCTTAAAAAGGTGCCTAATAAATGCTTGATAACCGGTGCTAAAACTCTTATTTTTAACATAATTATGTATATTTTCGTATTGGATTGAATTAGTATTGACCAATGTGGTCTATGTTACTAAAATTAGTAGTTAAACAAATGGTTTGACTAACCCACTTTAATTAATAATGCAACATTGAATAAAGACAGTATAGAACCTTGTTTGAATTGTGTTGAAATAAGAATAACTAAGCTCATGGGCTAGTCTGAATCGTACGCAACATGACAAGACTTGCTAGAAGTAGTGTATGACCTTATAGGTTTGGTATTTGAAGTTCTTCATATAATTTTGGTTGTAAAAAATATATAGCATATAATTTGGTTTCTCAATATAAAATGAGATTTGTAGTACTTTCATCTAAGTAATAAGTTTGGTTATTCTACCCACTTCTTAGTGACTTTAGGAGAAAATCCTTGTCATACACGGTCGGGCCAAACCGCGTTACATGAGATAAGATGATGAAATTTTTGTTTGAGTTGTTTGATTTTTTTTACGTATGTGTATATAATAAAAAGTAATATTGAACTTCTGGTGACTCGTGGGTCGATCCTAACAAAAGGATCCCGTCCGAAGACAATGGTTTAATGTGCGAGACTCAAATATCAAACTATAATTAGAAGAAACAAAATCCATACACATGTACAATTGGAAAAATAATATTTTATTGAAAATATGAGTCTCATTAAAACATTTCCTCAACATTGGTAGAAACAATTACACCCCTTTATTTGAGCAAGAAAAATAAATTACAAGTTTAGACATGTTGTACACAAAGATATAAAAATGGTACATAATTTGAGATGCGTCACATTCGAGGGATGAGATAAAGACTGATATTCTTCATAAAAATTGTATATATTATGCTTGACTTTAGAAGTGATTATGAACGATATTTCTCAGTTCTCACCAATCTTTCCAAAATATCATAAAAGCTGATCACTAATCAAAAATGTTCACAAAAGCGAACTTTAAAATCTTAGCTACCATGGATGATTGCTTGAGCTTGAAAATACTATTTATGAAGTTTATCTATAAGTCATTCACTAGCTCGGTTTGATAGACATAATAGGAATGAAGTTTATCTATAAGTCATTCACTAGCTCGGATTGATAGACATAATAGGAATGACAAACATCCTTCCAATCACACAACAAATTCAAGGTTGATTCGACAAATAACTCAAATAACGACCTTCAACATTTAAAGTGAAAAATAGCCTTCACTCGAGTGAAATACTTTAATTTATAATCCTATTATTGTGTTTTCACAAAAAAAAATAGAGGCTACATATATTCCAATTTTTTGTTGAAAATTTTAATAAAATAAATATGTTTAGGATTTTATTCATATGAATAAACACACTATATAGATATTAGTATATTAAAAACATAATAAAAACTTGTAATGTCCATATTAATTTGATAACAAACTTAACCAAATAATGCATATCATCTACTATCATTTGTCTTACTAATTTTTAAGTTATTTTTTTAGATATTTGTAAACTAGTGTTTCTTGTATGATTATATAACTTTTCGTTCATGTACAAGATTATCTCCAAAATTATGGCTAATAGAACCAATAACTCCTTCTATTGTATGATTAGTAAATCTCAATTGACTTTCATCTCAGATAAAAAATTTATCTTTCAAGAACTCTTCAAGGGTTACCAAAAAAATAAGAAAAACCAAAGGGTCACACTAATAATAGACCATTCTGAAAGTTGTTAATAATGTTTGCTGGCATCTTATTCTGGACATCTTGGATTATCAAATGTATATACACTCTTTCGTGTAGTGTTAACATTAATGGTGATCCTAATAAAAATTTCAAGGGTAGGAATGAGCTCATGCAAGGTGATCGTTTTCCTCTTTTCTGTTCATCAACGTAATGCAAGTCTTATCTAGTATCCTTAATGAAAAAAACCCGAATTTCAAATTCCACTCAAAATGTCAAAAGCTCAAAACAGTTAACTTTATTTTGTTGATAACTTAACGATGTTTTATCATGGTGATCTAAACTCCATCAATCTAATCAAACAAGACCTAGATGAAATATTTTCTATCTCGGGTCTCCAAGTTAGTCCCGTTAACAAAAATATTTTATTCTATGTTGTAAATATTTCCCTTCAAAATGATCTGATTAATATTCTTGGGTACAAAGTCGGGTCTTTTCAGTTAAGTGTTTGGGTGTCCCTCTCTTCATATGACGACTTTTCAATAAATACTACCAATCTCTCGTAGAAAATATCTTTGCACGTATAGGTTCTTTGACCTCTAAATATCTTTTTTGTATGCGTGAAGCTTCAGATCATCAAGTACAATATATTTGGTGGCTAATTAGACTGATCATCAATATTTATTTTCCCGTCTGAGGTTCTTAAAAAGCTATCATAATCTGTCTAATGCTTTCTCTAGTCATGCTACGAGGTAAAGGTTATAGAAGCTAAGGTGGCTTAGTCCAATGTAATATTTCTAATGATGAAATATGACCTTGGGATTTTGGATATAAAAATCTAGAATCATGTAGTTGTTCTTAAACAATGTGGTCCTTAGTCAGTAAAAATAACAATCTGGTATGACTGGATTAATACCAAAAATATTAAAAATAAAAACTTTTGGGCTTTAAATATTGACATCTCTCCCACTTGGACTTGAAGGAAAATTTCATGTATTATGCATATGGCTAGCAAAATGTATAATGTAGTTATCAGGAAGGGAGACTCTACCTTCTTCTGGTACAAGTCGTGGTTTCTCTCTACCTCTACGTTAACCCATAGGGAAACTTATTATTCATGTCAAGGTTTGATAAAAATCTTAATATTTCAAACATCATTCTCGATGAATTTTGAAATGGTTCATCCCAATTAAGATCTGCAAGTGCGAAGAATCATCTCAATCTTCAGGAGATTAACAACATCGTTCTTTTCTCCCTCTTCCTAACAAAAACTACAACGATGTCCACTGTTGGACCGCTAAAAGTTCAAACACAAACTTAACAATAAAATACACCTACAATTACATCTATATGTCTAGTCTTTGTGTCCCGTAGACTAGATTAGTATGACAAAAGTACAATATTCCTCGTTATTATTTATTTTATGACTTGTAATGCAGGGCAAAGTTTCAACCCGACGTAAACTTATAAAGTTGAAGACTAAATTCCTCTAATAATCCATTAATCATATCCTAGTTTACTGTAGCTTCACTCAAAATATCTAGGTCACAACTAGTTTCAGCATTAAACGACTCTCACTGGCCTTTTTGGATTAGAGAGGCGTCAAACTAGCCTTCCTCTGGAAACCTCCCTATTTGGCGTTCTTGATTCGATGCAGTAATATATCACGACTGGTGGGAGCGGAATACAAGAATATTTTGTTTCTCTCGCCCTTGCCTCCATGGTATTGCACCATATGTTTTCTGACCTTCGGCTGAGATACCTTTGTACCAAGGTTATCTGGTCAATGTAATCTCAAAATAAATTCTAACTTAATTTTGTTGTTTGCAGTCTCAACCCCATAATGTTGTGGATGCCGTTGTGTATTGTTGGGCATGTTGGACCTACACGTACTTTGATTTTGTGTTGTTCATGTTGCATTGCATTAGATTCTTTGGGTCATTTAATTGGCGGTCAACCTTTTTCTTTTAAATATTTACATCTCATTATACTTTGGTCTAATCTTTGATCCAACTATTTAAATTATTATCGTTTTAAATATTTTTTTATTGATTTTTTGGATATGCCTTAAATAGTTTTATAAAGAAATTAACTGTATAATATATATTTTCTACTGAAATAATATCTTTAAATAACAACAAACACTTTTTCGACAGTTAAATTTATTGTTGTTTGTAAATACTATATTATTTAAATGAGATATATAACATTTTTTTAAAATTATATATATATATAAAGTAAGGTAAAATAAGTATTTATTCTAATTACCTCTACTTTATTATTTTATCATCATATTATATAAGTTTTGTTTATAAGATTAAAATGTTTATTGTTAATGATTTTATATATAATAAAATAATTTTTAAAAAAATATGACTATTAAACCGATTTCTTTTAAAGATCTCACGGGAGCTTCAAAGATCAAACTTTAATTAGAAGAAACAAGTTTGGACGTGTTGTACAAAAGAATATTTAAATGGTCCATGATTTCAGATCCGTTTCTTTCTTGGGGATGAGGTAAAAGCTGATATTATTCATAAAAAATCGTAAATATCTTGTTTGAATTAAGAAGTAATTATAGTATATATTTTGGATTTTTTACCAATCTATCTAAAATATCACAAAAACTGATCACTAACTTGAAAATCACATAAGTAGGCCTTGAAATCTTGCATACCATACATGAGCATTTGGTAGTGGTGTGTAGTGAGATTTGATTTGTCTTTTCTCAATGAAACTCGACTCGAATATGTTTATAGTTGAAACTTTAGTTGTAGCTTACAATGCGGAATGATGACATCACTGCTTCGATAGAGACCACCACATCCACCTAAGTAAACGAGAGTAAATGGAGACTCGGTTTTCATGACTCGTGGTGTAGTATAGTATGCCCATAAGACTTTGTAAAATGTGTTCGATCAGGTTTAGACCACACATTCGAAGACCGGTACGATAATTTTTAAAAAGTTTTGGTTTCCCACTTTAACATATGTATTTTTTTAGGTATGTTAAGAGAAGGGGATAAATATTGTTTTATTTGACTAATCTAATAAAACATAACAATATGAGAGTTTTGGAACTATAAACCATTGTTTATTGTAATCACTTATGAGACCCTACACATGCAATATATCTTAATTTTGAGGAAATTAATAACTTATTTTGACTTCCATCCATTTCAAAAAGTAGTATAGAGTCACGAGACGGTAGTGCCGAACACCGAAGGCTAATGGAAAACGACCAACAAGATTAGACTTAGTTAAAACTAATAGGTTTAGAAATTTAATTATATGGGAAAATATAGAGCCTGATGTTTTTAGATTATCGTTGACACGTTTCACCGTGTTATACTAGATCTCAGTCATCAGTCTGGACATTACACGCAAATTATCCACCAAAGAGGACCCTATGGTGCAAGGTTTTGTATCAATCATATGTTCTTTCTTTTTTCTTAAAATTTTAACATAAAAAACTCAAGTTTATCATGACTAATGAAGTAGAAAAGAGGTCGGGTGCGGCTTTGCTTGGAAACCATATCAGCCAACCAGATGTACCATGAGTACCAAATCTTAACACTTCAAGATTTGGTTTCATCCTCTGAGACTACCACCTTGGTAAGGTTTGCACGAATAAAAGTTCATTAATTATATGCAATAATAATAACATATAAAATTGTTACGGGATCGACTATAGACGCAAATTGCATCTGAATAGTAAAATATTTTTCTTAAACTCATATTCATGGAGCATATTTGGTATAACCAGTGGAAGTGAGAGATTAGCTTGACGAAAAAGCTCGTGCAGATAGTAGATGAGAGGATTTTTTATCCAAACTTCATCTTAACTAAAAACATGATTAACTACATTTATAGTGATGGTGTATTTCTAGAAAACCTTACACAATACCGCCTCTATAAGAGGATCCACTATTATGGATTTTGCACCGATGTGCCCTATACTTATCTGACCTATATGAACTCTATCTTTAACATATATGAATTTTATATCTATATGTTAGGACCTAGACGAGATCCTGTTATTTTTAGATTAATACACTATGGAATTATTACCGTAGTAAAATTTTATAAGATATTTCATTCATTATACAACACGCAAATCAATAATGATAAAATTCTGGAGCCACAATAACTGGTTTTATACCTCAAAACATGTAATAAATTATTCCCCTATTTGGACAATGAAATAAGTGGTTTCTCTACATTTTTCCAGGATATTGAGCCTTCATCTAATAAGAATATGTTTCCTAAAGTACTTTTTAGTGTGCCCTTGCATCCACCAAAAAGTAAGTTGGAATAGCTAATGATCTATAGCCTCTCCGACTTTTTACATGTCAACATGTGCCCTCTTGTTGCCTTCCACTGGTCCATACCTTGGTTACTTACATATCTCCCCAACATATTCACAACAAAGGAAATGTCTGGCCTAGTACAAACTTGAGTATACATTAAACTCCCAACTGTCGAAGTATAATGGATCATTTTCATTTCATCGATCTCAATTTTTTTCTTTGGACATTGATCCAGACTTAGTTTGTCACCCTTTGCTATATGGGTACTCAGAGGTTAGCTGTTTGCAAATCCGTAATATTGGAATACACTTTCAATGTATGTATTTTGTGATAATCCAAGAATACAATGGGATCGATCCCAATGTATTTGGATTCTTAATACAAAAATGGCATCAGCAAGATCTTTCATATGAAACTTGTCTGATAGAATTCTCTTTGTAGTGTGTAATAATTCATCATTGTTCGAGGAAAGTAGTTAGTCATCAACATAAAATACCAAATATATGAAATTAATTCCATTGAACTTATGATACACACAATCGTCAACTGAGTTGATCTTAAAGTCAAAAGAGACTACCACCTTAACGAATTTATGGAACCATAAACAAGAAGCATGTTTGAGCCCATAAACAGATTTATTAAGCTTATAAACCATATTCTTTGAGTTACCTACTACAAAGTATTCCAGTTGCACTATATAGGTATTTTTTTAATATTACTATTGAGAAAATCAGTGTTCACATTCATTTGATGAAGGTCAAGATCAAAGTGTGCAACTAATACCATGATTGTTCTAAAGGAATCCTTCACCGTTGTTTGAGATAAGGTTTCTTTAAAATCAATCACTCTACGCTGAGTATAACCTTTGGTTATAAGGCACGCTTTATGTTTTTTTTCAAATTACCCAGGGAATTGCGTTTGGTTTTGTAAACCCACTTACAACCAATTGTCTTTTTTCCCTTCAGGTAGTGAGACAAGTTCTCATACCGTATTGTCTTGCATCGATTTATACTCTTTCTTCATAGCGTCAATCCACTTCCCAAAGTCAGATCTTTCCATGTACTATTTATAGGATGAAGGATTATATATAGTTCTATCACATGACTTATCATGCTCATGAATATATAACATAAAATATGAATATATAACATTAATATTTTCTCTTGTGGACTTTCTTAAGGTCACTATCACTTCATGTTACACTTCTTGAGGAGGTAGAGTTTGATCCTCATAAACAATATCATTTTGGCCTTTTATGGATGATTAACTTGAGATTCCTCTTATTCTAACATGACCATATTTGTATCCAATTTAAAATCAGCAAGTGGAACATCAATGTTATTCTGAGTATAACCTTATTTTAACGGGACCGAAATGATTAGAACTAAATTCTATTATTTTGACACATTAGTATCATCGTCAAAATGAACATTTATTATATTATTCTCCCCCAAACTCAACATCCTTTTAAAAATTCATCGTTGTTGTTTCAAATATATTACTAGTGAGAGGATCATAAAAATTAAAACCTCTAGAAGATTCAAAATAACCAATGAAGAAACAAGTAACTGTTTTTGGGTCAAGTTTATTTTCTTGAGATTTGTAAGACATTGCTTCCGCTGGACACCCCTATATATATGCTTAAATTGGATATACACCCATTATAAAGCTCATACTGGGTCCTAACAGTTACTTTAGTGGGTACTCTGTCAATATATAAGTGGTACATTTGATGGCTTCCCCCAGAGAGATAATGGTAGAGATATGTTACTATTCATACTTCTAACCATATCTTTTAGTGTACGGTTTAATCTCTCAGATATTTAATTCATGTGACACAAATCCGTGTATTGTATACTAAGGGACTATGCCATACTCATTTAGGTATTTTGTACATGTCCCTTGATGTTATTCACCCAATCCATCATATCTACCATAGTAATCACCACTACTATTAGATCTAACACTCTCAGTTCTCTTTCCATGTTGTTTTTTTAACTTTGGTAAAAAAAGCTTTGAAATGGTCCATAGGCTTGTAGTTTTCATTAATTAGGTAGATATATCTGAAATAAGAGAATTCATTTATAAATGATTTGAAGTACCATTTTCCCATTCTATGATTCTTTTGGAAATGGTCCACATATACGGGTATGTATTAATTCTAAAACTTTAGTCGTTGTGTATGCCCCTGCCATTTTGGTATTGGTCTGTTTCCTTTTTATACACTCGATACATGTACCAAAATCAGAGAAATCTACGGGATTCAATAAATCGTCATCTGCAAGCTTGTCCATGGTAACTTAGGATATATGACCTAACCGTTTGTGCTACAGTTTAGAGGATTTTTCAGTTTTATTAAACTTATTCACTACAAGTTCTGCATTAATGGAAAGTTTTTTATTATGAGAAATCCATTATCAATCTACCATAACCAACAACCATGACAAGAATAACCATACATGTCTAAAATTGGGAAAGAAATCAAGTTCCTTCGAAACGTAGGAACATACATAATATTCTCTAAAATAATACATATCATGTGGTAAGTTTTAAATTTAAAACACAAATTGCCAACACTTTACGCGAGCTTCCGTTAGTTGTGAAGATATACCTTTCATCCTCACTTAGCCTCTGACTCCTTAGTGTACTCTGCAAATAAATACATACATGAGTTATGGCATCCAGATCAACTTATCATGTATTATTTTTGACATAAATAAGATTAACTTCTGAAATAACCAAATTTATGAGATTGTCTCTATTTTGCAAGTAAAACCGATGTTTTTTCACAATTTTTCTTGAGATGTCATTTGTCTTGGTAGAAAAAGCATCAACCAATCGTCGATTCCTTATGGACTTTCTTCTTAGTCGGACCTACACATGGTTCTTTCCTTCATTTTTTGGTTATATCCCCTTATTAGATGTTACCATGTTCACTTCAGGCATTACTTCTTTAAGAATTTCCTCCGGTTGTGTAGTGTCTGCAATCAATTGTTTCGTCATGGAATTATAAGTGGACTGAAAGTGTCTAAACGTTTCCTGTAAGGACTGAAAAGTGAACCCCACCATGCACTCCTCAGGTAAGTCTATGCTGATTACATTTAACATTTGGGCAATCATAGACACTCCAAGATTATGCTCACGGCTTTTAGCTATGTTAGTGTATTCCTTGGTAGATAGCTCATAAATGAGATGTTGTCTCTCTATCTTGTCATTCTTTGAAAATTCTTTCTCAAATTTTTGAAGCAATGGTATTATCGGTTTGGACAACCCCATGGAATGTAATTTGGTATTCCTTGAAGTATAATGGTTATGCAAAACTGATTAGACTTTTCCCATGCCTCATACTCTTTAATTTCCTCAAATGTAATTTCCCGACTAAGAGCAGCTGGTTGGGGGGGGGGGGTTCATTAATTCGTGGTCATATTTTTACAAACACATAAATAGACTATCATATATGTTTTCTATTGGTTGGAATCGGTGCAATCCAGCATGGTGGGTTTATTCCCTAACGGATGGTAACCCAACAAATTCACTGTAAAAAATAAAAAAAATAAAACACAACACATAAGATTCTTGACATATAAAAACTAACATGCTCGAATATGGTATATACATATAGAACATGATATACTATCAAAATAGGATATCGAAGGGTAAATCAGACTAACACGCATTTTATGAGTTTGAGAAAATTACTATGATTATTATTTTAATTTTCTAAGTACTAGTGAAACCTTCCGGAGGGCTGATTTGACTAAATTTAATTTATAATAATAATTTAATTTTTCTAAGTACGAGTAAAACCCTCCAGACGGTTCATTTCACCTACTTAAAATTAGAAAATTAGAAAATTTAATTTAATTTTCCGAAGTATCGATGAAATCCTTCGGAGGTTGATTTCACCTACTTAAATTAATTTTCAATATATTTTATTCTGTTAATGATTAATTAAACCCAAATATTAACCTTCCAGAAAGCCTACAATATTTGAATTTAAATTAACCCCTGAACCTTTTTGAACCCTCGAATCATCAAAGAGATCAAGTAACATTCTGAAAGGTCGATTAATTGATTCCATCATTCAGTTACCGAAATAAAAAACTTTAGTCATGCATATCCATTTAAACATTCAAGCATATAAAATACTCATTTCACAAATATATACGGTTATCATATGAAATAAATAATTTTTTATAATGAACAATGTTATGAACAATGGACTAAATAATATATATATATATGAATAGTAACAGTGTAGTAAACAGTACAGCTAAGCAATGCTTTTTGAAAATACTATTAAAAAAAGAAATTGTTTTTGTCTTTCTGTTGTCTCGATAGATTTGATCTAATTGTTAAATTAGGGGTTGGTTGATGCTAAATATGAGAGAAATTTTATAGTCATCAATCAAACCATAATCCAAAATAAATAAAAAATCTCAAATCATATCCATAAAATCAATTTATTCAAAAAAAATTAAACACATAAACATGTTTTCATATAAATAAATCACCATATAAATTATAGATATAATTTAGTTTATCCAATGAATCATTTAAGGGTTAAGGCTCTTTTACAAATTGATAGGTACCAACTGAATCACATCAAATAAGTCTATCAAATATGCAAACAATTATTAAAACCTTTGTATATAATTTTCTACTATAGAATAAACTAAAAAGATTTACTATTTTGCGTATTGCTATTATCGATATTTGTCCTTCAAATTCTAGTGCTTTTGGATCATGCCTTAGAGTTTTTCTAAACTTTGTTCCTGTAAAACAATTATTAGTCTTCTAATAAAAGCGGCGACTGGTCTTTTTGGATTTAGGTCAAAGAAATATTTGAAACTATGTTATTTATTATATATGCAAATACACTAAAACCTTAGTTGTATAAAACCCATAACTTATACCGCTTTGTGATCGGGAACCATAATCCACTAAATTTAGTGAATCAGTGAGTATATGAGTTATTAGTTCAGGGTCCAAATTCAACATGGAATCCACATTTACAAGTCTACAATGTATTTTAACCAATAAACCTCATACCAAATTAAATAAACATAATATAATTAATCCGATTAATTTTATTATTGAACTATCTTATATATTTAGCATATGAGTCCATAAATATTCTAACATTTTATAGTTTCATTTTTCAATTTTATTTGAAACTAACCAAAATCAAGCATTTTATCGATAAGTTAGAAAAAAAATGGAAAAGGATCGAATATTTTAAATTATAACTTCCTTATTATATTTTTCTTTTAATAGTGGTAGTTATGGATTTTGTACTTTGATATCTTTCCCTCTCATTTTCTTTCCCTCTCTAGATTCTGATTAAGATTTTATAAGATAAATGAATGAAAATTATAGATATTGGTCACAAGCATACCTTACTCCACCAACTCGACTACCTTCTTTGGGGCTTTTTTCTCTATAAATTATGGTTGGATTTTGTGGCGTTTTGATTTTGTTGGGTTATGTTCGAGTTTTAATGGTATTTTTGTTTTCCTTATATTGATTATAAATTAAAGACTTTGGGATAACATTATCGGCTTAAATCGCTGCTTCGTCCCTCGACTATCACGTTTTGTGTCATTTAGTCCCTCGACAAAAAAATCACGGTTGAGGGTCCCTCGTCTATCAAAAATCTATAAATTCAGTCCCCGTGCGTGGTTTTTGCTGTAATGCTGCCACGTGTCACTATAGTTAAATGGTTTGCGTTCTATAGATAGTCCTTCGACTTTTAATTCCACTTTTACCCTTCGAATTTAATATTTTTTAAATATGTATTTTTATTTTTAGTTTTTAGTTTTTATCAAAACAGAGTATAGCAAAATTTGCTATAACTCTGTTTTTTTTTCGACATTGTTTTTCCATCTCCGAAGCTTGTTCTTCATCTATCGGTCCACTGAATCTACGAGTTTACCAGGTTGGTCTAGTGGTTGGTCTTCATGTGCCTCCGCATCCAGAATCCGATCCGGATGAAACAGAGCGGGTCATGAACTGGCTTGATAATCAGCCTGAATCATCGTGGTTTTACTTTGTTTTGGGAGCATGGGTAGCTTAGAAGCTGACCAAGTAAAGGAAATAGCATCAGCGCTTCAGTTGGAGGTAATGTGGTTGCTAATTCTATTTACGAGATATTTATTCTTAAGGTTCTTCAAATCTTGTGACCAATTGCTAGGGATTATCAACGTTACTGATCGATAAGCTCTGACATATTTTGTAAAAATTTAACGGCAGCTGATTCTAATTAAGCTTAGTAAAAAGGAGCAGTAAAAGATTTAAAATAATAAGAATGCTCATTATTTAAGAGATGTGAGATTCACTTTTTGAGGAAAACATGCAAAGCAAAGTTAAATATGAAAAAAATATAAATCTTAAAACTATTTTGATTACTATTATTCCATACCTTAAAATGCATAGGTATTTCAAATTTTGTTTATTTAAGTTTTTTTTCGCTTGACATTTATTTCTAAATTTTTCTGTCACCTCACATGGTTGGATTAAATTATAACATAAAAGGTTTTTTTTTTCGGAAGGAACCCGCAACCGCTATTCAGAGTGCGCATAGGATAAACCCTCGGTCTGAGGTGATAGCCTGCAAACCAACGCCAGAAGGTAAACCACACAAGACAGCCGAGAAAGTGTATGTAGAGGGACTCGAACTCATGATCTTTGATCACAAGCATACCATACTCAACCAACTCGGCTACGCCCTTGGGGGCTACATAAAAGGTTTTTAAGTAAATACTTTCTAACCATGCGAAGTATGATTGATTTATTGATTTTCAGTTTTTTTAACCCGCAGGAACCCGCAGCCGTTACTTAAGTCAATACTTTCTAACCATGCGAAGTATGATTGATTTATTGATTTTCAGTTTTTTAACCCGCAGAAACCCGCAGCCGTTACTTAAGTCAATACTTTCTAACCATGCGAAGTATGATTGATTTATTGATTTTCAGTTTTTTTAACCCACAGGAACCCGCAGCTGTTACTTAACGAGTGAGCACAGGGTAAACCCTCAGTCTGACGCTATAGCCTGCAAACCAACGCCAGAAGGTAAACCACACAAGGTGGCAGGCTGATTCAAGAAAGCGTATGTAGAGGGATTCAAACTCATGACCTTTAGTTACCAGTATGCCTTACTTAACCAATTCGGCTACATCTTGAACTACTAGTTTTCAGTTTGTTTTTTCTATATTGAGAGATACTTTTTATAAAAATATATTGAATATTATAAAACTAAAAATACACTTGAACATGATAGAATGGTCATCTCGAATGTTGAATATAATCACCATTGACGATTAAAATGATTTATATCTTACTCTGAGCATAACACTAATGTGTAAATTTATTATTATTTTTGTTTCTAACTTTTTACATTTTTTTATTTTTAGTTTTTAAAAAAACTATAGAATAAAATAGAATATATATATATGAATTTGGAAAGATAAGCATGCGTCCATAAATATGAATTTTATTGGATGTTTGAATTTCTCAAACATAAATAACTAAAAGATTGATGGATTGCAAAACTTACATATCCAACATATTTTTACATGGTAGGTATAATTCTATTTTGTTCCGAAATCAACCAACTAAAGTTTGAAAGAAACCATCAAGACATATTTGAGAGATTGTATGAGGTAATACGAGCTTTAGATTTTAACTTATTTCAAGAACAAAGTTAAAAATAAGGAATGTAAAGTAAACAATCACACAACAAGAGATTTAATGTGGTTCGAAACGTGAATACATTCTACATCCACAGGAAACGGACACTCCTTTTATAAATAAATAGGTTACAAAAAGAATCTCAAACATAAAAGAATCAATCACTCTTTGTAAGAAAAGATTACGTGATTAACATAATCCTCTTTGAAGTGTTTATCTCTCATCTCATTTGTCTCTCAAAATACTTAGAGATAGTTTTTCTCTAAAGTAATATAGAGCTCACACCGCGTCACGCCACAAATTGTAAAGCAATATATTCCTATATTTATAGGCTGGCTATGTGAAATATTAATCCATTAATTAAGAAATCTAAATAATATAGAAGAACTAATGAATATAAATTCTAATTAATATCGAAGACCAAATTAATATAAGATTTAATTAATATAGAAATCTAATTAATATAGAATATCTAATTAATATAAAAATCTAATTAATATAGAAATCTAATTAATATATAAGATAGAATTAATATAAAATATCTAATTAATATAGAATATCTAACTAATATAGAAGATCTAATTAATATAGAAATCTAATTAATATAGACCGATTTAAAAAAGAAGATTTTACTTCGAGTTACTTCTAGCTTACACTTAACAATTCTCCACCTAGGCTTATAGTAACTCTTGTATATGTTACCCCGATGGTTCAACTATTCGCCGGAGAGAACACATGCACACGCCTAGAGTAATCAATTATCATGTAGTCTGTAAACTCTTTCGAGGCAATCCTCCCCCAACAAACCAGTCTCACACCTTTCTACATTCAAGAAATAAGTAGTAACATCCATCTGACCTATCCTAAAATCAGATCGCGCAACACTTGATAGATTCTCCACAGTTTTAACATTCAAAACCTTTGACCTATCCAAATTAAGACCCAAACTCATCAATGGTTGAACTTATTTTGCAAAGGCTGAACCGGAATCCATCTTGAAAACGGCTTATGTAGAGGCATTCACATCTCCACCCTCATGTTCAAACTTCATCTCAACTTTAGCTCCACCTCTGACACTTATTATATCTCCATGATTACCAAAAGTTCAGGGGCTTCTGTTGACGATGATAGTTGTCCAAAAAACTCTTTCAACCAACCTCTTGTTTTGTCCAACTGCCTTACTCCAAGTAAGTTATGCTCATTTTCTCAGTTATTCTATGCTTTAAGGTACTCTTCAAGATCCTACGCCTAAGCATATCAAATTTAGAGAAATATCAAGTGAATGGTCAGTTCCCTAATATCACGTCATAGCCAGTCCTAAAAAAATTTAGGTACTTCATGGATTGAATCACTACCTACTTTGATAAAAATTAAACTGCCTTCAGTTGAATCTCAACATATTTATTACTTATACTAGAGCCTTTTCTACTACAGTCCCATCTATGACCAAAACACCATCAGCCTGTTCAGCCTCCATAACAACATATGATTTTTACAAGACATTAAGTCTTTCATCTCTACATTTATACTCAAACCCTTCCTCATCTAACATACATATAGACAGAAGATTACGTTTAAATTCACGGACACACCTCACATTTGTTAAAGCCTTTTCCAGTTTAGTAGATAGCTTGAATTTAATACTTTCTTCATGGAATCATCATTATTATTGCACTTGAATTTATTCTAAGATCCACGATCTTCTTATTTCTACTTTTTCTTCTTCACCATTAGCGAATATTGATATCGTATCTCCATGCTCACCGCACCACTTGTTATGGAAACTATCAATATCCAAACAAGATCTGACTCATCCATAACAAGACTCGCAAGGCCGAAGAATAGCCACACATTCAAAGTAGTAAATAATAATTGGTGAATACCTACACGAGAGGTTGTAGGAGGTAATATGAGCTTCGAATCTTCCCTTATTTCAAGAACAAAGTTAACAAGAAAGAACATAAAGTAAACAATTGCACAACAAGATTAGTGTGGTTCAGATTGTGAAAAAATCCTACATCCACGGGCAATGAATACTCTTTTTATAGATAAGTTGGTTACAGAAAGAATCTCAAGCAGAAAGGAATCAATCACTCTTTGTAACAAAAGATTACGTGATTCACATAAACCTCTCTTTAGTGTTTATCTCTCACCTCACTTATCTTTCAAAATACTTAGAGCTAGTTTCTCTCTGTGAAGAAATATGCAACTCATATCGTGTTACTTACAAATTGCAAAGCAATATATATTCTTCTATTTATAAGCTAATTGTGATAAATCTTAATCTATTAATTAAGAAATCTAATTAATATAAGATTCAATTAATAGAATATCTAATTAACTTAAAAAATCTAATTAATATAGAAAATCTAATCGATATAAAAAAATCTAATTAATGTATAATATCTATTTAATATAGAAATCTAATTAATATAACACATCAATTTAAAATATAATATTTTGATTCGACTCACTTCTAGCCTACACTTAACAAAAAGAATAATTGATGAATCACTCATCAAACTGTTGAAATACATATGTAAAACCCTCTTGTGGATTTACATATTGAATAAAAATAAAATAAAATAGAACACTTATTGGTTTGGTTATTGTTTTCCATTATCCAATATTTCTATTTTATTGCTTGCCTTAGAGAATGATCAACATATCTTCCAACCAACAAGATGACGATTGTCTATAGTTTATTTTGTGTTTGTGTTTTGGCTGAAGAAATGCCAAAACCCTTTGTCTGATTATGTAGACTAAACAACCTGAAGCCTAAAGTTGTAAAGCATGATAATATTCATCATCTTGTGATCGGGACCACAACCTAGTAAATTGATAAAATCAATTTACACAATGAGTTAATAGTTCAGGCTTAAGTGTTGAGATTTGGCCTCTCTTCTTTACGTTTTCCAAATTCAATCCAATTATCACACTTGGGCTTATAACGTCTTTTTCATATATAGATCCAATACAGTTAATTATATAATATAATTAACTCGGTTACTTTTAATACTTGACTACCTTAAGACAATGTCTGATTATATAATTAGCATATATATCCATGAATATATTCCAACAATAATATTTTCTATTGGGAGACTCATGATGACATGTATCATCTAATGTGATGGTCATTTTTCACAAACTAAAGTGGAAGGTGTTCTTCTTCCAATGTATTCATTTTATAAGAATTCCTTCCAATATTATATTAGAGTTGAACTTGGTAAAATAAGTTATATTATATTTCGATATCGTATCAAATTAAATATAACAAAATACGGAAAAATAAACATAAACCATTTTCTAGATTCACCTAACGAATAAATAAAAACAAAAATACTCACAGGTTTGCCTACAACTTTCCATTTAATATTATTTTGTTCATTTTTGTTCTTCAGCGATTCTGTAGATAAACTTGAGAAACCAGCATAATTGAATTAATATAGAAAGGAAAATTTTCTAGACACTGAAGGAAGCGACTGTCTTTCTGATTAGGGTTTAGGAGGTTGAAATGCCTAAACCTAATCCCTTATTTATAGTCTTTACTATGTGAATCTAAACATTGTAAAGCCCAACTTTTAATATTTCATTGTGTATGGGATCATAACCCAATAAATTGATAATTCAATTTATTCCCTAATTTATTACTTCAAAATTAAGTGTTGAGATATGGACCATCTTCATTACATTGCCCAACTTCAACCTGGTTACCACACTTGATCTCATAACGCCTTTACACCCATGGATCAAATTTAGTTAATTAAATAATTAACTTGATTACTTTTATTCGAACTTCCCTAAGGCGATGACCGAATATGTTTATTTAGCATCTTGGTCTAAATTATTATCGATTCGTAAATACATTAAATAAATATATTCCAACAAAATGATCAATAAAAAATCCAAACAATTTTTAAATAACCAATATCACGATTAATTAATTATCTTGACAAATTCCATAAAAACAACAAAAAAATGCACTTGAAAATGCAAACTCATTAAAAAATATGGGCAAGACTATATTGAGACCCGTTTTTATTATAACGAGACTCCGTTATAATGAGACCTCATTTAGCTATAATGAGATCCCAATATTTTACTGAAATACCCTTGATAGATTAACCATTTTTCAGCCATTATCTCTCTTTTCTCTCTTCTCTAACCTAAAATCTCTCGAATTCTTTGAACCAAAAATGCAAGATTTCTCAAATCCATAATTATAAACGCGTTAAGGTGTGAATTCTCTACTTATTGGTATAATTATTTTAGAATTCAGTTAGGTATTATTAATGATATTTAGAGTTTTAGTTTCTGCCTTAAAACTCGAATTTTCCTATGATTGTTCTTATTGTTTTTTGAAAGCTACTCATAGGTATATGTCAGTTAAGTCATTTCGACCTTTTGGTATTTTTTATGAATTTGGTTGAGTTTTGAAGGATTTGGGTTCATGGGTATCGAGTTATGCAGGTTTCTGGATCGAGCAAATTCGCCCACACTGGGCACCTGTGTTCGCAATTTTACGAGTTTTGGACCCCCAAATTGCAAACACAGTATTCGCGATTTTGCATGATTTGGGCACATAGTGTTCGCGATTTAGCATGTTTCATTAAATTAAGCATAGTACACCTCAAATTGACTTGGTTATTCATTGCGCAAGTTTATGTCTTCCATCTAAATATAAAGAAGGGTGTTGTGAAATTGTTTTGGCTTTGTTTTGGTATATAACAATATGTTGTTTTCATTTTCAGCATGCCTTGTAGAGAGCGTACTCATGTTCATGGATTAGGATCAAATTCTGATGCCATCGACACCGAGAAACATGAACCTACTTCACATCAGTGTCGCACCAATATTATTACGCCTGTAGTTTCCCTTATGCATGTGACTCTGGATCAGCGATTACAGAGAGTGAATCCTCATCTGCCGAATATTTATCCGGACTACAGACTTCACGAAGCATATAACGTCTTTAAGGGCGAGGTAAGTTAGGATTGGTTTAACGTATAGTAAATTTTATTTTATATATTGTTTAATTTACTTAAATATTATGTAGGTTCATCGACCCATGCGGTGATACACGATGTATGGTACCCCTCGTGAATGGGATCTTACTGGTCAGAGCAAGGTGAGAGAGCAGGTTATGATGTCTTTCTTTTCTCCCCTCATTGACTGCTTTGAGCATTGGTCTACCAACGTGCTCTTAGTTGATGCGTTTTTCGAGACGTGACATATGGACACCCACAGCTTCCATTTCTCATTCGGTGAGATGATGGTCACATTAGACAACGTTCACCCTATCACTGGTCTTCTGGTTACAGGTGAGGGTTTTGACCTTCAAAATTTTCCTAGTGATGGTCAACGTGTAGCTTGGTATTCTAGTTCACTAGGTATACCCATCGATCTTCTTAGGAGAGAGTTAGAGAAAAACAAGGTTGGTAGTGTTAGATCGGTATGGTATAGTTTTTGTGTGAGGTGTACATTCGGGATTTTTTTATGGATGAGTCTATATTATTGATGTTATGGTGGTGTGTGTCACGAGGGGTTATTTGCTCCACATGCTAGGTTATTATGTTGTGACGAACAAGACGGGGAACAATATTTCCTTGGGTTACTTGCAGTTTGTAGAGAACTACAGGGCATCAGTTAGATATAATTAAGGCCATCATTTATTAAATCAGTTGTATCACCAGCTAGGCAAATCGTCGATACACATCATGTCGGGGTTTACTGTATTTATTTCTTTGATGGAGACGTGGATCTATGGTCACTTCCCCCATTTATGACTATAGTCAACAGTCTCTACCATCCTTATATGCCGACTTTATGCAGATACAAACCTCCACCTTTTCGCACAGATGATGAGACTCATATCAATACCCGACATACACTATCTTCGTTGAGAGAGCATAATGTATGTTACAACGTTTTTATTTTTATTTATTGTTCAATCATTCTTTGATTATTACTTGGTGTACTATTTATCTTGTGGGTGTGGTTCATGTTGTACGAGCATATACGCGAGCATTTCCCTTTCTACGATGTGGCCTGGATAGACCATACGCTGAAGACAGCAAACATAGTTGAGGCGTATTATCCACTACACTGCGACCTATTTTACCGCCATATAGAATAAGGCGTGTTAACATGCGTTATTTGTGGGATGAGACTAGATGGAGAGCATGGCAGTCGCACGCCGTTGATCCGAGGATTCATGGTGACTCGTATGTTATAGGTCGCCTAATTATGACATCTCTATATGGTTTATATGTCCAAGATCATCTTTGGTACACCTTTGTTGATCCCGAGTGCGAGTCATCTTATCCATATGTTGCAGAGACCCCGAGAATGATGACTTACCAGGAATGGTTATATGACTTGGTTGATCGTGTTATTGATGCCCATTTGAGATTATCTGCGATGAGTATGGATGAGATGCTCGGTCTATGGAGGAGTGTTCGGCGATGGTGCCTCAGTACCAAGAGAGTAATTTAGTGACTTGTATTGCATGACTTGTATTATATGACTATTTTGTGGATTTTTCTTGACTATCTTGTGATTTACTTTATGTTTGCTCTTTCTGGGTTAAATTTTACTTGCAAATCCTATGTTATTGTATCATTTTATGTTGTTACGTATCTTATGTAATTTGAACACAACAAAAACTAAACTAAATTTTGACTTTAAATAGGTGCGTACAAAGTAAGATAGTTGAACATAAACAATATCTGACCCAAACAATAACTTAGAAACACATAAAAACTAAAGCAACATATAAGAAAATCACAAAATCAAACAACAACTTATCGGAACATGAAAACTAAATACACAACCGAAGAAAGCAGAATACTCAGTATTCGAAGTTATATCCCATGTTGTCTTCAACATCATCACCTCCTCTCTTGCTACAATCATATCCTCCAGATATGCTAGCATATCCCTAGTGATGTATTCTACCACCATCATGTTCCAAACGGATGTCGCTTCTTGCTTAATTTTAAATGGCATGAACAATAAACGCTAGAGCGATTTGACAAAAATGTACCTCCGTTTGATTTCGTCACGATTGCGCGCAACAAGACCTGTTGTTCCTGAGCGGACATAATTCAAATACATCATACATAGGACCATATCGAAAAAAACAGCGCTCGTATTTTTGGAAATCTCTCGGCGGGCAACCTTCACCGCTTGAAGCAACTAATAGTCTTCATCGACATTGAAATCCATCTCTAAAAGTCGCATTTTGCGGTAGTTGTTTTTAATAGGCGGGAGTCGATTTTGGCAGGATTTGTTTTTTTGCCGGAGTCGCATTTTGCGGTAGTTGTTTTTTAGGCGGGAGTTGATATTGGGTCTCATTTTAGCGAGGTGAGGTATCTTTTAAAAGGGATATGAATCCTACGCTATAATGAGACCCTGATCTAACTCACATAGCTTATAATGATCCTCATCAAGATGTCTGTAATTTTGTATCTATTAAGTGTCACAAAATTATTGGTCTACTTGGATTATGTTATCCTTATCTTGTGTCGTGTATTGATTGATCTACTTGGATTATGTTATATAAAGACAAAATGGTCAATAAATAAACGTTCTCTAACCATTAACAGATAAACTAAAAATAAATGATACAAAAGGTCTCTTTGGACTGAATTAGAAGATGAATATTTGATGAAAGCATCTATCGAAGTAGGTAAAACCTACAAGCAAGAATAGGGTAAACACTATTGTGAGGCAATGCTATGCCATATTTATTTCCTATATGGTAGGAATGGTGTCTAACCGCCTAAGATTTCAAGGCATTTTGGATGAGGTGAAAGCTAGGTGGTCTATTTTGATGAAATTTTGTGTACATCTGGTTTCCGACCTCAATGAGTTGGAACATCATGTTGCGTTTAACATGTTCAACTGCCAACTTACTCATACTTTAACGGAGGATCAGTTGGATCATGTCCATTCTGACATTGTTACCATTAAGGAAGATGAAATGTGTGTTGATGCGTAGGACTACCAGATTGCGAAAGAAGAAAAGAAGTTGATGAAATGGAACTAGCATGATAAAAAAAACTTCGTTTACTATGAGTTATTGAACATAATTCCATTAGTTCTTGTTTGAGTTAATGTTTTGCTCAGTTCTTGTTTAAGTATGATTTTCTGTCAATTTTGTTTTAATTTTTTTGATTTATGGCGTACTTTTTTCAGTTTGAAGCTACTTTTAAGTTGTTTTTAGACATAATTTGAGAAGAATTTTTTTTCGCTCATTTTTTCAGTAATGGCGTTAAATGACTCTAGTATACTATTAGTCCAAAAAAACTTGAGTTTGGAACTCGGAAACGTACAAAAAATGAAAGTTTGCAATATTTCCAATAGGGTTCGCGAACACAGAGTTTGTGGTTTTGCCAAGTTCGCGAACACAGAGTGCCCAATGACGTGCAAATCGCAAACACAAGTTTCGTAATTTGGACAAAATTGGGCGTTCTGGGTTCGCGATTTGTACAAGATTGTTAATCATGTATTCGTAATTTTATCTCTACACCGTGTTTTAGCCATTCTTTAATGCAATTTGGATGAAACTGTCCCAAATTCTCTACATGAATTAAAAACAAAAGTAATGTTTATAATAATGAAAAACGTGGAAGTATCAAAATAAATAAATTGTGTTACAATAAATTACAACGATGATAAAATTCAAATAAAGTATTCATAATGCGATAGAAAAAAACTAGCAACGCGTCTACAAAATCATTGGTCTCCGCTCAAATCGTAGACATGTGGTGGCTCTTAATGTACGGTCGATGGTTAGGCAGGCTTGATTTGGTTATGTTTTTTGAATCGTTTTTCGAGCGGTATTGCCCAACCGGTTACGGATTCGTTGGTGCAAAACGGAAACCAAGTAGGATAGATTTATGGAAGTGGTTCATTCAACACAACCTATACAAAGAAAATTAAGATAAATATTCAATCACAAAATGAGATATAATATTAAGGGATTCATTGATATACATACTTTCACAAAATGGTTACCATGTACGCAACCTATAACAACTTCCATGTTAGGATACGATCGATGAGGTATACTGCATAGAGGTAGGTACATGTAGGATTTGTGGAGGGATACATGGTATACGATACACTGATATCTAGTGGATATCACTAAGTCGTAGTCGGGTAACGTCATCCAATGCCGATTACCATTACCATCCACTTTTAAAATGTCCAACCTTTTTACTAGATTATCTACACGCTATGAACCATCAAAAACTTCTCTCCTATAGATCGCGTTGATCTTGCAATTCGGAGATCAAATCCCGTCTAACTTGGTCCCATGAATCTGACTTACCATAGATGATTAAAGAAACGACCCAAAATCCGCAATTACCGTCAGGAGACACATCTTCGATGCTAGAAATATACTCATGAGAATAGTTGGGGAACCAACTCTTATAGCCCTAAAATATTTTTTCTTAAACGATTGTTTTGATCGAATCACTCTCTCCTTATTTGGTTGTGGTTGAGCCTTGTATTTGGCTTTCGCTTTGGTTTTTGGTACTAAAAATTCTTGATTAGCTACCTTTAGTGACAACCGGCTCCTTAGGTTCCAAAACATGACTTCTAGCGGGATATAGGATTCGCATCATCCTATTTATGACGTGATCTTGGACATGTGCACCGTAACCACAGATGGTGGTATTTATTAAGGAGAGTTTTCTCGTAAGCTCATCTTCCGTACCAACCTCATCCTTAGCTTTGATCTTTAAATTACTATAATAAACATCACAATCATCATTTTGAATCGCCTACCTTCTTTACAAATCAAAGGTAACTCGCATGCACACGGTAAATTATGCGTTTTCCTTATAACACAACCACACATTCCAGGAGTGAACCATATTTCCAAGGCCATTTTCAGATTTTTCTCTATTACTTCTATAGTCGTACATGAAAGTTTACCTTTGATTTCCTTATAGATAGCCGTATTAACCTCCTAGTTCAGTTTCTTGGACAAAACGTACTACGCTCGAACGATTTAAAAATGTTAGAGTGTTGGGCGGTAAGCAATGCATGAACATTTTTCTAAAATTTCTCAAATATGCATAGACTAGTGACGATTGTCCATTTGAGGCTCGAGTGAGCACTCTCCGCCCTATAACGTAAGATAAAATAAATTAGAAGTCTAACATTTAATATTAAAAACTAATGTATGGAGATGGTAGTATAACTCACCGATTCCTACTTTGATTGCCCAAATGTTTAAATTTGTTCGTGGGGATATTGAGAAATTTGTGACCATAATTTTCTATCAATTGCTTCATCACGTAATCGACAACCCTTGGACAAAATGCGTACGTGTGGTGTAACTCGGTAATATTTTTGTTATAACCTTCGAGCGTGGCCGAATATGCAACCTTTTGATAAAATTCTATGAACTCATCCGCCATGTCCGAATTTGGCAAAACTATCCTATCATAAGAGAAAATGTTCATATTAATATGCCAAGTGCATAACATATGAGTGGCATCCGGAAATATATCATCGATAGCGTTCATTAAAGCCAACTCCTTATTGGTGACAGTAATATTAGACAATACGCACATGATGTTCGTCAACATGTTCCTTAGAACTCTCAATCCCCAAGTGTAGTTCTTTTGATTCTCGAAGCTAAAAAAACAAAAGCGACACAAAACGTCTTCTTCGTTGAAGTTTGATCAACTATTTCTAGCAAATGCATCTTATACCTTGTTGTCTTATACATGCTATCCATTATAAGAACTTGAGAAAAAGTGCGCAATAAACCAATGATTTTAGGATGTACGAAAAACAACTCGAGACTCTCGTCTGTTTCTTTACTAATTTGTCAAAATCGCGAGCACAGTTTCGGTTATTTTGAAAAATCTGCAAAGGTACTATTTGCGATCTCGTCAAAATTACGAGAACCCTGCTCGCGAATTTGACATGAAGAAGATGGAAATACATGAAATCTGGGTTCGCAATTCGGCACTATTATGGCGCAACATGTGGATATTTGCACTGAAAGCTTAAAAATCTCGAAAAATACCTTAACTTGTGTTTCGATATGGTCTGTCAAAGTTTTCTCCTCCTCTGACGCAAAATCGTTCATATTGCAGCTAAAATCATTATTTTCATATTACAGCTAAAATCATTATTCAATTCGCTCAAATCCATGGATTTTGGTGTTTTTTGGGGTGATAGGTTAATAAAAGAGAGAAAGTTAGTTATAGAAGAAGAAAAAAAAATTTGTTTCTTGGTTGAAAAAATCGTATTATATAAAAAAAGAGTAAATAGATCATTTCACATAAAGTGGAAAAAAAACCTCTGATTTTGGAATCTTATTATAGCCAAAAAAATTTCAATATAACTTTGGCCAAAAACTATAATAACACGTCGTTAACTTTATAAAATCTTGAATAATAAAAATAGTAATTCGACTATCGCAAATATCATCCAAAAATAAATTTTGGAAATAAAAATCATCTCCCGATTGAACAACTTCCTTTGATAGACAACCTTTGTTTCTCATTCTTCTTCAGAATATAGATCGGTTAATCGAAACATGTGCATGTAAACTATTCTACAATTAAAACTATATGAGTGCTAGGTCTCTGTTCTGGTACTAACTTTTCATTTTCTGGCGCAACCTCCTCGATTAGACGACAGACGAAAGACAAACCTACCATGTTAGTTAGTACACCTGTCACCCCCACAACTTGTCTTAATATATTTTATCGTACAAGAAAATAGAACAAGAGTTTACCAGCTTTCCAATAATCCAATATCGTTAAAACAAAATACAATTTGTTCTCTGCCAAGTGCCAATACCACAAGTGAAAGAATTTCCATAGTAGAAAAGTATCGTGTCCTGTCAAAGCGTAGTTTTCTATCTGTAGGGAAAATTTTGTTTACTGCGATCCGGACCAAATAACAATTGTCTCTCGTAGGGCGAAAGACTAATAAAAAACGTGATTTCAATATCCAAAATCAATTTGAATACATAAATATAAATATGATCTAAGCCTAATTTGTTTTCTAATTTAAGGGTATGCATATACATTCAAATCCTAAATTGTCAGGTTTTATGTCTGTTTTTATCAGGTTTCTTATTTTCTATCTCCTAGTTTTTTTATACTGGCAGAAGAAATCTTGTTTAGAGGGCTGAATAATAAGTTTGAATTAGATAAAACACTAAGAGACTCATGCAGAGGAAATATAAACATACATATTCCTGTATTTGCTTACAATTTGTTGATTTTCAGTAATGGTTTAACCACTTCTTTAGAAACAATAGGATGCTTATTTGGTAGTGGTGTGTAGTGAGATTTGATTTGTCTTTTCTCAATGAAACTCGACTCGAATATGTTTATAGTTGAAACTTTAGTTGTAGCTTACAATGCGGAATGATGACATCACTGCTTCGATAGAGACCACCACATCCACCTAAGTAAACGAGAGTAAATGGAGACTCGGTTTTCATGACTCGTGGTGTAGTATAGTATGCCCATAAGACTTTGTAAAATGTGTTCGATCAGGTTTAGACCACACATTCGAAGACCGGTACGATAATTTTTAAAAAGTTTTGGTTTCCCACTTTAACATATGTATTTTTTTAGGTATGTTAAGAGAAGGGGATAAATATTGTTTTATTTGACTAATCTAATAAAACATAACAATATGAGAGTTTTGGAACTATAAACCATTGTTTATTGTAATCACTTATGAGACCCTACACATGCAATATATCTTAATTTTGAGGAAATTAATAACTTATTTTGACTTCCATCCATTTCAAAAAGTAGTATAGAGTCACGAGACGGTAGTGCCGAACACCGAAGGCTAATGGAAAACGACCAACAAGATTAGACTTAGTTAAAACTAATAGGTTTAGAAATTTAATTATATGGGAAAATATAGAGCCTGATGTTTTTAGATTATCGTTGACACGTTTCACCGTGTTATACTAGATCTCAGTCATCAGTCTGGACATTACACGCAAATTATCCACCAAAGAGGACCCTATGGTGCAAGGTTTTGTATCAATCATATGTTCTTTCTTTTTTCTTAAAATTTTAACATAAAAAACTCAAGTTTATCATGACTAATGAAGTAGAAAAGAGGTCGGGTGCGGCTTTGCTTGGAAACCATATCAGCCAACCAGATGTACCATGAGTACCAAATCTTAACACTTCAAGATTTGGTTTCATCCTCTGAGACTACCACCTTGGTAAGGTTTGCACGAATAAAAGTTCATTAATTATATGCAATAATAATAACATATAAAATTGTTACGGGATCGACTATAGACGCAAATTGCATCTGAATAGTAAAATATTTTTCTTAAACTCATATTCATGGAGCATATTTGGTATAACCAGTGGAAGTGAGAGATTAGCTTGACGAAAAAGCTCGTGCAGATAGTAGATGAGAGGATTTTTTATCCAAACTTCATCTTAACTAAAAACATGATTAACTACATTTATAGTGATGGTGTATTTCTAGAAAACCTTACACAATACCGCCTCTATAAGAGGATCCACTATTATGGATTTTGCACCGATGTGCCCTATACTTATCTGACCTATATGAACTCTATCTTTAACATATATGAATTTTATATCTATATGTTAGGACCTAGACGAGATCCTGTTATTTTTAGATTAATACACTATGGAATTATTACCGTAGTAAAATTTTATAAGATATTTCATTCATTATACAACACGCAAATCAATAATGATAAAATTCTGGAGCCACAATAACTGGTTTTATACCTCAAAACATGCAATAAATTATTCCCCTATTTGGACAATGAAATAAGTGGTTTCTCTACATTTTTCCAGGATATTGAGCCTTCATCTAATAAGAATATGTTTCCTAAAGTACTTTTTAGTGTGCCCTTGCATCCACCAAAAAGTAAGTTGGAATAGCTAATGATCTATAGCCTCTCCGACTTTTTACATGTCAACATGTGCCCTCTTGTTGCCTTCCACTGGTCCATACCTTGGTTACTTACATATCTCCCCAACATATTCACAACAAAGGAAATGTCTGGCCTAGTACAAACTTGAGTATACATTAAACTCCCAACTGTCGAAGTATAATGGATCATTTTCATTTCATCGATCTCAATTTTTTTCTTTGGACATTGATCCAGACTTAGTTTGTCACCCTTTGCTATATGGGTACTCAGAGGTTAGCTGTTTGCAAATCCGTAATATTGGAATACACTTTCAATGTATGTATTTTGTGATAATCCAAGAATACAATGGGATCGATCCCAATGTATTTGGATTCTTAATACAAAAATGGCATCAGCAAGATCTTTCATATGAAACTTGTCTGATAGAATTCTCTTTGTAGTGTGTAATAATTCATCATTGTTCGAGGAAAGTAGTTAGTCATCAACATAAAATACCAAATATATGAAATTAATTCCATTGAACTTATGATACACACAATCGTCAACTGAGTTGATCTTAAAGTCAAAAGAGACTACCACCTTAACGAATTTATGGAACCATAAACAAGAAGCATGTTTGAGCCCATAAACAGATTTATTAAGCTTATAAACCATATTCTTTGAGTTACCTACTACAAAGTATTCCAGTTGCACTATATAGGTATTTTTTTAATATTACTATTGAGAAAATCAGTGTTCACATTCATTTGATGAAGGTCAAGATCAAAGTGTGCAACTAATACCATGATTGTTCTAAAGGAATCCTTCACCGTTGTTTGAGATAAGGTTTCTTTAAAATCAATCACTCTACGCTGAGTATAACCTTTGGTTATAAGGCACGCTTTATGTTTTTTTTCAAATTACCCAGGGAATTGCGTTTGGTTTTGTAAACCCACTTACAACCAATTGTCTTTTTTCCCTTCAGGTAGTGAGACAAGTTCTCATACCGTATTGTCTTGCATCGATTTATACTCTTTCTTCATAGCGTCAATCCACTTCCCAAAGTCAGATCTTTCCATGTACTATTTATAGGATGAAGGATTATATATAGTTCTATCACATGACTTATCATGCTCATGAATATATAACATAAAATATGAATATATAACATTAATATTTTCTCTTGTGGACTTTCTTAAGGTCACTATCACTTCATGTTACACTTCTTGAGGAGGTAGAGTTTGATCCTCATAAACAATATCATTTTGGCCTTTTATGGATGATTAACTTGAGATTCCTCTTATTCTAACATGACCATATTTGTATCCAATTTAAAATCAGCAAGTGGAACATCAATGTTATTCTGAGTATAACCTTATTTTAACGGGACCGAAATGATTAGAACTAAATTCTATTATTTTGACACATTAGTATCATCGTCAAAATGAACATTTATTATATTATTCTCCCCCAAACTCAACATCCTTTTAAAAATTCATCGTTGTTGTTTCAAATATATTACTAGTGAGAGGATCATAAAAATTAAAACCTCTAGAAGATTCAAAATAACCAATGAAGAAACAAGTAACTGTTTTTGGGTCAAGTTTATTTTCTTGAGATTTGTAAGACATTGCTTCCGCTGGACACCCCTATATATATGCTTAAATTGGATATACACCCATTATAAAGCTCATACTGGGTCCTAACAGTTACTTTAGTGGGTACTCTGTCAATATATAAGTGGTACATTTGATGGCTTCCCCCAGAGAGATAATGGTAGAGATATGTTACTATTCATACTTCTAACCATATCTTTTAGTGTACGGTTTAATCTCTCAGATATTTAATTCATGTGACACAAATCCGTGTATTGTATACTAAGGGACTATGCCATACTCATTTAGGTATTTTGTACATGTCCCTTGATGTTATTCACCCAATCCATCATATCTACCATAGTAATCACCACTACTATTAGATCTAACACTCTCAGTTCTCTTTCCATGTTGTTTTTTTAACTTTGGTAAAAAAAGCTTTGAAATGGTCCATAGGCTTGTAGTTTTCATTAATTAGGTAGATATATCTGAAATAAGAGAATTCATTTATAAATGATTTGAAGTACCATTTTCCCATTCTATGATTCTTTTGGAAATGGTCCACATATACGGGTATGTATTAATTCTAAAACTTTAGTCGTTGTGTATGCCCCTGCCATTTTGGTATTGGTCTGTTTCCTTTTTATACACTCGATACATGTACCAAAATCAGAGAAATCTACGGGATTCAATAAATCGTCATCTGCAAGCTTGTCCATGGTAACTTAGGATATATGACCTAACCGTTTGTGCTACAGTTTAGAGGATTTTTCAGTTTTATTAAACTTATTCACTACAAGTTCTGCATTAATGGAAAGTTTTTTATTATGAGAAATCCATTATCAATCTACCATAACCAACAACCATGACAAGAATAACCATACATGTCTAAAATTGGGAAAGAAATCAAGTTCCTTCGAAACGTAGGAACATACATAATATTCTCTAAAATAATACATATCATGTGGTAAGTTTTAAATTTAAAACACAAATTGCCAACACTTTACGCGAGCTTCCGTTAGTTGTGAAGATATACCTTTCATCCTCACTTAGCCTCTGACTCCTTAGTGTACTCTGCAAATAAATACATACATGAGTTATGGCATCCAGATCAACTTATCATGTATTATTTTTGACAAAAATAAGATTAACTTCTGAAATAACCAAATTTATGAGATTGTCTCTATTTTGCAAGTAAAACCGATGTTTTTTCACAATTTTTCTTGAGATGTCATTTGTCTTGGTAGAAAAAGCATCAACCAATCGTCGATTCCTTATGGACTTTCTTCTTAGTCGGACCTTCACATGGTTCTTTCCTTCATTTTTTGGTTATATCCCCTTATTAGATGTTACCATGTTCACTTCAGGCATTACTTCTTTAAGAATTTCCTCCGGTTGTGTAGTGTCTGCAATCAATTGTTTCGTCATGGAATTATAAGTGGACTGAAAGTGTCTAAACGTTTCCTGTAAGGACTGAAAAGTGAACCCCACCATGCACTCCTCAGGTAAGTCTATGCTGATTACATTTAACATTTAGGCAATCATAGACACTCCAAGATTATGCTCACGGCTTTTAGCTATGTTAGTGTATTCCTTGGTAGATAGCTCATAAATGAGATGTTGTCTCTCTATCTTGTCATTCTTTGAAAATTCTTTCTCAAATTTTTGAAGCAATGGTATTATCGGTTTGGACAACCCCATGGAATGTAATTTGGTATTCCTTGAAGTATAATGGTTATGCAAAACTGATTAGACTTTTCCCATGCCTCATACTCTTTAATTTCCTCAAATGTAATTTCCCGACTAAGAGCAGCTGGTTGGGGGGGGGGGGGGGTTCATTAATTCGTGGTCATATTTTTACAAACACATAAATAGACTATCATATATGTTTTCTATTGGTTGGAATCGGTGCAATCCAGCATGGTGGGTTTATTCCCTAACGGATGGTAACCCAACAAATTCACTGTAAAAAATAAAACAAATAAAACACAACACATAAGATTCTTGACATATAAAAACTAACATGCTCGAATATGGTATATACATATAGAACATGATATACTATCAAAATAGGATATCGAAGGGTAAATCAGACTAACACGCATTTTATGAGTTTGAGAAAATTACTATGATTATTATTTTAATTTTCTAAGTACTAGTGAAACCTTCCGGAGGGCTGATTTGACTAAATTTAATTTATAATAATAATTTAATTTTTCTAAGTACGAGTAAAACCCTCCAGACGGTTCATTTCACCTACTTAAAATTAGAAAATTAGAAAATTAGAAAATTTAATTTAATTTTCCGAAGTATCGATGAAATCCTTCGGAGGTTGATTTCACCTACTTAAATTAATTTTCAATAAATTTTATTCTGTTAATGATTAATTAAACCCAAATATTAACCTTCCAGAAAGCCTACAATATTTGAATTTAAATTAACCCCTGAACCTTTTTGAACCCTCGAATCATCAAAGAGATCAAGTAACCTTCTGAAAGGTCGATTAATTGATTCCATCATTCAGTTACCGAAATAAAAAACTTTAGTCATGCATATCCATTTAAACATTCAAGCATATAAAATACTCATTTCACAAATATATACGGTTATCATATGAAATAAATAATTTTTTATAATGAACAATGTCCTTCAAATTATCGATATTTGACTAAAAAGATTTACTATTTTGCGTATTGCTATTATCGATATTTGTCCTTCAAATTCTAGTGCTTTTGGATCATGCCTTAAGAGTTTTTCTAAACTTTGTTCCTGTAAAACAATTATTAGTCTTCTAATAAAAGCGGCGACTGGTCTTTTTGGATTTAGGTCAAAGAAATATTTGAAACTATGTTATTTATTATATATGCAAATACACTAAAACCTTAGTTGTATAAAACCCATAACTTATACCGCTTTGTGATCGGGAACCATAATCCACTAAATTTAGTGAATCAGTGAGTATATGAGTTATTAGTTCAGGGTCCAAATTCAACATGGAATCCACATTTACAAGTCTACAATGTATTTTAACCAATAAACCTCATACCAAATTAAATAAACATAATATAATTAATCCGATTAATTTTATTATTGAACTATCTTATATATTTAGCATATGAGTCCATAAATATTCTAACATTTTATAGTTTCATTTTTCAATTTTTTTTGAAACTAACCAAAATCAAGCATTTTATCGATAAGTTAGAAAAAAAAAAGGAAAAGGATCGAATATTTTAAATTATAACTTCCTTATTATATTTTTCTTTTAATAGTGGTAGTTATGGATTTTGTACTTTGATATCTTTCCCTCTCATTTTCTTTCCCTCTCTAGATTCTGATTAAGATTTTATAAGATAAATGAATGAAAATCATAGATATTGGTCACAAGCATACCTTACTCCACCAACTCGACTACCTTATTTGGGGCTTTTTTCTCTATAAATTATGGTTGGATTTTGTGGCGTTTTGATTTTGTTGGGTTATGTTCGAGTTTTAATGGTATTTTTGTTTTCCTTATATTGATTATAAATTAAAGACTTTGGGATAACATTATCGGCTTAAATCGCTGCTTCGTCCCTCGACTATCACGTTTTGTGTCATTTAGTCCCTCGACAAAAAAATCACGGTTGAAGGTCCCTCGTCTATCAAAAATCTATAAATTCAGTCCCCGTGCGTGGTTTTTGCTGTAATGCTGCCACGTGTCACTATAGTTAAATGGTTTGCGTTCTATAGATAGTCCTTCGACTTTTAATTCCACTTTTACCCTTCGAATTTAATATTTTTTAAATATGTATTTTTATTTTTAGTTTTTAGTTTTTATCAAAACAGAATATAGCAAAATTTGCTATAACTCTGTTTTTTTTTTCGACGTTGTTTTTCCATCTCCGAAGCTTGTTCTTCATCTATCGGTCCACTGAATCTACGAGTTTACCAGGTTGGTCTAGTGGTTGGTCTTCATGTGCCTCCGCATCCAGAATCCGATCCGGATGAAACAGAGCGGGTCATGAACTGGCTTGATAATCAGCCTGAATCATCGTGGTTTTACTTTGTTTTGGGAGCATGGGTAGCTTAGAAGCTGACCAAGTAAAGGAAATAGCATCAGCGCTTCAGTTGGAGGTAATGTGGTTGCTAATTCTATTTACGAGATATTTATTCTTAAGGTTCTTCAAATCTTGTGACCAATTGCTAGGGATTATCAACGTTACTGATCGATAAGCTCTGACATATTTTGTATTTAGTGTTCATCTTTAAAATTTAACGGCAGCTGATTCTAATTAAGCTTAGTAAAAAGGAGCAGTAAAAGATTTAAAATAATAAGAATGCTCATTATTTAAGAGATGTGAGATTCACTTTTTGAGGAAAACATGCAAAGCAAAGTTAAATATGAAAAAAATATAAATCTTAAAACTATTTTGATTACTATTATTCCATACCTTAAAATGCATAGGTATTTCAAATTTTGTTTATTTAAGTTTTTTTTCGCTTGACATTTATTTCTAAATTTTTCTGTCACCTCACATGGTTGGATTAAATTATAACACAAAAGGTTTTTTTTTTTCGGAAGGAACCCGCAACCGCTATTCAGAGTGCGCATAGGATAAACCCTCGGTCTGAGGTGATAGCCTGCAAACCAACGCCAGAAGGTAAACCACACAAGACAGCCGAGAAAGTGTATGTAGAGGGACTCGAACTCATGATCTTTGATCACAAGCATACCATACTCAACCAACTCGGCTACGCCCTTGGGGGCTACATAAAAGGTTTTTAAGTAAATACTTTCTAACCATGCGAAGTATGATTGATTTATTGATTTTCAGTTTTTTTAACCCGCAGGAACCCGCAGCCGTTACTTAAGTCAATACTTTCTAACCATGCGAAGTATGATTGATTTATTGATTTTCAGTTTTTTAACCCGCAGAAACCCGCAGCCGTTACTTAAGTCAATACTTTCTAACCATGCGAAGTATGATTGATTTATTGATTTTCAGTTTTTTTAACCCACAGGAACCCGCAGCTGTTACTTAACGAGTGAGCACAGGGTAAACCCTCAGTCTGACGCTATAGCCTGCAAACCAACGCCAGAAGGTAAACCACACAAGGTGGCAGGCTGATTCAAGAAAGCGTATGTAGAGGGATTCAAACTCATGACCTTTAGTTACCAGTATGCCTTACTTAACCAATTCGGCTACATCTTGAACTACTAGTTTTCAGTTTGTTTTTTCTATATTGAGAGATACTTTTTATAAAAATATATTGAATATTATAAAACTAAAAATACACTTGAACATGATAGAATGGTCATCTCGAATGTTGAATATAATCACCATTGACGATTAAAATGATTTATATCTTACTCCGAGCATAACACTAATGTGTAAATTTATTATTATTTTTGTTTCTAACTTTTTACATTTTTTTATTTTTAGTTTTTAAAAAAACTATAGAATAAAATAGAATATATATATATATGAATTTGGAAAGATAAGCATGCGTCCATAAATATGAATTTTATTGGATGTTTGAATTTCTCAAACATAAATAACTAAAAGATTGATGGATTGCAAAACTTACATATCCAACATATTTTTACATGGTAGGTATAATTCTATTTTGTTCCGAAATCAACCAACTAAAGTTTGAAAGAAACCATCAAGACATATTTGAGAGATTGTATGAGGTAATACGAGCTTTAGATTTTAACTTATTTCAAGAACAAAGTTAAAAATAAGGAATGTAAAGTAAACAATCACACAACAAGAGATTTAATGTGGTTCGAAACGTGAATACATTCTACATCCACAGGAAACGGACACTCCTTTTATAAATAAATAGGTTACAAAAAGAATCTCAAACATAAAAGAATCAATCACTCTTTGTAAGAAAAGATTACGTGATTAACATAATCCTCTTTGAAGTGTTTATCTCTCATCTCACTTGTCTCTCAAAATACTTAGAGATAGTTTTTCTCTAAAGTAATATAGAGCTCACACCGCGTCACGCCACAAATTGTAAAGCAATATATTCCTATATTTATAGGCTGGCTATGTGAAATCTTAATCCATTAATTAAGAAATCTAAATAATATAGAAGAACTAATGAATATAAATTCTAATTAATATCGAAGACCAAATTAATATAAGATTTAATTAATATAGAAATCTAATTAATATAGAATATCTAATTAATATAAAAATCTAATTAATATAGAAATCTAATTAATATATAAGATAGAATTAATATAAAATATCTAATTAATATAGAATATCTAACTAATATAGAAGATCTAATTAATATAGAAATCTAATTAATATAGACCGATTTAAAAAAGAAGATTTTACTTCGAGTTACTTCTAGCTTACACTTAACAATTCTCCACCTAGGCTTATAGTAACTCTTGTATATGTTACCCCGATGGTTCAACTATTCGCCGGAGAGAACACATGCACACGCCTAGAGTAATCAATTATCATGTAGTCTGTAAACTCTTTCGAGGCAATCCTCCCCCAACAAACTAGTCTCACACCTTTCTACATTCAAGAAATAAGTAGTAACATCCATCTGACCTATCCTAAAATCAGATCGCGCAACACTTGATAGATTCTCCACAGTTTTAACATTCAAAACCTTTGACCTATCCAAATTAAGACCCAAACTCATCAATGGTTGAACTTATTTTGCAAAGGCTGAACCGGAATCCATCTTGAAAACGGCTTATGTAGAGGCATTCACATCTCCACCCTCATGTTCAAACTTCATCTCAACTTTAGCTCCACCTCTGACACTTATTATATCTCCATGATTACCAAAAGTTCAGGGGCTTCTGTTGACGATGATAGTTGTCCAAAAAACTCTTTCAACCAACCTCTTGTTTTGTCCAACTGCCTTACTCCAAGTAAGTTATG
The DNA here is from genome assembly GCA_036936605.1 of Limnanthes douglasii subsp. nivea. Lineage (NCBI taxonomy): Eukaryota > Viridiplantae > Streptophyta > Magnoliopsida > Brassicales > Limnanthaceae > Limnanthes > Limnanthes douglasii. The sequence goes on along the minus strand of JAUPFV010000002.1, from coordinate 214,671,647 downwards.
CTCATTTTCTCAGTTATTCTATGCTTTAAGGTACTCTTCAAGATCCTACGCCTAAGCATATCGAATTTAGAGAAATATCAAGTGAATGGTCAGTTCCCTAATATCACGTCATAGCCAGTCCTAAAAAAATTTAGGTACTTCATGGATTGAATCACTACCTACTTTGATAAAAATTAAACTGCCTTCAGTTGAATCTCAACATATTTATTACTTATACTAGAGCCTTTTCTACTACAGTCCCATCTATGACCAAAACACCATCAGCCTGTTCAGCCTCCATAACAACATATGATTTTTACAAGACATTAAGTCTTTCATCTCTACATTTATACTCAAACCCTTCCTCATCTAACATACATATAGACAGAAGATTACGTTTAAATTCACGGACACACCTCACATTTGTTAAAGCCTTTTCCAGTTTAGTAGATAGCTTGAATTTAATACTTTCTTCATGGAATCATCATTATTATTGCACTTGAATTTATTCTAAGATCCACGATCTTCTTATTTCTACTTTTTCTTCTTCACCATTAGCGAATATTGATATCGTATCTCCATGCTCACCGCACCACTTGTTATGGAAACTATCAATATCCAAACAAGATCTGACTCATCCATAACAAGACTCGCAAGGCCGAAGAATAGCCACACATTCAAAGTAGTAAATAATAATTGGTGAATACCTACACGAGAGGTTGTAGGAGGTAATATGAGCTTCGAATCTTCCCTTATTTCAAGAACAAAGTTAACAAGAAAGAACATAAAGTAAACAATTGCACAACAAGATTAGTGTGGTTCAGATTGTGAAAAAATCCTACATCCACGGGCAATGAATACTCTTTTTATAGATAAGTTGGTTACAGAAAGAATCTCAAGCAGAAAGGAATCAATCACTCTTTGTAACAAAAGATTACGTGATTCACATAAACCTCTCTTTAGTGTTTATCTCTCACCTCACTTATCTTTCAAAATACTTAGAGCTAGTTTCTCTCTGTGAAGAAATATGCAACTCATATCGTGTTACTTACAAATTGCAAAGCAATATATATTCTTCTATTTATAAGCTAATTGTGATAAATCTTAATCTATTAATTAAGAAATCTAATTAATATAAGATTCAATTAATATAGAATATCTAATTAACTTAAAAAATCTAATTAATATAGAAAATCTAATCGATATAAAAAAATCTAATTAATGTATAATATCTATTTAATATAGAAATCTAATTAATATAACACATCAATTTAAAATATAATATTTTGATTCGACTCACTTCTAGCCTACACTTAACAAAAAGAATAATTGATGAATCACTCATCAAACTGTTGAAATACATGTGTAAAACCCTCTTGTGGATTTACATATTGAATAAAAATAAAATAAAATAGAACACTTATTGGTTTGGTTATTGTTTTCCATTATCCAATATTTCTATTTTATTGCTTGCCTTAGAGAATGATCAACATATCTTCCAACCAACAAGATGACGATTGTCTATAGTTTATTTTGTGTTTGTGTTTTGGCTGAAGAAATGCCAAAACCCTTTGTCTGATTATGTAGACTAAACAACCTGAAGCCTAAAGTTGTAAAGCATGATAATATTCATCATCTTGTGATCGGGACCACAACCTAGTAAATTGATAAAATCAATTTACACAATGAGTTAATAGTTCAGGCTTAAGTGTTGAGATTTGGCCTCTCTTCTTTACGTTTTCCAAATTCAATCCAATTATCACACTTGGGCTTATAACGTCTTTTTCATATATAGATCCAATACAGTTAACTATATAATATAATTAACTCGGTTACTTTTAATACTTGACTACCTTAAGACAATGTCTGATTATATAATTAGCATATATATCCATGAATATATTCCAACAATAATATTTTCTATTGGGAGACTCATGATGACATGTATCATCTAATGTGATGGTCATTTTTCACAAACTAAAGTGGAAGGTGTTCTTCTTCCAATGTATTCATTTTATAAGAATTCCTTCCAATATTATATTAGAGTTGAACTTGGTAAAATAAGTTATATTATATTTCGATATCGTATCAAATTAAATATAACAAAATACGGAAAAATAAACATAAACCATTTTCTAGATTCACCTAACGAATAAATAAAAACAAAAATACTCACAGGTTTGCCTACAACTTTCCATTTAATATTATTTTGTTCATTTTTGTTCTTCAGCGATTCTGTAGATAAACTTGAGAAACCAGCATAATTGAATTAATATAGAAAGGAAAATTTTCTAGACACTGAAGGAAGCGACTGTCTTTCTGATTAGGGTTTAGGAGGTTGAAATGCCTAAACCTAATCCCTTATTTATAGTCTTTACTATGTGAATCTAAACATTGTAAAGCCCGACTTTTAATATTTCATTGTGTATGGGATCATAACCCAATAAATTGATAATTCAATTTATTCCCTAATTTATTACTTCAAAATTAAGTGTTGAGATATGGACCATCTTCATTACATTGCCCAACTTCAACCTGGTTACCACACTTGATCTCATAACGCCTTTACACCCATGGATCAAATTTAGTTAATTAAATAATTAACTTGATTACTTTTATTCGAACTTCCTTATGGCGATGACCGAATATGTTTATTTAGCATCTCGGTCTAAATTATTATCGATTCGTAAATACATTAAATAAATATATTCCAACAAAATGATCAATAAAAAATCCAAACAATTTTTAAATAACCAATATCACGATTAATTAATTATCTTGACAAATTCCATAAAAACAACAAAAAAATGCACTTGAAAATGCAAACTCATTAAAATATAAGGGCAAGACTATATTGAGACCCGTTTTTATTATAACGAGACTCCGTTATAATGAGACCTCATTTAGCTATAATGAGATCCCAATATTTTACTGAAATACCCTTGATAGATTAACCATTTTTCAGCCATTATCTCTCTTTTCTCTCTTCTCTAACCTAAAATCTCTCGAATTCTTCGAACCAAAAATGCAAGATTTCTCAAATCCATAATTATAAACGCGTTAAGGTGTGAATTCTCTACTTATTGGTATAATTATTTTAGAATTCAGTTAGGTATTATTAATGATATTTAGAGTTTTAGTTTCTGCCTTAAAACTCGAATTTTCCTATGATTGTTCTTATTGTTTTTTGAAAGCTACTCATAGGTATATGTCAGTTAAGTCATTTCGACATTTTGGTATTTTTTTATGAATTTGGTTGAGTTTTGAAGGATTTGGGTTCATGGGTATCGAGTTATGCAGGTTTCTGGATCGAGCAAATTCGCCCACACTGGGCACCTGTGTTCGCAATTTTACGAGTTTTGGACCCCCAAATTGCAAACACAGTATTCGCGATTTTGCATGATTTGGGCACATAGTGTTCGCGATTTAGCATGTTTCATTAAATTAAGCATAGTACACCTCAAATTGACTTGGTTATTCATTGCGCAAGTTTATGTCTTCCATCTAAATATAAAGAAGGGTGTTGTGAAATTGTTTTGGCTTTGTTTTGGTATATAACAATATGTTGTTTTCATTTTCAGCATGCCTTGTAGAGAGCGTACTCATGTTCATGGATTAGGATCAAATTCTGATGCCATCGACACCGAGAAACATGAACCTACTTCACATCAGTGTCGCACCAATATTATTACGCCTGTAGTTTCCCTTATGCATGTGACTCTGGATCAGCGATTACAGAGAGTGAATCCTCATCTGCCGAATATTTATCCGGACTACAGACTTCACGAAGCATATAACGTCTTTAAGGGCGAGGTAAGTTAGGATTGGTTTAACGTATAGTAAATTTTATTTTATATATTGTTTAATTTACTTAAATATTATGTAGGTTCATCGACCCATGCGGTGATACACGATGTATGGTACCCCTCGTGAATGGGATCTTACTGGTCAGAGCAAGGTGAGAGAGCAGGTTATGATGTCTTTCTTTTCTCCCCTCATTGACTGCTTTGAGCATTGGTCTACCAACGTGCTCTTAGTTGATGCGTTTTTCGAGACGTGACATATGGACACCCACAGCTTCCATTTCTCATTCGGTGAGATGATGGTCACATTAGACAACGTTCACCCTATCACTGGTCTTCTGGTTACAGGTGAGGGTTTTGACCTTCAAAATTTTCCTAGTGATGGTCAACGTGTAGCTTGGTATTCTAGTTCACTAGGTATACCCATCGATCTTCTTAGGAGAGAGTTAGAGAAAAACAAGGTTGGTAGTGTTAGATCGGTATGGTATAGTTTTTGTGTGAGGTGTACATTCGGGATTTTTTTATGGATGAGTCTATATTATTGATGTTATGGTGGTGTGTGTCACGAGGGGTTATTTGCTCCACATGCTAGGTTATTATGTTGTGACGAACAAGACGGGGAACAATATTTCCTTGGGTTACTTGCAGTTTGTAGAGAACTACAGGGCATCAGTTAGATATAATTAAGGCCATCATTTATTAAATCAGTTGTATCACCAGCTAGGCAAATCGTCCATACACATCATGTCGGGGTTTACTGTATTTATTTCTTTGATGGAGACGTGGATCTATGGTCACTTCCCCCATTTATGACTATAGTCAACAGTCTCTACCATCCTTATATGCCGACTTTATGCAGATACAAACCTCCACCTTTTCGCACAGATGATGAGACTCATATCAATACCCGACATACACTATCTTCGTTGAGAGAGCATAATGTATGTTACAACGTTTTTATTTTTATTTATTGTTCAATCATTCTTTGATTATTACTTGGTGTACTATTTATCTTGTGGGTGTGGTTCATGTTGTACGAGCATATACGCGAGCATTTCCCTTTCTACGATGTGGCCTGGATAGACCATACGCTGAAGACAGCAAACATAGTTGAGGCGTATTATCCACTACACTGCGACCTATTTTACCGCCATATAGAATAAGGCGTGTTAACATGCGTTATTTGTGGGATGAGACTAGATGGAGAGCATGGCAGTCGCACGCCGTTGATCCGAGGATTCATGGTGACTCGTATGTTATAGGTCGCCTAATTATGACATCTCTATATGGTTTATATGTCCAAGATCATCTTTGGTACACCTTTGTTGATCCCGAGTGCGAGTCATCTTATCCATATGTTGCAGAGACCCCGAGAATGATGACTTACCAGGAATGGTTATATGACTTGGTTGATCGTGTTATTGATGCCCATTTGAGATTATCTGCGATGAGTATGGATGAGATGCTCGGTCTATGGAGGAGTGTTCGGCGATGGTGCCTCAGTACCAAGAGAGTAATTTAGTGACTTGTATTGCATGACTTGTATTATATGACTATTTTGTGGATTTTTCTTGACTATCTTGTGATTTACTTTATGTTTGCTCTTTCTGGGTTAAATTTTACTTGCAAATCCTATGTTATTGTATCATTTTATGTTGTTATGTATCTTATGTAATTTGAACACAACAAAAACAAAATAAATTTTGACTTTAAATAGGTGCGTACAAAGTAAGATAGTTGAACATAAACAATATCTGACCCAAACAATAACTTAGAAACACATAAAAACTAAAGCAACATATAAGAAAATCACAAAATCAAACAACAACTTATCGGAACATGAAAACTAAATACACAACCGAAGAAAGCAGAATACTCAGTATTCGAAGTTATATCCCATGTTGTCTTCAACATCATCACCTCCTCTCTTGCTACAATCATATCCTCCAGATATGCTAGCATATCCCTAGTGATGTATTCTACCACCATCATGTTCCAAACGGATGTCGCTTCTTGCTTAATTTTAAATGGCATGAACAATAAACGCTAGAGCGATTTGACAAAAATGTACCTCCGTTTGATTTCGTCACGATTGTGCGCAACAAGACCTGTTGTTCCTGAGCGGACATAATTCAAATACATCATACATAGGACCATATCGGAAAAAACAGCGCTCGTATTTTTGGAAATCTCTCGGCGGGCAACCTTCACCGCTTGAAGCAACTAATAGTCTTCATCGACATTGAAATCCATCTCTAAAAGTCGCATTTTGCGGTAGTTGTTTTTAATAGGCGGGAGTCGATTTTGGCAGGATTTGTTTTTTTGCCGGAGTCGCATTTTGCGGTAGTTGTTTTTTAGGCGAGAGTTGATATTGGGTCTCATTTTAGCGAGGTGAGGTATCTTTTAAAAGGGATATGAATCCTACGCTATAATGAGACCCTGATCTAACTCACATAGCTTATAATGATCCTCGTCAAGATGTCTGTAATTTTGTATCTATTAAGTGTCACAAAATTATTGGTCTACTTGGATTATGTTATCCTTATCTTGTGTCGTGTATTGATTGATCTACTTGGATTATGTTATATAAAGACAAAATGGTCAATAAATAAACGTTCTCTAACCATTAACAGATAAACTAAAAATAAATGATACAAAAGGTCTCTTTGGACTGAATTAGAAGATGAATATTTGATGAAAGCATCTATCGAAGTAGGTAAAACCTACAAGCAAGAATAGGGTAAACACTATTGTGAGGCAATGCTATGCCATATTTATTTCCTATATGGTAGGAATGGTGTCTAACCGCCTAAGATTTCAAGGCATTTTGGATGAGGTGAAAGCTAGGTGGTCTATTTTGATGAAATTTTGTGTACATCTGGTTTCCGACCTCAATGAGTTGGAACATCATGTTGCGTTTAACATGTTCAACTGCCAACTTACTCATACTTTAACGGAGGATCAGTTGGATCATGTCCATTCTGACATTGTTACCATTAAGGAAGATGAAATGTGTGTTGATGCGTAGGACTACCAGATTGCGAAAGAAGAAAAGAAGTTGATGAAATGGAACTAGCATGATAAAAAAAACTTCGTTTACTATGAGTTATTGAACATAATTCCATTAGTTCTTGTTTGAGTTAATGTTTTGCTCAGTTCTTGTTTAAGTATGATTTTCTGTCAATTTTGTTTTAATTTTTTTGATTTATGGCGTACTTTTTTCAGTTTGAAGCTACTTTTAAGTTGTTTTTAGACATAATTTGAGAAGAATTTTTTTTCGCTCATTTTTTCAGTAATGGCGTTAAATGACTCTAGTATACTATTAGTCCAAAAAAACTTGAGTTTGGAACTCGGAAACGTACAAAAAATGAAAGTTTGCAATATTTCCAATAGGGTTCGCGAACACAGAGTTTGTGGTTTTGCCAAGTTCGCGAACACAGAGTGCCCAATGACGTGCAAATCGCAAACACAAGTTTCGTAATTTGGACAAAATTGGGCGTTCTGGGTTCGCGATTTGTACAAGATTGTTAATCATGTATTCGTAATTTTATCTCTACACCGTGTTTTAGCCATTCTTTAATGCAATTTGGATGAAACTGTCCCAAATTCTCTACATGAATTAAAAACAAAAGTAATGTTTATAATAATGAAAAACGTGGAAGTATCAAAATAAATAAATTGTGTTACAATAAATTACAACGATGATAAAATTCAAATAAAGTATTCATAATGCGATAGAAAAAAACTAGCAACGCGTCTACAAAATCATTGGTCTCCGCTCAAATCGTAGACATGTGGTGGCTCTTAATGTACGGTCGATGGTTAGGCAGGCTTGATTTAGTTATGTTTTTTGAATCGTTTTTCGAGCGGTATTGCCCAACCGGTTACGGATTCGTTGGTGCAAAACGGAAACCAAGTAGGATAGATTTATGGAAGTGGTTCATTCAACACAACCTATACAAAGAAAATTAAGATAAATATTCAATCACAAAATGAGATATAATATTAAGGGATTCATTGATATACATACTTTCACAAAATGGTTACCATGTACGAAACCTATAACAACTTCCATGTTAGGATACGATCGATGAGGTATACTGCATAGAGGTAGGTACATGTAGGATTTGTGGAGGGATACATGGTATACGATACACTGATATCTAGTGGATATCACTAAGTCGTAGTCGGGTAACGTCATCCAATGCCGATTACCATTACCATCCACTTTTAAAATGTCCAACCTTTTTACTAGATTATCTACACGCTATGAACCATCAAAAACTTCTCTCCTATAGATCGCGTTGATCTTGCAATTCGGAGATCAAATCCCGTCTAACTTGGTCCCATGAATCTGACTTACCATAGATGATTAAAGAAACGACCCAAAATCCGCAATTACCGTCAGGAGACACATCTTCGATGCTAGAAATATACTCATGAGAATAGTTGGGGAACCAACTCTTATAGCCCTAAAATATTTTTTCTTAAACGATTGTTTTGATCGAATCACTCTCTCCTTATTTGGTTGTGGTTGAGCCTTGTATTTGGCTTTCGCTTTGGTTTTTGGTACTAAAAATTCTTGATTAGCTACCTTTAGTGACAACCGGCTCCTTAGGTTCCAAAACATGACTTCTAGCGGGATATAGGATTCGCATCATCCTATTTATGACGTGATCTTGGACATGTGCACCGTAACCACAGATGGTGGTATTTATTAAGGAGAGTTTTCTCGTAAGCTCATCTTCCGTACCAACCTCATCCTTAGCTTTGATCTTTAAATTACTATAATAAACATCACAATCATCATTTTGAATCGCCTACCTTCTTTACAAATCAAAGGTAACTCGCATGCACACGGTAAATTATGCGTTTTCCTTATAACACAACCACACATTCCAGGAGTGAACCATATTTCCAAGGCCATTTTCAGATTTTTCTCTATTACTTCTATAGTCGTACATGAAAGTTTACCTTTGATTTCCTTATAGATAGCCGTATTAACCTCCTAGTTCAGTTTCTTGGACAAAACGTACTACGCTCGAACGATTTAAAAATGTTAGAGTGTTGGGCGGTAAGCAATGCATGAACATTTTTCTAAAATTTCTCAAATATGCATAGACTAGTGACGATTGTCCATTTGAGGCTCGAGTGAGCACTCTCCGCCCTATAACGTAAGATAAAATAAATTAGAAGTCTAACATTTAATATTAAAAACTAATGTATGGAGATGGTAGTATAACTCACCGATTCCTACTTTGATTGCCCAAATGTTTAAATTTGTTCGTGGGGATATTGAGAAATTTGTGACCATAATTTTCTATCAATTGCTTCATCACGTAATCGACAACCCTTGGACAAAATGCGTACGTGTGGTGTAACTCGGTAATATTTTTGTTATAACCTTCGAGCGTGGCCGAATATGCAACCTTTTGATAAAATTCTATGAACTCATCCGCCATGTCCGAATTTGGCAAAACTATCCTATCATAAGAGAAAATGTTCATATTAATATGCCAAGTGCATAACATATGAGTGGCATCCGGAAATATATCATCGATAGCGTTCATTAAAGCCAACTCCTTATTGGTGACAGTAATATTAGACAATACGCACATGATGTTCGTCAACATGTTCCTTAGAACTCTCAATCCCCAAGTGTAGTTCTTTTGATTCTCGAAGCTAAAAAAACAAAAGCGACACAAAACGTCTTCTTCGTTGAAGTTTGATCAACTATTTCTAGCAAATGCATCTTATACCTTGTTGTCTTATACATGCTATCCATTATAAGAACTTGAGAAAAAGTGCGCAATAAACCAATGATTTTAGGATGTACGAAAAACAACTCGAGACTCTCGTCTGTTTCTTTACTAATTTGTCAAAATCGCGAGCACAGTTTCGGTTATTTTGAAAAATCTGCAAAGGTACTATTTGCGATCTCGTCAAAATTACGAGAACCCTGCTCGCGAATTTGACATGAAGAAGATGGAAATACATGAAATCTGGGTTCGCAAGTCGGCACTATTATGGCGCAACATGTGGATATTTGCACTGAAAGCTTAAAAATCTCGAAAAATACCTTAACTTGTGTTTCGATATGGTCTGTCAAAGTTTTCTCCTCCTCTGACGCAAAATCGTTCATATTGCAGCTAAAATCATTATTTTCATATTACAGCTAAAATCATTATTCAATTCGCTCAAATCCATGGATTTTGGTGTTTTTTGGGGTGATAGGTTAATAAAAGAGAGAAAGTTAGTTATAGAAGAAGAAAAAAAAATTTGTTTCTTGGTTGAAAAAATCGTATTATATAAAAAAAGAGTAAATAGATCATTTCACATAAAGTGGAAAAAAAACCTCTGATTTTGGAATCTTATTATAGCCAAAAAAATTTCAATATAACTTTGGCCAAAAACTATAATAACACGTCGTTAACTTTATAAAATCTTGAATAATAAAAATAGTAATTCGACTATCGCAAATATCATCCAAAAATAAATTTTGGAAATAAAAATCATCTCCCGATTGAACAACTTCCTTTGATAGACAACCTTTGTTTCTCATTCTTCTTCAGAATATAGATCGGTTAATCGAAACATGTGCATGTAAACTATTCTACAATTAAAACTATATGAGTGCTAGGTCTCTGTTCTGGTACTAACTTTTCATTTTCTGGCGCAACCTCCTCGATTAGACGACAGACGAAAGACAAACCTACCATGTTAGTTAGTACACCTGTCACCCCCACAACTTGTCTTAATATATTTTATCGTACAAGAAAATAGAACAAGAGTTTACCAGCTTTCCAATAATCCAATATCGTTAAAACAAAATACAATTTGTTCTCTGCCAAGTGCCAATACCACAAGTGAAAGAATTTCCATAGTAGAAAAGTATCGTGTCCTGTCAAAGCGTAGTTTTCTATCTGTAGGGAAAATTTTGTTTACTGCGATCCGGACCAAATAACAATTGTCTCTCGTAGGGCGAAAGACTAATAAAAAACGTGATTTCAATATCCAAAATCAATTTGAATACATAAATATAAATATGATCTAAGCCTAATTTGTTTTCTAATTTAAGGGTATGCATATACATTCAAATCCTAAATTGTCAGGTTTTATGTCTGTTTTTATCAGGTTTCTTATTTTCTATCTCCTAGTTTTTTTATACTGGCAGAAGAAATCTTGTTTAGAGGGCTGAATAATAAGTTTGAATTAGATAAAACACTAAGAGACTCATGCAGAGGAAATATAAACATACATATTCCTGCATTTGCTTACAATTTGTTGATTTTCAGTAATGGTTTAACCACTTCTTTAGAAACAATAGGATGCTTCTTGCAGGAATACTATGAAGCTTCGGAACAAGTTATTAACAAAGACAAAACTCAGATAATTATTGGCAAGAGAATGACTGAAACAAGCAGGAAAACTCTTACAATTCAATCAAACTTCAAGACTCTCTATCTACCTACAACATACCTTGGCATTACTCTCAGTCCACATAATAAATCAGCTAATTTCATGTCTCTTATAGACAATTAAGGACAAAATCACCAACTAGGAAGGTAAGAAACTATCATATGTAGGAAGACTTACCTTTGCTCATGCCTATTCCAATATACTGGCTACAAAGTTGATGGTTGCCATCATCTGTCATCAACAAAATGGAAAATCTATTGAATAAGTTCTTATGGGGTTCCAGCATTGAAGATAAGAAAATTCACTGGTCATCTTGGAGGTCAATCTGCAAACCATTCAAGGAAGGAGGCCTTAATGTTAACAACATCCATGACATTCAAAATGTATTTTCGTGTAAACTATGGGTCTGATATAGGGAAAATTTATCTATATGGTCTAAACTTATTCGCAATATTTACTGTAAGTGAAGGCACCCACTCCAACTTGACTACTCAAAACCTGGATCTCAAACTTGGAGAAGGCTTGCTAGGATTAAAGAATTTGCTGAAGAAAGTGTTTTTTGGAACATTGGCAAAGGCAAAGTGGATATTTCGTTGGACAAATGGTTTGGTAGACCACCTTTGATCTCTCTCTCTCTTCAAACTGGAATACTTGGTTCAAGGGTTCACTGGTTAACTCTTTATGGAACATACCAAAAATTCTCTCTCTTCTTACTGAGTATAACATAAATCTTATTTCTAAATTAAAGATTGATGAAACCAAGCAGGATACAATAGTGTGGAAGCTCTCATCAGATAATTCTTTTAATATTAAAGACATTATTAATGCTTTAAGAACATCTGGATCTTGCTCATCAGTGTTCGATGGCTTATGGAATCAGATTTCACGAAGGAAATGTTCTTTTCTTTCTTGGAGACTTCTTAAAAACAAACTTCCAATTGATTCCATAATGCAAACCAAACATATACAGTTGGTATCTAAGTGCCAATTTTGTCAAAGTTCTGAAACTAAAGCTCATTTATTTGTTTCATGTAAATATGTTTGGAGTGTTTGGTCTTATTTCACAGGTCTTCTCAAGGTTGAACTAAGAAAATTCATGACATTCGTCCACTTATTCAGAACCTGGTTATGGTCAGCTCCATACAAGACTCATATCGAAATAATTCTTCGTACAATCATTGTATCGGTAATATGGCAGCAAAGAAACAGAATGAAAATGCAAAATGAAACAACATCAGTTGAATCTACAATTTTTCCTACAATCATTCGGGCGCCAAGAACTTTTGGACTAATTTCAATCACATCCCCAAGTTTCATGTTCTTTTAGAATTAAGTCCCTATAATTCTAAAACCTCAATGTTCATCCTTAAACTTTATAACACTTTGTTTGAGATCCAATTTCAATACAATTGTTACTTAGCTTTAAAAAAATATACATTCAAATCCCCAAAACTTTACATAAAAATAATAGCTTTAAGTTTTTATAAACGGTAAAATACCAATTAAAATATAATGACCAAACTATTAATTATTTATAATTTTTATTTTGATATATTTTTAATAGAAACTCAATCAATTTTACTATTTACTATTTAAAACACATATACTTTCTATAATACTTCAAATATCTTTTTATACAAAATTATTGGATATGTGTATATTTACTCTTTTATTTTATTTTAAATTATTATTTTTTAAAATGTTATAATTTTTAAACCGTAAATCAAAAACAAATCTAAATACTACTAATTTTTTTATTTTTAGACGAACAAAACTAAAGCAATTTATGATATTTAAAAAAAATTACAAAAGACGAGAGACGTATAAACGATAGATAGAGAGAGACGCAGAGATGATAGATGAGAGACGCAGAGATGAGAGGTCGATAGATAATAGATGCAAAGACGATAGATCGGAAAATGAGAGACTCGGGGAGGAGAGACCACATCATATGAAACTAGGTTAACTATAAATGATGAGAGACCGTATAATGTAAAACCATACCAACTATAAATGATGAAAGACCACATTATACGAAACCAGGAAAATTCAAATGACGAGAGACCATATAATGCAAAACCATACCAACTATAAATGATGATAGACCACATAATGAAAAATCAGGCTAACTATAAGTGGTGAGAGACCACATCATGAGAAACTAGACAAACCAAAAATGATGAGAGACCATATAATACAAAACTAGGCCATGTATAAATGATTAGACCCCACACCATGTGAAACCAGACCAGCTATAAATGATAAGAGAGCACATCATGTGAAACTACAGTAAAATATAATTTTTAGATGATGAATACGAGACCAAAAAGCTGGATGCGAGATTAGGATTAACTAAACTCACAATTTTTTTGTTAAACAAAATTTTAAAAATATCATGAATATATCTATTTTTGTCTC